>CM077231.1:7391167-7518667 GCA_039654775.1 Spinibarbus caldwelli
CAGAAAATAAACATTTTATCTTCAAATGAGCTCTAAACTAAATTTAATGTCTTTACAGCTTTTTATGCAAAACATCATAATTATTTAAAAATATAGCTTCAGGTGTACTGTTTCAAAGCTTAACAAAATTTGGACAGGTACAGCTACGTACCCAGAGAACTTTACAGAGCCAACACTAAAAGCCACTAATGTTGCAGTACTGATGTCCTCCGTCTCAGAGGTGTCTGGGAAACACTATAATGAACCCTCATTATAGTGTTTCCCAGACAGTGGTTTTACGGGCCCACATCATTCACAGAGCGAGCAGCAGGACATTCTGAGGTTCGTTACTGTAGACTGCAGGAGTTCTTCTCCACACTAGTGCCCACCATACGTGATTTATCGTTAATTAAACATCATTACACATCACAAGTTAATTAATCATCCTCCTCTATCAAAAGGTTAAATGTATACTTATAAATGTTAAATAGCATTTTTATGATTTATGATCCCCTCACAAAAAAAAATGTGGTACCATTATAACAGTGATTTTGTCGAGGAATATTATGGTACTTATATTTTAGGTTTGTTTTTTTAAGTAACTTAAAGCTGTTTTGGTCATTGCAATGCAATGCAGTGTTATCAGAAATATCCAGTCTCTTCACTAAGAAAACGGATCAAATAGTTATAGAGGTGGACAGTTTGAAGGCAAGATCAGGCGTGATACTGCATGTAAGATATGGACTGGTGCAGAGAAACAGAATGAGAGAGAGGGGGCTGATGCAGGGGTCTATTTCAGTGTCTCAAATAGCTATTAAAACTAATTCAGAAGGCTGAATGCACAAGCACTCATTTATATTGCTGCTGATCGAGGTGGACAATTTATAATTGTATAATTATCCAAAACAGTCCAGTTTTTGTTTTTTTGTGTGTCAGGCTGGCAAAATATGGCTAAAAAATTACCTAATCACAGTTTTCCATGAAAAATATCTAAAAATGCTTAAACCAAGATACATTTAGCCTTAACAAAACTAAAAAATCCACTATCCAAAGCAATTTACAAATTAGGAAAACAACAAGTGATTCATTTTAAAGACGCAAAGCACAGCTGCAAGCAATACAAAGTTTCAAACATTTTCCAGAATAGCCTAGTACAAGAGGGAGTTTTAAACTTTAAACTTTTGTGATATAAGGCAAAAAATATATATATAAAATATGAAATAAAATATTATATCATATCTTTATAATCTGCCGTTGCTGAAATGCTAACGCAAAAATATCACATTAGCAACAATGGCTAGAAAGGCAGCACGATTGTGTGATACATGCTTTTATAACTGTGCAATTAGCAATAAGTTATAACTTAATAGCTTACATTTTAGACCCAATATTGTCGGTTTGTCCGTTTCTGCTCTGACAACATATTTCCAAAAAAAAAACATGAGCAAAACATGGTAGCGGTGTTTTCGAGGATGATCAGCGAGTATGAACAAATCAATTGAAAGAACGATCCAATGAATCACTCATAAACACAGCTCTGAATGAATCAGTGTTTTTGAACGAATCGGTTGAATGAATAGTTGACTTACTCTTAAAGACGTTTATTGCATTCCAGCTAAATGAATCAGTTTGAGTAATTGATTCAAATGACACTCGCTTGTCGCCACCTACTGGGAGTAAACAAAAAACAAAGCAACACCAGGTCACAATCTTAAGGTTAAGAACATGTGCTTTAATTGCATAAAATATCATTTTTGATATATTTTTAAATTGATTTGATTGAGCTGGGCGGATTTACTTTATTGAGCTGTGTCATGCTGTCAAAGTCTGACAGACTCATAAAATGTCATATCTGTGCACACCTACGAACACAGAATCACACAATATTCCCTTCAAAACTATATATATATATATATATATATATATATATATATATAAAAAGACAGAACCGCACACCGTTCATCTCTGGACCAGGTGCTCTTGCAGATATCTGAGGAGGTGTGAATGAAAACATAGACGAAAGATGAAAAACTATGATTTCAGAACATTCCAGGACATGTTAGTATTCGTTGCTTATTTTATAATTAATTTATGAACTGTTATAATAATGGGTAAATATTACATTGTGAGAAACAGTCACAGTTTCACAAGTCTGAAACATATATAATGAATAACATAACATATATAATGAATAACTTTTTTTTTTAGAATACAAGAACATTCCCATTTTTCCCATGTAACTACATCTCAATTAGTTATGTCCCCAAACAGAAGGTGAAGTGCCCCTATTCTAATTCAATCAAAGCCTGTTTCTAAACAGTAATTACAGTGATTAAGAAAATTAAGTGTGTTTGAGGGGAAAAGGAAGAGGTTTTCTTTGCTGCTTCTACTCTCAGTTGATTACAAGCCACTTTGCGAGCCGACTGGCAGCCAAATGTTACACAGTGATTCCTGCACTGTAATTACTGTGAGTTAGCGGTGAGCTTCAAACCTGCTGTTTTTGAACTGCAGTTTCAAAATGGTGGGAATTTGTCACAGAGGTAAGCGTAATTAATTCTAATGGTCAGAATAATAGTTAAATAATAGATTAAGGGTCAATATTTTGCTGGTTAGTAAGGTAATCCCCTGCTGGTGGCGGAGTTGTAACTGCGAATTTGATTTAAAAAAATAATTTTTCTCCAGTGAAATCCATTCAAAACTAGAAACATTTTCATTCAAAGTTGAAAACGGGACATGAATAGGTGGAGAAATCACTTTCTTTCATGTCAAATTAAATAAGTTACAGGGAAAAATAGTCTTAAAGTAACTGAAAAATGACTGGGTTAAGTTAGGTCAGTGGTGAAATTAACGGCTCTGAATGATTAATTCTAATTCAGATAGCTACGAGCGAGTGAGAGGACTGTTTTGTGAATCTTTTTTAAATGACTCATTAAACAGAACCTGTTCTCAAAAGTTGCTCGTGACTCAGATAAAAGATTGGCTCTGTGTTCTTATGTGGCGTGATTTTAAATAATTTATGACGGCACGGACACCAAGTTTCCCCAACAAAATTGTAAATTTTTTAAATAATTGTTGCAAATACTTATTTGTGGTCGCATTTATAGTTGGAGTCTGGACTAACAAATCAATCAAAGACCTTTTTCCTGTCATTGTAGATCATAATGACGCTTACAAACTTTTGTGAGGGAACGACGTAACTTCATATCTGCTTTGTTTACAAGGAAAGAAACAGATTCCATGGCCACAAACAATCTATTCAAAATACCTGCTATTAATATTAGGTTACTTATTAATGGTTACTAACTTTTCAACAGTAAAACTTACAGTAGCTACTTGTGCAGCAGACAGGTCTCTGCATATCATCAGTTTTAAGGATCTTAAACTGCGTTTCTAATCTCTTACGTTCTGAGTGGGTTTTTATGTTCCTGTTCAGCGGCTGGTGTGACTGGGATTTAGTTTGACAGGAACTTTCAGTGCCCCCTGCTGCCTTTAAATACTCACAAAAGTTTCTGAAGAACTCCTGAGGACTTGAGTTGGACAACTCTTTCACTGGATTACCAGCTAGATTACTCGCAGGTGACACAGAGCGTAGATAAAACATACAAGACGTGTGGATTAGAGGATTCATATCATCACTTTGTTATCAAAGTTATTCAAATCTGCAGTGAAAAACTTTGAAACTCTGCTAAAATGTGTGTAAAATGATTATAGGCTATATCCTACACCTGCAGATATTAACTGCTAATAAAATAATCTTTTTTGACTGTATGACCAACTTAAAATGAGTTGGCTATAAGTGTAATAAAAGTTTGAAAAGTTAATGATACACCTTTGAAAACTGTGAATGCGTCATTTTAGCAGTTGTAGATTATTATGCTAGATCAGAGCTAGTCTGTTTAACTCTGAGATTAGAATTTGCATTGAGGTTTCTACAAATTAAGCAACATTTGGAGAAATACATTTTTGCATGCCTTTTTGCAAGACAAACCTGTTCTGAAGTATGACAAGACTTTGGCACAAGCAAAAGGACAAATTAACTTCCAAAGTAAATATGATCGCTATGCTGGTGCTGTTCATCTAGATGAAATGCTATCCAATCTATTCCTGTTCTGTAAGAATTTTACAGGAATTTTTATTTATTTATTTATTTTTTAATACCAGCGTGCAATTCAAAAAGGCTTTAATGATCAGGAAGTACAGTAAAAAGAGCAAAAAAAAAAAAAAAAAAACTTACAAGCAATAAGACGTGACATAATGTAGCCTATATGGTGACACATAGCAATTGCATTACATATAGAAAGTTAATATTTTTGTTAATATTTTTCCTCTTGTACATAATTAGATCAATGGATTTGGCACACCAAGCAATGGTTATTAAGTTTCTAAATTTTAAGACAGTTCCATCCCCTGCTCCAAAATTTCATGCTCAGAATCTGTGTTTCTGCAGCAGGTTTTTTTTCTCCACATCTGCAAAAGTCATACACAGTTACAACCAAAACTGTTATAATGCTGAAGGAAATGAGTAGAACATAACTTGCCATCTGAAAGACAATGCAGAATAATTTGTGTTAATAATACTACTACCTGACTGTACATAGTTGTATTATGATATTAATTAGGCAATACTGAGTCAAAAGTTGAATTACTACAATATTTACAGTGTGTAATGTTCTGTACAGCGAAAAAAAATAAAATAAAAAAAAAAACCTTGTAAGTACATACAATTACTGTTAATTAGTATTATTACATACAAGTAAATACAGAACAATGCACTTACCTTTGACAACACAATATGCATAATAGTCAGATCTCGTAGAGAAGTCTCTCTGTCTGCGTCCTTTCCAGTGCGTCTGCACCATTTTGTTTGCAGGACTTCATCATAAACATACTCTCCTTCCCAGTCTGATAGACCACAGGCAAAATAATCACCATCATACAACAAGAGCATCACTCAAACCAAGGGAGGAATTAGGCAGTGCAGGAAAGATTTAAGACAGAGACAGAAAGTATTGCATCTTTTCTTTCTGTCTAGACATGCTGTGCAAATGCATCCTATCCCATTTTCCACAGTTGTTTGACAAACATCAAAATGGGTATCATCTGAAAACAAAACATCTAATCGATCCTATTGGTTAAGTAACTGCATTGTATAATACATTGTGCCACCCAAGTAAATGAGGTGCTTTTTATAATATTTGTTGATAAACTGTATAGATAAATTGTTCTGTAATAGCATCAGCACACTGTGTATGTGTAAAAGAGGAAGTACAGTAGTGGCCAATATTATTAGAACACTAGTATTTTCACCAGTTAAAAAATGGTGAAAATCTCAGCTGTATTGAGATTTTCCAGCTTCTACCTTTTCTCTGAACTATTTTTGTTAATGTACACTTTCCGTGTACATGTAATGTACACAGCATTATGTTAATGTACACTTTGTTTTTCTTATGTGGTTATATAAGGGAAGTGACAAAACACTACTTTGGAATTCTGTAGTCAGAAAACCCCACACAGCACATGTGAGACTCTGGAGCTTTGCACTAGAACTCACATACTGCTGTGTGTCTCTATGCTGTGAGGTATGCAATTCGTTTTATTCAAAAATGTAATTGTGTTAAACACATTGTGCCCATAGAGCACACTGTATAGTTGTTTGTGCTACTACATGTGCACATAGACTAGTTAAGTTTATTCTCTAAACCACCTGATTGCTTTGCTGTAAGTGTTCTTTGAAATATATAAATAAATTGTAGATTCTCTGCATTTAGACCGTGTGTCTTGTGTTAAATTAGGATAGCTGTTACATGAGTGACTATGTTAAATTTGTTTGTCTCCTGCATGGAACACTTGGCTATTTTCCATATGGCTACAGTTAAACCACGTACAGGAGCAGGGTTGCCACGCGGCAACATTGTGATTCACAATTGCATTATTCTTTCTAAATCGGCTTCTAATTGTTACATTATGTAATTGGCATGATACCACTTTACCTGACTAATAATAAATTGTTATATTTGATTTATTCTGGTCTCTTCTGAAATCATTTTTTTCTAGTAGATTAATGTGTAGTGGTATTTCCACAAATCTGCGTTCCAGGATAGATCATACTGAATGAAGTGGGGGCTCATCATTAGGAATCTTCTGATTTCTGTCTGTCACTGGCTTAACAAGTTACACTTTTCGTGGTTGTATGAAATAATACACTTTTGTTATTTGCTAGCAGAGTGCAGCACTTAAAGGTATTATAATCACCCTGTATCCTCTGAGTAAGTTACAGAACTGGTAAGTTTGTGTCCGTGCGTTCACTGTTGGCCGAGTGAATTGCAAAGCAATACCTGTCCCTAATGAACGAAGAACTGAAAGTATGGGATAATCAAATATCTAAATTAATGTACAATCGATATCAGTGATCAGTTTTTAATTAAGAATATTGCTTAAATTTAATGATCACTTAAAACTGGAGTCAGATTGAACACGGAGCTAGACTAAAATTTAAACCAAATCCTGATAAATTCAGAGGCGCAAGTAAAAGACTGAACACGCATTAAAACTTCGACCAGGCCGCTGGATTCTGCTTTTTGGGCTGGCGGGTGGAACCTTACACATGTTGTAAGATCTGGATTGGGAGCCTCTCTTTTTCTTTCAGTTTTACTCATCAACTGCTCTTTCTCATCTCACCTGTGGAAAAACCATAAGGCATATGACTTTAACTTACCTTCACATATACCCTGAACTCTCGGTTGATTAAACCAAACCTTGCTTACTCAAGGTATGCTGGTTCCAAGTAAGTTCATTCAACTTAACATGTAAGACATTCTCAATCGACAAGCCACTGGAAACGGACGCTATGAAAAAGCATGCTATACTACCAGAGATTTTCTTACTATTGGGAGATGAGAGGGTCTGTATTACTTACTATTGGAGAAAGCGTAACGGTCAACTTGGATCATGTGTGTTTTGATAACCAATCACATTACAGCCTTGACATCACTGAATTTCAGTCAGAGACCTGTGTGACACTCATTGGCCATTTACAGATAGCATAGGAATGAATGAGAAGTCTCGTAAGCTGAATCCCACCTGTCACAAAAAGTCAGTGACTTCTCTTATAAAAAGGCATTTCTTTTTTTTTTCTGTGTAAACTCTAAAAATAGTTAAATCCAAAAGTATTGTTTAGTGTAAAACATGTTGAAGATTAGCCGATAGGCTGTCCATTCATTAAATGATGAGCTGCTCCTCTAAAAAGCTGTTTATTCCACGTAGTGCCTCTCCTCCATTGACATCCATTCAAAGAAAATGGCCTCTGGTCTCCTTTCCCAAACCGGAAGTTTTAGCTTTAGCCATTTCGCTTTTTTGGCTAAAATTTGCAGCTTGCCTTCTATGGACCTCTATCGCACTTCCTATATCCGGTAAGTGAAGCAGTGTATCGCCACTTCCAGTCCCTTCGCAACGCAGTCAAAACTAATGGGAGAATCCTCTCTTTCCTTTCTTTTGAAGGTGTTACTGCAGCGTACATGGCTGCTTTTATTCTAAACAACAATACACTGCCTTAGTTTTCACAATTTCTTGACACAAGACGGATGAGATACATGGGATGAATTAACAATGTTTTTCTCTTACTGATCATATTTCATACCTGTTTACATTTTTTAAATGAATTTTACTGATAAACACCCTTACAAAAATTTACCGTGGTTTAACTATAGTAAATATGTAGTAACCATGTTTTATTTTATTTTTACTAGTGCTGTCAAATGATTAATCACAATTAATCGCATCCAAAATAAAAGTTTTTGTTTACATAATATATATGTGTACTGTGTGTATTTATTATGTATATATAAATACACACACATACTGTATATATTTAAGAAAAATATGTTAAGTTTATACATTTCAAATATTTATATAATATAAATTATATGAATATAAAATATACATGGAAATAGATGGAAATATTTTCAAAATATATACTGTATGTGTGTGTATTTATATATACATAATAAATATACACAGTATACACACATATATTATGTAAACAAAACCTTTATTTTGGATGCGATTAATCGCTTGACAGCACTCATTTTTACTGATTTCCATTTGTGTTGCCACAATTTTAAAAAATAGATGTGCGGGCATTGCCTTAAGGAAATTTAACAATGTTGAACATTTTGGCTAATTAATCTTAAACCGTATAACACGTTGACAGCGTGACTTTTAATATTAATTTCACGAGTTTGCCTGCCCATTCAGTCCTGCTAGATGATGGTAAATTAACTTGGCTTCTTGTCCTCGAAGGAGGCTCGAACACGAGGCTCCGAGTAAGAAACCCTGGTTTAAGCTTGTTTAAGCTGGTCCTTAGCGAGCTTCCATTTCCATTTGCATACTAAGTGCATATCGCCACCTAATTGGTGGTTGTGCAATGTTTTTTTTTTTTTTTCACGTTTATTCTTCAATCATATATTTATAAAACGGTTAGTTCTATTCCTCAATTCTGATTGGTCAGCAGCTGTGTTTTATTCACGGTACAGCACAGCTATGACTGCTTCACCCAACGGTTCTGTGTATCACTGTCTGAGCAACACCCTTAGCAACCACCCTTAGCAACATAATCAATAATATAGCATTAAAACTGTCCTGTATGTTTTTCGGCAAAATTAACTGTTTGTTATTTATTAATGAAGAATGAGTGAAACCCTCCATGTTTGGAACCGAAAGCTCAATTTATCTGCTTACTTAACCTTAAACATACCCGGGTATGGCACATAACCTGCTTTCTGGAATACCTCCCAGGGGTGAGTTTCCCAAAAGCATCATTAGCTATAGGTTGTTAGTTTCATTGAACTCTATTGTAAACGTCAGAACTTGCGACCATAGTTGCTTTGGGAAATGCACCCCAGGCCGAGATTTCTATATCAGTTCGCACTTTTTTAAACTCAAAACTTACTTGAATTAGTCAAATATCTGGAAAAACTCTAGTTAACTACTTCCATGTCATTTACAGTTATTTATTTGTTTATTTCTAGTCTTTTTGTTTTCTTTGGTTAAGGATTAGGGCAAGGTATAACAATAATGAAAAAAAGACATTTAAAATTGGAAAAAAATGCATGTCCTTTTTTTGTCATTGGTACTATAAATGTTTAATATATATATATATATATATATATGTATATATGTATGTGTGTGTGTGTGTGTGTGTGTGTGTGTGTGTGTGTGGAAAAGCACTTTAAAATGTAGGTTGAAATTAGAGCAACAAGTGGTTGTTCATAACATTAAACAAGTTATTAATTTACATTTAAATAGATATTCACGTTCATCATCCTCTTATACATGCATCATGTTTCACTTTCAGTTTTATTTAAGTGATTGTCTTTAATCTTTTCATCTCATGGTATGAAAACCCTGACAGACATAAGTGCACAGGTGGAAGTACGTGAGATGTTTTTACTTATTTATTTTATAATCACATTTGCCTGTCTGCCTATATACACGAACCAACATGATTTCAAATAAAATCTGCATGCTAGTTGTGAACTGTTGATGGAAGATATGAACTCCAATTCAGTTAATCATTTTTCTGCAGCTTCTGAAGCTTCTTCAGCAAAACAGTTCAAATAAGAGTTTTGGTTAAGGAAAAGCGTGAAAATTGAATCTGTTAATAGCTGGTCTTTTGCTAGGAGAATGCCTTTGTGTCGGGTTTGTTTAAGTGGGTCATTTGATAGCTGTCTTTGTGTAGACTCTCGTCTAGAAAAGGATTTTTTTCTATCAGTAGATTTTCCCGTTCCACCGTCCTTGTAGCAGAATCCATTGGAGCAGAGCTCCCTGACCTTTGCTGTCCATGTCCCACTCTAGCAGAACTCTCAAACCAACCCACTTTAGCAGAACTCCCTGAGCTTTGTTGTTTCTGTCCCATTGTAGCAGAACCCCCTGCCTCTTGCAGTTCCTGTCCCATTGTAGCAGAACCCCCTGCCTCTTGCAGTTCCTGTCCCATTGTAGCAGAACCCTCTGCCTCTTGTAGTCCCTGTCCCATTGTAGCAGCACCTATATTAAATACAGCAAAGTAATTTCCAGTTAGTTGTACTTAGACTTTAAATTTACATTTATACCTCATAATACATTCGAGTCAGCATCATTTTTATTTATTAAGGGAACAAAAATTGGTCCCACTTTATATTAGGTGGCCTTTACTATGTACTTACATTTAAATTAATCATTTAGTACAATGCACTTATTGAGTACATACATGTATTTACATTGTACTTATATTTTTAAAAATACATATATGTAATTACATCTGTATTTAATTTCTGTAATTACATTTATAGTTACACTGTTGACCCATCCCTTACAGTTTAACCCACCTTAAACCTAACCATACCACCAAACCTGTCCCTAACCTTACCCATATCCCACCTCAATAGCAGCAAAAGTGTTTTGCAATACAATATGAACACAATAAGTACATTGTACTTATTTTTTGATGTAAGTACATAGTAGTTAAGGCCACCTAATATAAAGTGTGACCAAAAATATGGAAATGCTTTAAGACTTTAATTTTTTTTTTTTTTTTTTTTTTAAAGTTTCGTGTTTGGGTCATTTTGTACCCAGGTATGTATGGAGTTCCATTAGATGTCAAAAATACTTTTTGTAAAATTATCTATGAAGTTATCTTAGCATCTAAAAACTTTTATAAAATATATTTAGCCTTTTCTGCATATCTCACAAACTTTGGGGACTGAATTTTGTTTATAAATATTCATATGTATGCATGTTGACAAACCATTGCAGCACGAAAAATCTGCTGTGCTGGAAGCATCATGCAAAGAGCAAATTGCTACTCAATTCTCTCCTACCTTCTTCCTCACTCAGTGTCTTTGCTGTTCGTCTGCAGCAGGATAAGACCTGTTCTGGGCAGCAGTCACATTTTCCACTTGTGCAGCAGTCATACATAACCATTACGGTTATTGCCAATACAGTTAAGAAGAGGCTCAAGCAATATCCTGATATCTGAAAGAATCATTACATTTAAAAAAAAAAAAAAAAGAAAAAAAAAGAAGATTTTAGAATTATGGTTTATGATAGTTTGTTGCAGGTTCAGAGTGATTATTTGCACCCATGTGTAAATAGTACCTGCTACACAGTATAGGTAGTATCTGCCTTTAAAGGATATCCAAAAATGGAAATTCTGTCATCATATATTCAACCTTCACATCTTTCTAAAACTGTCTAAATTTTGTCTGTGTAACAAACTTTTTGTTCCCAAAATTATTCAAAACGAAACAAGAACGAAAGTCTTGCAGATTTGGAATGACATGAAGATGAGTAAACGATGATCTATCCCTTTAACTGATTAATAATGAATACATATATTAAAATCGGGGAAGGAAATCCTTTTCCCCTGTAACATTTTGGGAGGAAGAGAGAATAAATAATTTCTATTACATTATGGCATTGAGAAAACAGGAAAAGGTCATAGTACATGATATTTACCCGTGAGTAATTAATATTTTGGCGAATCATATCTCGCAGCTCTGTCTCATTTCGCATCACTGCAGTAGGTTTACACCACGACCTGTTGAGCTCCTGATCAAAAACATAAACTCCCTTCCAGTCTGTCTTGGCACAAGCAACATAATCGCCATCAAGTAACAAGATGATGACCCACACTAAAGATGGCATCAGACAATGCGCTAAAGCTTTTGGCCAGTTCTGCTGAGTATCATCATTCTCTCTTTGAGAACAGCGAAACCAATTATGTTTAAAAGGTCTTAAAACAAGATACATGAAAGCAAAAATGAAAATAGGAGGAGCAATAAAAATAGATGCTGTTAGCCCGATATTCAGATCATGTCTGCATGGGCAAACAAACCCTTTTAGCTCCATCAACTCCTCAAATCCAATTAAGGAAAGACTCATGGGGAAAGAGCTGAAAACTGCAGTTTCTTGCAGAAAGTTGAGTATTTGCTTGAAAAGCAATGCCATCTTCAGAGGAACATGTGATGATGCATTTGACTGCTTCTCTCTCTCATGGTCTGCGGAAACGTCTGGAGTCTGGTTAAAGAGATTTTTAAGTGGTGGAAAGATCTTAAATGAAGAAGAATATAATTTATCTACATCGGTAATTGAATAATATAGCTCTGGGTACACATATATGCTCCACAAAGTACCTGTTTAAAGAGTGCATATTTTTGCAAAATACCTATTGTATAATAAAAGATTAAATGTTTATCTGACATTAGAGTTGCAAGAAAAGAAGTTTGTGAACCCTTTGGAATTAGGTATATTTTTGCATCTTTTTTTTTATATTTCAATCTGCATTGTGAATAATTACTCAATAGCTTCGATACAAATATGAAAAGTACAACTGTTTGTGTTATTAATTTAGACTGCGTTTGTCTACTTATTTATTTTTTTATAGTCATTGACTTACTCTTTTGGGTCGTGTTGTCTGTCGCGATGTGGTGTCCATCTTTCTGCTTCTGCGTCTACACTTGAAGGTGGCACCTTTTAACAGGAAGAAAACTGCTTTTCTCAAAAACTGTTATCAGAAAGGAAAAAAAAAAAAAAAAACACTCCAGACTCTTTCACATCTGTCACATGTGCTCAGAGTGAACTTGCTCTAATCTAGCATCTAACTGTTAGTGTGCTAGACTGGGCGTGTATGAGAAAAGTTTGTGCTGTACCCACAGTACCAGTGCAATAAACCACACATCCTGTTATTGCACATGAATAACACTTGTTCACACAGAAATGGCCCCAATTTTTATGCACATTTGTGAAAGTCTATAACCCAAACTGTTTTGTACATCACTGACACAGTCTTGAGTGGCTTTTTATTTCACACTGGTATTTGACTCTCTGCCTTTTCTGGTATTGTAGATCCTGTGGTGTCCGCCATCAACAGTCAGTGTTTCCACAGCAGTTTAATTTTCACCATTAGTAGCACTCGTAAATTATCATACCCAGTACTGGAAGGCAGAAAGGCAACACTCAGACCATAACCAGTCCATGAAAAATTAACTCTCTTGGTATGGTGGTCAAAAATGACTGAATTTTTATTTATTTTGTTTGTTTGTTTGTTTATTCAATTAAATGTATTATATTTTAGATAGTTTTTTTTAAATACTTCGTATTTTTAGGAGATTTTTGGTACTAAATTATATTTATGGAATAGTTATTATCTATTTATTATCTGTTAACTACTTTTTGAGCATATACCTGAAATTTCCAACTTTAAATATCGTAAAACTTGAATGCTTTGGACCACATTTGAATCTTAAGCACCAACTCACCTATTAAAGAAATGAAATAATACCGGGAGAGTGACATGGTGTTAATTTCGTTAACAAAAATTATGACAAAAAATGTTCAAGACAAAGACGAGACGACAATAAGGTCAATAAACGATAACTATGACCATATCAACATGCAGTTTCGTTGACGAAAAAAGACAAGACTAAAATGTATTCAAAAAAATAAAAACTTCTTAATAAAAAAAAAAAGGAGAACAAAATGTTATAGCTTGTTTGCAAAAAAGGAGACAAAAAAGGAGACAAAATGTTATAGCTTGTTTGCAATCACGTGATTCTGATGACGCGCGAAATGCAGCTGGAGGGCAGGAAGAGATTTTTCCCCATAGGAATCAGTAGCAGAAACTCAAAATGCCTGTGTTTTTCATTGTTTATGAATGCTTAAACCGGTCAAACCGAGAAAACACAAGGAGTTTTTATCATGTACGAAAATGTGTTGCTCATAAGGGAGGAAAAGTCAAGAAATTGACTGAAAAACACATGAAAAAGTGGCTTTGTAAACCTGCTTCTGCGGTCGAGAGGAGCCGAGTCGGATAATGCTCGTGTGTGCAAATGGTTAATATAAGATATAATAATATATTATAATATTAATAAAGACATATATAAATAGATACAAGGTGACACAGTCCGAATTCACCCAATGCTAAACGCCACACGTAGACACGATGTAAATAAGATATTATTTGCAGTTCAGAGAGTTTCACTGATTATAAAGGAACCGTGAGATTGCGATAAATTGAAGTGAGTGACAGCTTTTTAGTGATTACATGGACGAGCTATTTGCTCATTTTCTAGGCGGGATTCACTTTCGAAATAGCTTGTTTGCAATCAGGGTAAGTTGCTTAGCCTATATCCACTGCCTCAATGGCATGCAAGTATTTCAGTTTAGTTAAAAAACTCGCTCCTCTTTATAACATAAGGATCACGTAACATATGTTGTGTTTTTCTGTTTACTTTCTCTTGTTATAGCGCCTAAACCAGTACAGTACGGACATTCCTCTATCTCATCCGTTCTCTTTTTTCTGTGACTCCTGACACTTTGCTGTATACAAGGTTTGTGTACGTGGGTCCTGTTAGCAGCACGTAAAGCAAAACTTTTATTCAGCCTAGAAAGCGAGCAAATAGCGCTTCTACATAATTACTAAAAAGATGTCACTCACTTCAATTTATTGCAATCTCACAATGTTCCGTTATAATCAACGAAGCTCTCTGAACTGCAAATAATATCTTATTTACATCGTGTCTACGTGTGGCGTTTAGCATTGAGTGAATTCTGACTGTCTCATCCTGAATGCTTGAGAGATGGCAGACCTGGATTATCTATTTATATCTGCATTAATATCTTAATATATTATTATTAGCCTATATCTTAACCATTTGCACACATGAGTATTATCTGACTCGGCTCCTCCCGACCGCAGACGCAACCATGCCCAACCATGCGCACACTCTCGTTCCTCATTGCAGAAGCGCTGCCGCCAATGATCTGAAAACACCGGCTGCATCCGAAAACTTAGGCAGCTTCCTTGCTGCCTCAAGAGGCAATGACTCTGCAGGCAGCGTTTTTGCACGAAGGCTCCTCATGGAATGGATTTCGGACAGGCTTCTGAGGCAGCGTAACAGTTTAATGATCTACAAGAAAATAGAACGAGTTTTGGTGACAACTAAACAAATATTTAATTACTATAATACTTTCTATATAATAATTTCTGTCTACAAATAACATCAAAATTGCAAAAAGTTAATCAGAAATATACATTTACTCACAAACTAACCACCAAACGCAAATTCCAGCCGCCATCTTTATTTTTTAGCTCAACCGTCACGGAATGGAACGCACAGGATTGTGGGATATCAAAGGCAGCGAAAGATACATCTATGCTGACTTCAAAAATCGGCCCGATGAAGGCATCTCAGGAGACAGGAAGTGAAGCTAACTTTGTATTCGGACGTGCCTTGATGCCTTCCTACCTCGGAATTTTTCAGATTTCGGATGCAGCACCGACAAACAAGCTGGAGTTTAGCGATCAAAATGAAAGCGTCATTCAGTCCGTGTTCTGTCATGAGATCTCGACTATATTGTTTGCAATTGTGGTTGTTGAACGTTTTCATTCAACCAATTGAAAAAAAAAAATGGGTAATGATTCACATCTATATTTTATTACTTGAGCCAATAATAATAATAAAAAAAAAACCTTGCCCTAAAGAATATTTTCTATGTCTATGAAAACTATTTTATAAAACCTGGCACAGAGTATATTTTTCTTGTTGAAGAAAGTCAATTAATTTAAATTTTATTTGTGATTAAACAAAAAGATATAGATTTAATCAAAACAAAAATTCTAATTTAAGAAGTAATATTAGAAATTATTTGTTTTGTGATGACTGGTTGAGCTTTGTGTTTAATACGCACTCTAAATCCGGATAAGTTGAATTTACTTAAACTCAGGAAACTGGTTGCCCTAAAAAAAAAATCAAACTAGAAAATTAAAAAAAAAAAAAAAAAAGCAAACAAATAAAGGGACATTCGTGAAATTTTCTGTTTTATTTTAATTCAATTCCAAATGTAATTTTAAAACACAAAACATGAATTTTTCATATGCTGAAAACATTTCCCCATAAAACATGAAAAAAATAAAAATAAAAATAGTTTAACAAACTAACATAAAACAGTCTATCTCAGAATCACAGCAAACAGCATCAAAACCAAATGGTTTTATTCCACTCTGAGTTCACAGGCAGTACTGAATTTTAGGTGCTAGCTCACCTTTTCCGAGGTTGAGCATTACCTGCTGAATAAAATATAAAGTGTTTTTCATACACTTAATCCAGGTGCAGGGCATAAATCAGTCTGAAAACAATGGACATAGAAGGCCATTGGACATCAGTTCATCCATTACCAAACTTTCTTCCAGGATGATTCCCACTCTAGATGGGTTTAAGTGTGGACTTTCTTGATCAACACTGAGGATTCTTACTGGAGTCTGTCTTGTCAGCTGCATTCTAACAGAGGAAGAAACAGATCAACAAAGACATTATCAAGTCAACAAAGTCATTATCATTATCAAGTTAGATAATGCTGTTGTCAAATACTAAAGATCATATGCTGCGTTCACACCATGCTCTACTCTGAGATGTTCATGACCTTGGACTGGGAACTGGAACTTTCTATGATAACACTATCAATACCTAAATTAATCTGCAGCAGTCAGGCACAGTGGTCGTGTGGTACAAGTAGGAACTCTCAGAAAATTTCAAGATCACAGATGGTAATTATGAGTTCGACAAGGACATGAATGCTTTTTCCAAATTGGAATCTTGTAATTATGGCAATTACAACATGGGATGAATGCACTTATACGTACCTGGTTTACTGTAAAAAGAGCTGGTTTTTGAAGTATCATCCGGGTGATGTCAGGCTTGTTGTTGACAACTTTTCTGTGAAGAGCAAACATTAAAGTTACAGTCTTTATTAGAGCTGGTAATTTAAAGCGTTAATTAGATTAATTAACTGCGGTGAAAAATAATGTGTTAAAATTATTAACGCATTTAACGCACTTGCCCTGCCCCAGACCTATGTGGGTCATCTGACATTTCATACAGTTGATTAATGACAAATATGAGGCAGGGCAGCAACTCACTGTGTGATGGAGTCTAGGGAACGTAGTTAGAATGTCCCTAAAATTCAAGATATGGGGCAAAAATACCCTTGTTTGAGTTTTTGTCTAATATTTACATCATATAGGCTAGTTAAGCAATATCACACGAGCAATAAGTGCAATATCACAAGAGTGCAAATTGTGATACTGATCTTATTCAACAGTTCAGTAAGTAAGAAGTTAATATTGTGTTATTTTAGACACAATGTTGTCTGTTTTGCTCAATTTTGCCAATGAAAATATAAAGACAAAGCAGAACTATTCGTCTCCGAGCAACACAAAGCTGCATTTCATTTCTTAATGCGCGTTTTGAACGAATTGGGTGAACCATTTGGCACATTGAACCATTGGCCATAGGCGCGTTGGATTTGAAGCGGCGCTGCATAGACCGATCGGTGTATGACAGCAAAGTACCGGCGAGAGCGATTCAAAAACATGCAGAGTCATCTGCTCTCTAGTCACTCTCGCGGTAGTTTGATGTCACACACCGATCGATCTCATGGTGATGATCCGCTTCAAGTCGATCAAGCCTAATGATTCAATAGACCATTCATAAAGAGAACCATTTACTTCACTCCTGAATGAATCAGCCATTTGAACAAATCAAATTAATGAATAATTGACTCGGTGGCTTAAGACATTTACCACCACCTACTGGCAGTTTTAGTTTATTATTTAGAGTATAATTTAATTAAAGAAATAATGTCATATTTCCATAGTAATAATAATAAAATTAATAAAATAAATTATTAAAGGTATAGTTCACCCACCCAAAAATGACAATTGTGTCATCATTTACTTACCCTCATGGTCCAAAAGAGTATATGCAATAAATTTTATCAAATAAAATATTTATTGCTGAAGCTACTCTTTGTAATGTCTGTTTGATGCTTATATTATATTATCTTTTGGGAGTAATTTCTCAGCCAAATTTGATGTGCGATTAATTTGCACATCATGTAGTTAATTAGATTTAATTAGATTTAATAGATTTAATTGCACATCATGTAATTAGAACATCATGTAATTAATTAGATTAAAAATTTTAATCGCTTACCAGCTCTAGTCTTTATAAGTGCATCTGACTTAAGGGTTTACATTTAATTTTGCAGTGTGCCAGTCAATAAAGTGATCATCCTCAGAACAGGTCTCAGTTAACCCACATGACATTCAGCTGATCTGGAGTTTTGGTGTGAGAGTAGCATAAATGTATGTTTTTAGTGCATAAAGTGATTTTAATGTATGTGGATGCCTGATGTGAACAAGGAAATTGTTCCATTCTTGTATAACTTCCATGTGTGAACAAAGAGACAGGGTTTCACAGACAGGGCTTAGCTTAAGCCAGGACTAGGCCTTGGTTAAATTAGGATATTTAAATAACTTTTATAAAAATGTCTTAAGAACTTTACTGGTGTGCATCTTGAGACAAGACAATGGCACTGACATATATGTGTCAGTACAAGATATTTTCAGTTAAGACAGCTTGAACATGCATTTTAGTCTGAGACTAGCCTCAAGCCTTGTCTGTGAAACCGCGGGGATATTGCTTAAATAGCTGTGCTCTCTTATCACAGTTATGAGGGCCGTACTTACACTTCCAAAGCATCTCTTCCATTTCTTCTTCCTTCCAAAACAAGATAGTCGTTAAGAGGGCTCTGAACCTAGATAGAACAGAACTCGCTGGTCAGGGGTTCAAGCGCGGTTATGTCCACTGCAGGCACTTGAGAAAGCTAATGTTATCTAACAGATGAGAAATGTCCCGTCGTTTAGACAAACAACAATTTTCGCAGATCACAAACAGTCTCTTGAGGAAAAGAAAGAGCGATAAAAGGTAAATGGCTAAAAAAAGAACCTCCATAGAACTAACTTATCTAAAAAAACAAATTCCCTCCTCCTCATCCACAGCTCCTTGAATTCACACACAATCACAATGTTCGCAGCACCAGCACCAATAAGGGTACATGAATAATCATGTACTAATGCCTAAATTAATACTTAATTCATCACATATATGATTATTAAAGGCGTTAACTAATTATGAACTAATGAAGAGCTATCCTTAACTACAACTGGAGTCATACGGATTCATCCATGAATAATGGCAGCCTTAACTACATGTTAGTAGGCTACATGTTTGATAGTTAATGCATTAATTAACATTTATGGGTAAACTAAATCAAACCGCCTCTTTAAGAAGGAATAAGAAATACTCTGACTTGAAATGAATTTAAATAATTTAATACTATCATAATTTGACATCTTCAGCTTTGTCATAAACATTATTGGGTGGCAAAGGATTAGTTGATCCTCCTCATCAAGTGCAGAAAATACTAAATACACTAATGACTGATCTTGTCTGTTTTATGTTCTTCTCTTTACCTTTAAACTCACCCTATTGTGACTTATACACAGATAAAAAAAAAAAAAAACCCACAAAGAACATTTGTAGAACAATTCCTAAAGAAATGCTCAAGCCGGAACCCGTTCACTCTCCATCCAGACACAGCCATGATGATCCTGTACCTCTGCTCTCTGACTTCTTGAAAATCCACACAGCATCTGGGGAACAGGAGCTGGAGTCTTCAGTGGGTTATCCTCTGGAACATGAGCCCCAATGGGGCTAGGCGCGGAATCCGAGGACCATTCTGGGCATGACTGGGGCTTACCAGCACTCCGTGTGCTGGCTGAGGCATCAGGAGCCCTCTCAGGGGTAGACTCGGGAACCGCTTCCGTAGGGGTGTCCCACAAAGCAAGAAGCTTGGGAATGGCCTCCTTGGCCACTACAAGAGAAGCTTCCTGCTTCCACGGAACCCCCACAGACAAGACATGACCGACAAGACTGGGTTCCGGAGGACTGGAGAAGACAACAGGGGACATAACCTGACTTGGGACAGGCACTGGAGGGCGCACTGGCAGGCGCGTTCTAGGTGCAGGCACTGGAGGGTGCTCTGCCAGGCGCGTTCGAGGTGTGGGCACGGGAGGGTGCTCTGGCAGGCGCGTTCGAGGTGCGGGCACTGGAGGGTGCTCTGGCAGGCGCGTTTGTGGTGCGGGTACTGGAGGGCGCTCTGGCAGGTGCGTTCGTGGTGCGGGCACTGGAGGGCTCTCTGGCAGGCGCGTTCGAGGTGTGGGCACTGGAGGGTGCTCTGGCAGGCGCGTTCGAGGTGCGGGCACTGGAGGGTGCTCTGGCAGGCGCGTTTGTTGTGCGGGCACTGGAGGGCGCTCTGGCAGGTGCGTTCGTGGTGCGGGCACTGGAGGGCTCTCTGGCAGGCGCGTTCAAGGTGCAGGAACAGGAGAGAGTGGAGCTGCAAACCCCGGGTGCAGCTCCATGTCCAGGAGCGCCGAGGGAGCAGCGGCCAGCGGGCTTGCGTGAGCCGCTGACAGCGGCATACGTGACTTCACCGCGGGTGGCGGCCTTGAGCAAGCCGTGAACAGCTGCGTTAACTTCGCAGCGGGCGGCGGCCTGGAGTGAGCTGCGAACCACGGCCTTGACTTCGCCGCGGGCGGCGGCCTTGGGTGAGCCGCGAACGGTGGCGGGCTTGGCAGCCTCACCAGGCTGTAGTCCTTCCAGCTGGCAGGTACGAGCCGCAGACGGGTGCGGTGGCCTCCATGATGGTGTCGGTTAAAGGTCGAGTATTCTGTCACGGATTACACGGAGACGGAGACCAGGAACGGGGAGACGTGGAATGAATCAAACATAAAGTCTTTACTTGAAATCAAAACAGGCAAGATACATACAGGCTGGGAACATCCACATGACAGACAGAGGTGACGATTAATACTCGACAGGAAACACAGGGCAGAACACACTATAAATACACAACTTAACTAGATAATTAAACACACACAGCTGGACAAAAATTAACTAATAAACACAGGAACAGGAAACTAACCAAATATGGGCATACAAGAGGAAGGGGAACACAAGACACAACAATCCTGACAGTTAGTACATGTGTGTTTGATAGAAAGTATAACATAAATCATGAGCTGAGTTCAGTAAGTAGTTAACAGTGAATTCATTATGATTGGGCCCTCTCAAGTAAAGTCATGTCAAAATCAACTTTAACAAGACATTAGTTGGTGTTAGTGTATGTGTAGTTAATAGTTAATAATGATGAAGTGACACAATGACACATTAACAAATCATCAAATTACATACCATTAAACATGCTGTAAGAGTGTCCTCCTTATTCCTTTACACCACCAATACAACAAAGAATGATTTTTAGTTCTTTTATTATTTATTTACATAATTTCATCATTTTTCATTTTTATGCCGCTCCATATGAAAGCACGTGATGGAGATGTACTACTAATCACAGAACCGGCTTTACGACAAGATGCGCAATGACAATCACATGCGATTTATTGTGCAGCCCTAACTTTTTTGTTTGTTTATTGATCACAAAGTACAAAGTAGATGAGGAAAACTAGGATGCCGGGTGTATTCAAAGTGCCGCCATTACTGTCTACAGTGCGTGGAATGGTGCGCTGAGATTGGTTGAGCGGATTTATCGCGTTCTGCAGAGAAAGGAGACATGGCGTTTGTAGCGGTTTGGAAAGATAGGGAGAAAACATGACAGAATAACACGACGGATATTGCATTTTGTGTAAAATTAAAAACTGACTTTTCAATACCGACCAGATACAATATTAATTTTGGCGGAATCTTCTCTTTTTTTTTTCTTTTTTTTTTTAAATGGCTTCTATCGCGTTTTGGAACCAAATTCATATATGTGTTTATATATCAGTTGCGTGCGGTGGTGTTTTAAAATGAGGAGGCAGTTATATATGTATATGTATATGTGTATATATATATATATATATATATATATATATATATATATGTGTGTGTGTGTGTGTGTGTGTGTCTGTTACACTTAATGTTGTCACATTTTCCTGGGTAAATAAATATTACATGAAAAAGAGAACAAATATAATTCTATTTTGTATTTTATTAATATTATTTTGTATTTTATTTAATATTTTAATACTAATTATATATTTCATAAATATATTATTATATATTTATGCATTTTTATATTTATTCTAAAATAATAACTAAAGGCAGTAACAATTTGAACAATATTCTGGAAACAGTTTACAATAAGGTTTCATTAGTTAACATTAGTTAACTACTTTAGTTAACATGAACTAAGAATAAACAATAGCCTACTTCTACAGCATTTATTAATCTTAGTTCATATTAATTTCAGCATTTACTAATGCATTATTAAAATCAAAAGTTGTGTTTGTTAACATTAGTTTATGCACTGTGAATTAACATGAACTAACAATGAACAATTGTATTTGCATTAACTAATGTAAACAAAGATTAATAAACACTGTAATAAATGTTCATTGTTTGTTCATGTTAGTTAAAGGGCACCTATTATGCCCCTTTTCACAAGATGTAATATTGGCCTTGGGTTTCCCCAGAATGTGTCTGTGAAGTTTCAACCCAAAATACCTCACAGATCATTTATTATATCAGCTGGAAAATGTCATTTTTGGGGTGTGTCTAAAAAAGAGCTGTTTTAGAGTGTATGGCTTTAAATGCAAATGAGCTGCATATTCCCACCCCATCTCCAGAATAGGGCATCACATATACGTCTCTCTGCATTGCATATCTACAGCAATAAACAGCCGGTAGAAGCAACATAACTGAAAGCAAGAGAACCAGTGTTCAGCTGTACATATGAGAAGCCAAATGCACTGAAAGTGGGACGAAACAGCACGATGTTACAGAGCTCGCGCTGCGCTGACCTGTCATCGGCGCAGATCATTGGACCAAGCCGCATGAGCGCTACTACCAAACGAATCTCGAGCTACGAACGGCGCAAACTAATCACACAAGCACGACGCTGATCAGTTAAAAATACTTAATGCAAGCACACAAATATGGTTAAAATGCTAAGCATTATAACAACATGACATCCACAAAGGAGTCTGGAGTGATGCATGCATTTAGGTAGATTTTGAGGCGCATTACCTTGAAAAATGAAAGTAATCCACAGCGTCCTCAGCAGCTCAGATGTTGGGAGAAAATTAAGACTCTTATGTTCAGTCTTACATCCAAACACTGGGCACTGGGATTGCTAGCAAGACATTGTTGACGTTACAGCTGCTCGAGCGTGGAGAAAATGAAGGACAGCGTAACCGCTGAGGGCGGAAACTATAGCAATGTAGGACTGTCAATCAACCCCCGTGGCCCGGCCCTCCGAAATGTGTCAAAATGGCAGGCCTAGTGAGACTGACTTGGATTAAAGGGGATTAAAAAATGAGGAGTGGGTGGATTTTTATTATTGTAGGGTGGTTGTGTTCATACACTGCCAACACACATTTATGTCCAAACACCATGTAAAAGTGGATTTTGCATAATAGGTGCCCTTTAACTCATTAAATGACACCTTATTGTAAAATGTTACCAATATTTTTTATTTGTGAACTGATGTTCAGCTGTTCTTTTTAATGGTCAACTTATTTTCGGGTTATCGTCATATAAGCTCTGTAAACACTGCCACAGAGACGAAGATATATCTTTCATTTCATCACGTTGAATGTTCACTAAAAACTAACGAAGTCATCACGTTTTCAGACCATTTCAAGTTTTATTTTGATGCGACACAAAGCAGTGATATCTAAGTGGGAGAGTTGTTTACTTACTTTATAATTAGTCAATAACGCCATCATTTATTTCATTCAGGCCGAGAGCTCACACAAAAACAAGAGGCGGGATTTATCACACGAACCAATCACATCCGATCATAACCGATCATATCCAATTATAGCGCGACGGAGGCATTGCCTCCTCTCACGTGACTTTCTCCCATTCATCTCAATGAGCCTCCAGAATGAGCCTCCAGAAAAGTCACGGCACGCTTTAGGGTCTCTGTAGAAAGTCTATGGAGCGAAGGGAGGCAAGCCTCCGCTGAAACTTTATCTGCGGGTGTCGCTGTTTGACAGCGTTACTTTATAAAAACGAGTGACTTTTATACTTTTTAATATCACATTTAGTCATATTTGTGTGGTTTTATTTTTGTAATATCGATTATATATATATATATATATATATATATATATATATATGAATGATTATAATTAGTAGTGTGTTACTTGATTTTACGTTTGAAGTTAATATATTTTAAATGGAATAAATTGAAACTTACATTATTACAAGTGTGTAATTACAAATATATTTAAATACAGGACATACAAGGTTTAATAGAAAAGGTTTACTTTACTATAAATGCTTGTCATTACATTCAGCAGTAACTTTAACCATATTATATCACAATGAAATCAATTATTTTTTTTCTATAGATTTTACATAACTCAACCGCTGTTGTTTTAATATAGAAATAGGCTATTGCAATTCAGAATTATTGGAATTACTAGGAATTTCACTGTGTTATAATATTTTTCGTTTGTTTTACCAGTTTTCATAATGTAGACAAGGGATGGCCAACTTTGATCGTGACGAGGGCCAGAATTTTTTCTCATTTATACTAAGGGGGCAGATTGCTAATCCATGTCTACACACCTTTTGCACTGTCTTACTCAATTTCCTTTTTATTGAAGGAAATCAAAGTATAATTAATGTAATTAGTTTTTAAAGATATTATTAACTATAAAACTTGTGCAGTTATGCTAATTCAGAAGGGAAACAGCTGACAGCAATATTACCCCAACAAGCCAATGTAAACATCGTAATTGCACTGTCTGTAAATTTGCAACAAACAAACGTACAGAAGTCTGTCTTTTTATTAGTGGCCTACAGAACATTCTCAAAACAACCTAAGAGGACAGTTAAAAAGGGCTTATTAAAAAAATATATATTTACTCCAAATGGTACAACCGGGTATCTGCAGGATTTTTACAATCAAATTTAAAACCTTTTAAAGACCTTTTTAAGACCTAAACTTCACATTTTAGTCTTTAAACAATTTTTAGGAAAAGGAATGAGTCAAAAGTATGAATTATTATATTAATTTAAACAATTATCATCAATCATTATATTAAATTAGGCTACATATATCTTAGTGTCTTAATTGTTTAGATTTTTTTATACAACAGTTCTCTCTGGTTCTCGAATCTGATTGGCTGATAGGAGTGTGATATTAGAGTCCAACAGAGCTCCTCCAACCTCTTCACCATTTGTTTCACTCCGCTTGCCGAAGTTGCCGTATTTCTCACAACGAGAGTGTCATGGCGGACGCCCAAATCCACTATAATTTTAAAAATAATACTGTTTTGAGTTTTTTAGGCAAGAATGTGCTTGCTTGGACTTTAAATATGCTGTTTGTTAATAAAGATAACGTCTATTTGAAAATTTGCTTCAACGTTTTAGGAGAAGTGAGTTCCAGCGGTTCAGCGGCCGTTCAGCGCTCATTACACCCGCCGAGAGCAGCTTCACCTCGGCCAGATCTTCTGGAATTTACCGCTGGCTCTGATGTCTCTATAGTTTTTAAACACGAGATATAATTTGTCTTGGGTAAATCTAATGGCCAGTCTTTGGTCTCATTAAACTATTATTTGTTCCAGAACAAATAGTATTGGCAAAATCTTATCACTTTTATGTAAATTCAATGCTGTATCGCGCTGTCTTTGTACGGTTGACTGAATTACATCGCAACTTTTATGATGGCTGTTGTTGTTTGTTATTAAATATGATTATTCAATAAATAATATTTTATATAAATAATAGTATTTAATAATAATGTATAGTACTGAGACATGGTGCGTGTGTTTGTGAGGGTGATTTTAGTTACATTGTTCCACCATAGATGGCGACAAGAGACAAGAGAGTTTTATGAGTCAGCACTGCAGTAAAGACTTTTACTTTGAAAAATAAATGCTTTTGTAAATGGAAGTTAGTTTTACTTTCAACAACAGCTTAATGCAGCTAACAAATGCACTGAGCAGCGCTGTCATTAAAAATCACCCTTAATAGATGAAAGGATATTGACGTTACGACAAAGCTTTCCTCAGTGGACATTCAAACTTATGTTTTAGTGTGTAGGAGACTTGAGACGCTGTATCAAATGCAGGTAATGTTAATCACAGTCGCTCAGTCAATCTCTCTCTTATAATACTTTACATAATACAGCAAGCTTTTACTACAGTAATACAATAAGCTTTCAATGAAGCAACTCAAATTACTAGTTCTAAAGTGACGTTTTCGAATTAGTAACGGAGGTTTGGGCTCAGCTGTTAAATTGTCAACTTTAGATTTGAATCTGTGGCGGAAAGAAGCAGTTCTGCACAAAAGAGGGCTTTTAAAGATACGCTGTTGTTGTTTCTAATTTTTTTACACACTCGTGCCGTCGAACTGTTGTATAAACGCAATATCACACAAGTTGACGTGCGATATGGCTGTATATCGGCACGCTGTGATTACCTACGGCCGAATCACAGCAGTGCCAATATACAGCCATATTGCACATCTACTCGTGTGATATTGCTCATATATTGCATTAGCTTCTTGTCAATCCACTAGTTCACGTTTAAAAATATGTAGCAAAAATAGCAGATGGGCTTACTGAAAAAGCAAATTCGTTCTCTGCCAGCAGGTTTCACTTTCACTTTTTGTACCATTTAAGAGTTTTTATGGCCTTAAATTTAAGCAGTTAAATTGAGGACCTGCGGAAACCTTAAGAACAGGAACCCCCTAAGAACCCACAGTTCAGTGCAAACATTTTTGTCATGCATTTGGCAAAAAGGTTTCATTTACTATGCATTTTATCTTTGAAATTTGAGGCAAGTGCAACTCTGGCGTCCCCATTGTTTTTGCGCAGTGGTGTTATGGTTATTTAGGCTAAATAAAAATACAGATTTCCAAACAATCCAAACATATGGGTATCCCCTTGGACTTGGTAAAAAGATAATCTGTTTACCATCTTGACTGGAAAATATTGTTTTCATGGTCAGTTTTTCATGTTTTATTTGCTAATGTTAGTGAATGTTTACATTAGAGTGCATGTCCTACTGCGCTGTAATTAATAAGTGAGCGGTTAAAAACTCGCAACCGCTCCTGTTTGGAGACAGTATTAACATCATAAACTGAAAGCGATCTTTACGTGACTTACTCTTAAAATGTTTTAAAATTGATCATACGAGTCTAATCTAATCCAGCGGGCCATAGTAAAAGACACTGCGGGCCGTATATGGGCCGCCAGTTGCCCATCCCTGATGTAGACAGAGAGAGTGCATAAGTCTATTAATTTATATAATAAAATGTCAGGGTTCTGTCACTTCAGTCTAGTTTTCTTGTGGTTTTGTGACAGAGCCCTGACACTCCCGTCATGTCTTGTTTTCATGTTGTCCGTGTAGTGAATTTTGCTTTCGCCAACCTAAGGAGGCGAAATAGTGTAGTGATGGGTACTCATGTCACAGGTGACGTAATGATTTTTGGATCACGTGTCACTTAAGGTGTGGTTAGGAGTACATCACATAAGAAAGATTGGTGGCATACCTAACTTGTAGAACCTTACTGCATTATCATCACAAGGAAGACACAAGTGTAATAAAATAAATTTTATTAACAATACAGAGGCAAAAGTAATCAACAACTACTAAATGAATACCATGAATGAAAAAGGAATAAAGTGCATAAGATGCATAAAATGCAAGTGATTATGTTGGATGTTGCTATGTCAGAGCTACGTTATCTGGAAAGATAAACTGTCACTACTCTGAAACAAGTAAGGTGAAGAACCTTATTATGCATCAAACAAATACCTGAAAGATTATTTGTTATCAACTGCAATCAGCTATATAACATCTAATGTCAATTAGAAAAATCATATACTGATAATACACAACAATGCCAAGATCTCTGGAAGAGGTTTGGATAGGTGATAGTTATGTTCTCTGTGGTTGAGTGAGCAGTCCGGTAGCGGTGACTTCATCCACTGGTTGTGCTGGTAACCATGCTGTGGGGAAAAGAGCAGGAATCCGTTTCAACAGCCTTGAACACGAAGCGCTAGAGAATGCTGATCTCCTGGAGCACCAAAGGATCCTAAAATCTGGAACATGCAGATGTGACCCTGAAGTAGGTGCAGAAGGTCCTTAGCCTGGAACACGCAAGCAAAGGTACCTTGGAGTGAAGATTCCAGGCTAAGTCCCTTCTGCACCTACTTCAGGGTCACATCTGTGTGTTCCAGATTTTAGGACCTTCACCTTACTTGTTTCAGAGTAGTGACAGTTTATCTTTCCAGATAACGTAGCTCTGACATAGCAACATCCAACATAATCACTTGCATTTTATGCATCTTATGCACTTTATTCCTTTTTCATTCATGGTATTTATTTAGTAGTTGTTGATTACTCTTGTCTATCTTTTGTTAATAAAATTTATTTTATTACACTTGTGTCTTCCTTGCGTTGATAATGCAGTAAGGTTCTACAAGTTAGGTATCCCACCAATCTTTCTTATGTGATGTACTCCTAACCACACCTTAAGTGACACGTGATTCAAAAATTATAACGTCACCTGTGATGTGAGTACCCATCACTACACTATTTCGCCTCAGGTTGGCGAAAGCAAAATTCACTACACCTGCATGCCTTGTGTTCGGATCCCGGCACTCATGTCTTTTTGAGTCTTGTGTCAGGGTTCGGACACTCGCGCTCCATGTTCTGTCTTGTTGTGGGAGCATGTGGTCTCGAGTTCGCTCGGGCTGTACGCTCTTCTGTCCACGTGGATTGTGTTGTTTTGTGTAACACGCGGTTCTTGTTCGGCCGTGTGCTTTTCTGTTGTCTTGTGTTGTTGTTCGCAGCTTGTGTGCAGCTTGTGTTTTTCATTTGGCTGCATGCTTTTCATGTTGTTATGTCTTGTGTGAACACACGGCTCATGAGTATTCTCATTAGCTGTGTCTTTGTGTCTTGTTTTGATCAAGCACATGGCTTGTGATTGTTTTGCTGGCCATGTGTTTGTGTTTTTGTTTTGTGTGAGCACATGGCTTTTGTCTTGTTTGGTTTCTTGTGCCGTGTGCTCTCATATCTATTGTCTTGACCCCGCCCATCTTGTTTCCTGATTATTGGTTCATTTGCCCCACCTGTCTTCCCTCTTCGTTTGGTCCCTATTTATTCTCCTTGTGTATGCAGTCCTGTGCGAGTTTGTTGTCAATGGTACCCTGGTCGTGGCCTGCCCTGCCCTGTCTTGCCAAGCCTTGCCTTGTTGCCTGCTGTCCAGTTTTTCCCCCACGGGGTAGTTTTTTTTTGTTTTGTTTTGTTCATTTTTATTATTAATAAAAAGACCATTCTCTGCAATACTGAGTCCTCGCCTCATCCCTTTACCCAAACCCTGACATAAAAAGCCTATAATAAAACAGTACACTAAGGCCCGGTTTCACAGACAGGGCTTAGACTAAGCCAGGATTAGGCCATAGTTCAATTAGGACATTTAAGTAATTTTTATAAACATGCTTAGGAAAATAAACATGCTTAGGAAAATGCTGGTGTGCATCTTGAGACAAAACAAAGGCACTGATATATTATATGTTTCTTTCAGTTGAAACAGCTCAGACTTAGATTTTAGTCTAGGACTAGGCTTAAGCCTTGTCTGTGAAAACGGGGGTGGATGAGGTAAAATAAACTATGTATGAGTCCACATTCTATTGATTTGTGCTTACTGGTGAAAGTGTAATACCTGAAACACAGAAGTAAATTTCTCAAATGACAACAATCATTACGATTATAATTTTGAGCAAAAATAATTTTTATCAGTTTAACCATTATACAGCATGATAAAAATGTGACTAAGATTTCAATGACTACAACCTGACTAAAATGCTCAAACATTTCATTTGTACATTTCGTTTCATTCATACATTCGACTTAAACTTGACTAAACAAAAGCTAGGTTTACTAAATAACTACAATGTACATTTGAGTAAGACTAAGACTATAATAAAAATGGCTGCCAAAATTAATACTGCTGTACAGTTAATTAATAATAATCTTATTGCTAAAATGTCAAGTTTTCATTGACTAAAACTAGACTAAAATACTTAATGTTTTCTTCAACTAAAACTAGATTAAAATACATTAGATTTCCATGGACTAAAACTAGACTAAAATGTTGAGACTTTTAGGCCTGGTTTCACAGACAGGGCTTAGACTAAGCCAGTATTAGGCCATAGTTCAATTAGGACATTTAAGTAATTTTTATAAACATGCTTAGAAAAAAAAAAAAACATTACTGGTGTGCATCTTGAAACAAAACAAAGGCACAGATATATTTTAAGATCAGTCAGTGCAAGTTTATTTCAGTTGAAACAGCTAAGACTTACATTTTAGTCTAGGACTAGGTTTAAGCCTTGTCTGTGAAACCGGGGGATAGTCGACTAAAACTAGACTAAAACTAAATTGACTAGATTGACTAAATATGATAAAAACTAATAAGGACATTTAACATGAGACTAAGACTAAAATTGAAAATAGCTGACAAAATTAACACTACACTGTAGACTAAATCACAGAAGCACTGGTACTGCATAATAGTACAGTGACCGTTAGGGGACATGTTCGGTTCACTTAATTTTGTCGTGGCCGGGACATATTAACTCATGGGAACGTGATAATATGTTGTGGCCACGAGATTGTTTTGTCGAGGTAAAAACATCCTTATGTTGTTGCCACGTGCTGTGAAATTGTGGCCTCGAGATGGTATGTTGAGGGAATGACATCCATTTCTCGTGGCCATAAAATAAAATAGGCCTACAAGAAAACATTTTTATCCATTCCACAAATCCATTAACTGAACGTCTTTTCCCATAATAGTTGTATATTATTATTATTATTATTATTATTAGGCTGTTATTGTTATTATTATTAGCCTATTATTAGTGGTTATATTTTTATATTTGTGTATATTTGTTGTTTCCCTTCATTTCGATCTCTTTACTTAACGTTCTGAATAGTTTTGTAAATAACAGCCAACTGTAAATGCCAACCCAGGCTCATTGGAAATATGTGCCTCTACGTACATTTCTGCAACACCGTAATTGCGTACCTTACTGCACGTTTCGCAGCAGTTTCAAAGTGAAATGTCCAGAGAGTGGCGCTAAAACATATGTTTAATACATGACCATGGCGCATTTTTATTACGTTGGTACAGGCACGTATTGCAGCATTTTTATTATGCTGCTTGAGGTACGTTTTGCGGCCATTCAGAATTCAAATATCCAGTGAGTGTCACTAAAAATTAATGCTCTATCATGTTGGAAATATCCACTTCACCAAACCCAAACCTAAACCTACCCGATAGTGTTAACAAATGCAAAAGTAATACAAAAGCATATTCGCTGATGCAGCCATGCTATTTTAACTTCTTTATGCAGATTTGAGCTGTTTTGTTGCACTGTAGTTTCACGGGATTCGTACTGGAGCTCTTCTAAGTGCAACGTCGTATCGCGTGAGCTACCGAGTAAACTTACACTAATTGAAAGGAGAAATAAGCATATATAACAATAAATATATAAAAAAACATTAATATAATAATAATAATAATAATAATAATGAAATGTTAAAAGTTAATAAAAATGTTTTATCCATATAGTCCCAGGTTGCTATAGTCACGCAGGTTTGTTTACGCATTAAACTCGTGGCCACGAGAAAAATATGTTGAGAAATGGATGTCGTTCCCTCAACATAGGATCTCGAGGCCACGGCTTCACATCATGTGGCAACGACATAATGATGTCATTACCTTGACAAAACGATCTGGTGGCCACAGGATATTATCATGTTTCCACGAGTTAATGTCGTGGCCACGACAAAATTAAGTGAACCGAACATGTCCCCTCACAGTCACCGTATACTAGTGAGCAGTGGCCGTTACTTGCATGGTATCCTGGGCAAACCCCATTTCAGCACACGCAATCACCCCATTAATTTTTTTTCTTTTCTTCCTTAACAGGTTGTAATTTCTCTCATTTTAAACACGTGAAACACAGTAAAGGGGGTCTATCTCTGTTGGGTCAATCATTTCACAGCTGTCATTGTTTTGATCCTGTTGTGGTCTTGGCTTCTTTTTAGGATCTGTTGGGTCTTGCTGTTCCCTATTCCCTGTAGGGTCTGTTGGGTCTTGCTGTTCCCTATTCCCTGTAGAGTCTGTTGGGTCTTGCTGTTCCCTATTCCCTGTAGGGTCTGTTGGGTCTTGCTGTTCCCTATTCCCTGTAGGGTCTGTTGGGTCTTGCTATTCCCTATTCCCTGTAGGGTCTGTTACATCTTGCTGTCCCTTATTCTTTGTACAGTCTTGCTTTTGGACTTCCCGTTTATGTCTTTTAATGCAGCGAATAGTCAGAGCGGTTGCTATAATGCAGATGACAAAGGCCAGAATATAACCTGTAACCTGGACAGTAAAAATAAAACATTAAATAAATTAAAACATTAAAAAGCAAACAACAGTTTATATGCAGTTATTTAATATGCATTTGTTGAGTTACGTTATGATTGTACTACAAGTGGTGACTATATATATATATATATATATATATATATATATATATATATATATATATAGTTACCACTTGTAGTACAATTGAAACCATCTTTCATACACTTTTAAATATACTCATCATCATACATAAAAAATGCACATATTAATTTAAAACATAAAATTAATTTATAATAAATATATACAGAATGTATTTATAACATACTGGCCACATATTTTTTATAGATTAAATCAATGCAAATGTACTGTAATTATGCTAACATTCCCTTTATATGATATACTTAACTACATGTTTATGGTGTCTTTAAATAGTATAATCAATTACACTATTGCTATGTCATTAGAAGCACACATTAAAATATAGCTTTATATTATATATAAAATGAATATTATATATTTATTAAATAAGTAAATATTAAATATTTATTAAATGAATATTTTATATTATAAATAAAATATAGCTTTATAAGTGTTTTATACTAAAAGTATACTTACTATTAAATTGTGACTTTTGGTGCACATCTAAACATATATGAATGAATAATCCAGTCATGTGCTATTAGTACATTTATAGTAGCCTTTGCACAGTAACCTATAGGGGTTTAGTTAATACATTTCTACTGTATTTTTCATGAAAATAGAAATATAAATTAGTGATAGTATATATAATAATCCACTAAAATTTTATGTAAAGCGATCGTAGCACAATTTTAAGCAATGCGATCATAAAATACTTATGGTACTTTATCTGACTATACTTAAAATCAGTTTAAGTGTTAGTGCTAATTAGTGTATTTATATTAAGTGTACTTAAGTAGCACAGTTGTGAAAATGTATTTATAACGATAACATTAGTAATATAGGTTAAATAACGTCAATTTAATTCAAATTAGGATAACTATATAAAAGTGTACAAGAATTGAACTAATTAAAAGCACACTTTTAAGAAATACACTAATAAAAGTCTTCTGTATATTTTTGATGTAGTACACCTTATTTCAATGCACTAAAAATCAATTTAAATATCAATGGTATTTAGTATATTTCTGCAATTGCACTGAAGTACTACTGAAGTAGAAGTGTACATTTAATTACTGTATTTATAGTGTATCGCTTTAACAGTTTTATTTAGCACAAAAAAAATAAAATAAAAATAAGAATGTACTACGAATGTACTTGCTTGTATTTAAGTATTTTTTGGTGTATTCAAATACACTTTATTTTTACCTGGGATGGCATCAAAGTATAGAGCTATAGAGAGCAGATGAGTTCCTGGTACTTTAGGTTCTATTTATTCAATAAAATCTATTTATTCATTAAAATCAACTGCATTTTGATCCTCTCACCCTTGTCTCTGAGTTCACCATTGTAAAAAGTATATTTGTACTTGCAGATGTAACTTTTAGACTCACAAGCTAGAAGCTTATTTAGCTGTTGGTTGAGATGGTATTGTGGGTTTAATTTTGACTAAATATAATTAATTTTTGATCACAGGACAACCAGCCTGATCTTGTTTGAATTATTTTAGAACCTGGCGATCAGGAATATATATATATAACTGTAACTATTTTATATAACTATTTTAACTGTTTATCATTATTTAGAGACATATGGCCTCTAACGATTAATTTGATGTGAAGGGGGGGAAAAAACAGAGCTGAAATAAGAACAACACCAATTTTTTGCCTGCACTCTCTGCATTAATTTAGCGTGCTAAAGAAGTTACACAAAACAGCAAATGATGCAAACACAGTCATAATCTGCACAAACTTTGAACATCAAGCATATTCTGTAAGTTTAGAACTGTCTTAAAGAAATTTCCAAAAAGTAAATGAAAGATGTATTTAAAATCCTGTGACATTTACCTTTGATCCATAAATAAACTTTCGTGTTTTCTCATATAGTTCAGTCTCATTTATTCCTGGGCTGAATTCAGAAGGTTTGCACCAGTTTAAACAATTTGGATGTAGTTCATTATCACAGACATAGTGTCCATTCCAGTTGGTCACTAAACATGCAAAATAATCACCATCAATGAAAAATATACAGATCCACATCAGAGATGGAACCGGACAAAAATAAATTGTAAAAAAATTCAGCTCAGTTTCTTTAGACTGAGATGTTCCAGTATTGTCCTGTGCTTGAAGTGATTTGGTGGTGTCTTGTGCTCTATACAGTAAAAGTAGGAGCATTATAAGAAAAACAACGCAAGCAGGTACAATTAAGATGGAAAGTGATACAGCTTGATTCCACCCGAAACTACATGGGCATGAAAATTTTATATTAATTAATATTTGACAACCAAATAACAAAATTATGAGTGGACCAGCTATGTTGATATTATCTTTGGCCAGAAATTTAAAAACGGCTAAAATGGCTAGGAGCCATTCTTCACATGCAACACAATGATGACCCTTTTGGTTTCTCCTGTCAGTAATGTCTGTTGTCCGGTCTACAAGACACACATGAAAGATCCCTGCAAAGGAAAACAAACAAACAAAGAATATATATATATATATATATATATATATATATATATATATATATATATATATATATATATACTGTTAACAATTTCCCTGTATTTTTGCAGTAAGTTACTGGCAGCACGGTTTCCAGTAAGTTACTGTATTTTGGTTTACAGCAATGAACTGTAATGCAACTTTACAGTATGTAGAACAGTGTACCGTATAACTACAAAACAGTATTGTACTGTATTTTTACATAATTTTGTAAATTTTGTATTTTTACATATAATTTTGTTTCTACTGCATATTGTGTAATGTGTGTGTGTGAGTGTGTGTGTGGTTGGAATAGTACATACATATAGTTAGTAAAATTGTGATACTACTATACTTCAGAATAACATTACAAATCAAAAGGCAATCCAAACATATTTACAAAAATATTTTTATTAAAACATTTTAAAATATTTTAGTACTGTGTTTGCTACCTAGAGTACAGTGCATCAACAATTTACAGCCATGAAAGCATTTTAAGTGTGCAAGAATATAAATGAAACAAAGACATGCATCTTGAGGGCTGGATTGGGAATCACTGTCCTAAGAGAGAACTTGATTTATCTTAAAGCTATCTTAAAAATGAGCAAAAACAACAAGAAGTGTCTCACAACCGTTGCCCCTAACTGTAGGGCATGTGGGTGGTGGCAAACAGGCCACTGACCCTCTCTGTGAAGTCCTCCACCTAAACATCATTTTGGACTGAATGCAGCTGTTGACATGCAGGGTTGATGGCCATCACTCTGCACCACCGTCCTGATCTTCTGCTCACTGTCCCACATCAGTGGTGAAACTGAAACACAGTCATGAAACACACAAAGACAAAGCCTGTTATCCAGAGTACCAATAAAGATGAACAGACAGCATGGGGAAAATAGTGAATGAAAATTCTGTAGCATAGATTAAAAATAAATGAATAAATACAGTTGAACTCAAAAGTTTACATACACCTTGCAGAATCTACAAAATGTTAATTATTTTACCAAAATAAGAGGGATCCTACAAAATGCATGTTATTGTTTATTTAGTACTGTCCTGAATAAGATATTTCACATAAAAGATGTTTACATATAGTCTACAAGAGAAAATAATGGTTGAATTTATAAAAATGACCCTGTTCAAAAGTTTACACCCCCTTGATTCTTAATACTGTGTTGTTACCTGAATGAGCTTTGTTTTGTTTTTTTTTGTTTTGTTTTTTTTTGTCCTGAACAACCAAGGGACTCATGACCAACTATCACTAAACAAAAAAACACAGCTATGGATCATTCAGGTAAGAACACAGTATTAGGAGTCAAGTGCATGAAAACGTTTGAACTGGGTCATTTTTTTTAAATTCAATTATTATTTTCTCTTGTGGACTATATCTAAACAACTTTAATGTGAAATATCTTAATCAGATCAGTACTAAATAAACAATAACATGCACTTTGTATGATCCCTCTTATTTTAATTTATTAAATTAATATTTTGCAGATTCTGCAAGGTGTATGTAACTTTTGACTTCAACTGTAAATAAAAATTAAATTAATTTAAATAACACTTACAAAAAACTGCTTTGTGACAGCAGTGCCCTTCCCAGGGTGCAAAGACAAGTGGACCACACTGTAGAGCTGCAAGAAATCAAGTAAATTTGATTCAATAATGTGTTAGCCTACTTGTTGACAATGTATGGGCTAAAATCACATAGACTGTTGCCTATAACGTTACATGTGCATTTCATACACTCCAACAATAAGTCAAAGTTATTAAAAAAAAAAAAAATCATATGCTTGACATTGCTGAAGATTTTGGCATGCATTTTACTTGTCTTTGTTATCTGATAGATCATTAGTAACTGATAAAAGTAAATGACCACTAATCATATTTTTATTATCATGATCATTTTTATCAATTACCATGCTACAGAACTGGTCACCCGCCTAAATAGTTAATAACCTGCAAGTTACCAATATCTCTGACCTAATACCGCCCACTTACATTGCCGGTGAAACTGTATTTCTCAACCATGTCTAAGTAAATGACTAATTAAAAATGTCCAGTGCAGTTATTGACCTGCTGCCGTCAGTCGTGAAGTGGACTAATATGTATATATTTGCGCACCGTAAATGTTATGTCTAAAAAAGCGCTCGTTTTTGTCAGTGACAGGCTGGAATCAGACAGCATTATAAAAGGGATCCCTACAGTGATAAATAATTGTTTTATCGTAATATCCCTTTTGTTTAAACTCAAACTGCCATTTATCAATCTCCTCAAACCCAGCTGACTCCTCCATTGACAAACATAATTTTACCTTGCATACCATAGTAAAGCAAGCTTAGTTCAAACTCGACAGAAACAAAAGGTCTCGGTTTGTCTTTCCACAGTTCCAACAATCATCGAGTCGAAATAAACCCTAAGCTAATTCGCTAGATGTGAAAATGTCAGGAGAGCAGCGGGTGAAATAACGCGTAACTCACAGAGTTTGGACTAAGTTTAGATTATGGCTAAACTTGCAGTTTCATCCACACTAAAAATCAAGTAAGCAAGAATAAAAACATATAATAATCAAATTAACTTACCGAACTTGCATAAATCCTCTGTTCTGCTTCTCTCTGGTCAGCAGCAGCTGTGTTGTCTGTGATGTGACATCAGGTGGTGTGCTATTTACAGCAATCCTGTATTATTGCCCGGTGTATTACAATCAGGCTACAGCAAGGTTACAGCAATAATAAAATGTACTGTAAAATATTCCCGCCAAGTCAAAATGACCCAGAATGCAATATAAATTACAGTATATTACTGTAATTGATAAATGTGGTATTGCACTGTAATAATAATTAATAATTTGTTACATTTATATAGCGCTTTTCTGGGGACTCAAAGCGCTTTATATAGAAGGGGGAATCTTTATTATTATTATTTACAAACAATTAAGTATATTTATTTTTCACTAGGGGAGAGAGAGAGATTCTTGTTTCATCATGTTTAATTAACTTCTCAATGCAAAATGAAATTGCTTAAAAAACACAATGGGACAGGTCAAACACACACTCAAAAAAAAAAATAAATAAATAAAATAAGTCTTTTTTAGATTTACACAAGTTAATTAATAAAATTCCATCCAATTGAACTGAATTTTCCTTACGTATTTTAATTGAATAATTGATTAAGTTCAATTATTCAATTAAAATATGTCAGCATAGAATTACTGAATTGATTATTATTCATCTTTTAATGGTAACATTTTAAATAGTATGAGCATTGTATTTTTTAAACAAAGATTATGTTTTAGTCTCAACTATTTAAGAACCATTTCATAATGTTACAATGATAAATTTATAGGACTGTTAACTTCCCACATTTGACTGAAATGCAGTTAAAATAAAATTAATAAAAGATAGTATTATGTTGACAATTATTTATTGAATACCTCTGAATAATAAAACATTTAAATTCAAATTAAAGACCATGTTGTTGTTACTTACTCTGGTCGTTGCTCTTGTCCTTGTCTTGAAATTATTGACTGTGAAATTATTTGTTCTTGCTTCTGCAGCTACAGTAAGCAATTGACAGGAAGTAATTGTCTCCCCCCATTTTTGAACACAGATGTGAAAGTGCACTATCCAAACTCAAATTGTCATAATTCATGAACACTTTGGAATACAGACCTAAGGTTGGACTCTTTTGTAAGAAGAAAATCTGAAGTAGAATTATTTCAAAATATTAAAGTATCAAAAAGTTATAGACGTTTAAATTTACTGTAAAGAAAATGCACTGTACCATTTTCTTTATTTAATTTATAAATAATGTTTTATTTATTTATATTTATTTTTATATGAAATAAATATTTTACAAAATATTTTTGAATCCAAAATTGCTATAAAATTAAAGCCTTAAGTCTAAATAAGTTATGTTCCAAATTTGAAGTTGATATAAAAAAAAAAAAAAATTGAGGTTCCTGTGAGATTTTATTTACGGCGTTATACCACAAACATCCACCGGGTGCCATCCAAACTCCACTGAATTTTTATGCATTTTCTGTTAAAAATATCTACATTTCTCTGTCAATATTACTTATATCAAAAAATAACCACCAAATATGGAATCTTGAGACTTAGACCCTTCCAATGATATATATTTTGCCAAGATTCTTAAAAAAATATATATTCTAAAAGACCGTAATGCATTTCGTAATATGACACTTGACTCCACCCACTAAGGGGAGGAGACTGCTAAAATATTTTAAAGTACCATTTCCATGTTAATGAAATATCCGATTTAAAGATGGTTTTCACAGGATGAATTCTGAGGTTTTAAACTTTCAAATGATATATAATTTATGATGATAAAATATGTAATAGAGAAAAAAAGGCAACGAAAAAAAGAGCACCATTGGGCCCACCGGTGGGCCGGTGACACTTAAGGGGCTAAACATGCTTTAGCAGGAACTTTGAGGGTTAAATGAATCAGAGCTGCATTAAATAGTCACCAAATAAAAACCTAAGTTATCAAACAGTTGCAGCACTCATTTGAGTTTTCATGTACAAATGTTTGTTTTTAACTTCTATACTAATCACTGCTGCTGTTTCAAATGCTTCACATCAGTCCTTTTGAAACACAATATAATATGCAATTAAAGATGTCAGTACAAAAGTTATATACATCAGTACAAATTATATGCATGTATAAATTTAAGAGTCATAAATAAATAACTAATTAACTTTTCTCTTTTTTTTCATTTATAAAGGTAGCATATCTTTTGCATCTTGCTGCAAGTGTGCAGGCACAGATTTGCTATGAGAAAAGTTCATGGTGTGGTACACCACACATCCTGTTGTTGTACAGTGAGTACCCTTGTTCACACACACAGAAGCAAAGACAGCACAAATCACCCCAAATGTGAAAAAAGTTTTTCCAAGCAAGTCCGTAAACCTAAACTGCCTGTATTTTAAAGTGCCCCTATTATGGGTTATGAAAGGTTCATATTTTGGTTTTGGGACTCCCCAACAACAGGATGACATGCATGCAAGGTCAAAAAACACTTTCATTGTCTTATAATATGCATTTATTTTTACCTTATTTGCTCAACGACTCCCAAACGATTCGCTCAAAGATTCATTTTTCCAAACCCCTCCTTTGCGTGACGCTAATCTGCGGTTCGATTGGTCTCATTTTCATTTCATCATGCCTGTAATGCCTGATAAAGCAGCGTTTGTGAGTGCAGTGCTGCTTTGTGTACAGCTGTTACCGGGAAACAGCTATTTTTACCGCTCTAAAAGTGGCACCTAGTGGCAAAGAATGAATTTGCATTTTCATTCAGACTAACGAGAAAAGACCAACAAGTGGGCGAGCAATATGCTAATGTTTCTTGTTGACGTCAACATGAAACGGCTTGGGATTCGTTTTAAAAATGACTCGTTTCAATGATTCAGAGTCGACTCTTTCTTTTGAGAGACAATAACTTTACACGGTACAATTTCAGATTTAAAACTTGGCAGGGTGTTTCCATTCACTTAGAGCTGTTACACACTGCATGAAAGGCAGTTTTCAAAAATCCATAATAGGGGCAAAGTGTTCAAACTGGTTCCTGCTGAACTTCCGCCTCTGAGCCGCAGAGAGATGTTTGTTGTGTTGGTTCATCGCAGTGATGCAAAATTGTCACCTTTCAGCGAAATTCATCATTTTGAATTCAAAATGGGTCATTTATGTGATTTATGTAGACCTGGTGAGTTTTTAAAATTGTTTCTGGGGGTAGGAGTTTTTATTTTTTATTTTTTTTGCAGTACCTGTAGTACCAACTCAATTCAAACCTGCTCAAAGTCAACCACTTTCAAATGCTCCTGTATGTTTTTGTGTGTGCATTCTGGTTTTACAGCGTTTGTAGCCAATCACAAGCATCACTGTTGAAAGCACTGGCCAATCAGAGGTGTTTACTGTAGGTTAGTCAAAATCTTCTCTAAACTAAGGGAGTTCTACATGCTCACAGATCTTCCTATTATAATGAGAAAAAAAGCATACACACATTGTAAATAAGAGATTGATTGTATAGTTTTGTATAGTTATGCTGCCTCCACGTGCTATCAGAAATTTCACATTTCCCACTTCATGATTATTCATGAAGTCATGATTATGTCGCATTCAAATTCTTTTTTGTTGGAAAGAATAAAATGTAATTTTACATTAGTTGATAACCATAAACATTCACTGGGCTTGATGCTACTTGCTTATTTCACTGTTTATAAAACATACAACATGCTTCAAATGATTGTTCATATATAAAAAATGCACTACTGTAATGACAAGACAAGGTGATGTTGAAAAAAATAATAAAGAATACCACTGACAGTAGCAATCATTGTCCCCTCCACCATGTTTAAAGGGGTGGTTGATTGGGATTTCACTTTTTTAACTTTAGTTACTGTGTAATGTTGCTGTTTGAGCATAAACAATATCTGCAAAGTTATGATGCTGAAAGTTCAATGCAAATAAAGATATCGTCTTTTAAAATTATGGCAGTTTACAAAAACAGCTGGTAGGAACTACAATGAGCTATTTCCAGGGTTTGTGATGTCACAAACCCTGATAAACCCCGCCCCCCAGAACATGCAACAAAGGGGGCGAGGCCATGTTGCGCTGCTTTAGAGAAGAGGAAGAGTTGTTGTCGTGCCGTCAAAACTAGGGGGTGCATGAAAAAATCGATTCATATATGAATCACGGTTCTGTCTTCTAACGATTCTAATGGATTCACAAGTTTCAAAATCAATGTCAAAATCATGTTCTTTGCATCCCCCTGCTCCACACACGCTCTGCATCTCTCTCTCACCTGATCATCAGCTTCAATAAACTGTGTTCCAATTACACACTTTATGTGTATAGACAGACAGATATTTTTCACATAGCTATAAGAAGCATTAAACATGGATGTGCATGCAGTTGCCGTGCTGTATTAAAGCTTTAATCAGGATAAAACTGTATATTAGACGCTAACATAAGCAGTAGCATTTACAAATAACCGTGTATCTAAAAGTATGAGACGACAACAACAAACAAAAACATACCATTAAGAACCGTGTGCTTGCACAGGTTTTGCGCGATCCTCTTCATTAATATTCTCTGGGTCTCATTTGGGCTCAAATTGATCAGCAGTATTGACGATGTCATTGTTTACAATACAACTGGAGCACATGCCACTCAGGTGAGGGGCGTGATGTTTAGACGTGCACTAGGCAGTTTAGTGAATCACAACACACTGTGCCATTACCGTTACCTATTAATTACCATGATTACGAGATACCAACTTGTAAAAACTGTTCACAGCCTCATAGAACACATTTACAACTCGCGAACTAAGAGTTTTCTGAGTGCTACAACTTGTGACTACCTCAGATTCATTAGGTGCTATGTTTAGGGATTGATAGTACGATAGTTCTGTGTCCAAGGGTGTGAACAGCTCCAAGTAGAACGCAGCATGTTGTCTCAAAATCACAGTAATTATGACATTGCGTGAATGCAGCATAAGTCCACAAATACAGTGGAATTATCTATTTCAATCACTGAACTCAATAAACACCAAATCACCTATTAAAGAAATTAAATCATAACAGGAGAGTGGCATGGAAGAAAAAGCTGGTGCTGTGTACTAGTCAAGTCACCTTTATTTATATAGCGCTTTTAACAATACAGATTGTGTCAAAGCAGCTTTACCGTATTAAATAGGAAAATAGTGTGTCAATAAAGCAAAAAGACAATAGTAAACACTCAATTTTCAGTTAAAGTCAGTTCATCATTGAATTCAGTGATGTCATCATCCAGCTCAGTTCAATTTAAATAATATCTGTGCAATCAAGTTGACGATATTGCTGGAAATTAAGTGTCCCCAACTAAGCAAGCCAGAGGCAACAGCAGCAAGGAACCAAAACTCCATCGGTGACAGAATGGAGAAAAAAAACCTTGGGAGAAACCAGGCTCAGTCGGGGGGCCAGTTCTTCTATGGCCAGATGAACCAGCAGGTTGTTCCATGCTGCAGCAAATTCAGATTGTGCAGAGGACTCATCTGGTTCCTGTGGTCTTGTCCTGATGGCCATCCAGGAGACAAGGTCTTCACTGGGGATCTGTCTCTGGGGCTCATCTAGTTGTCCTGGTCTCCGCTGACATTCAGGGCTGTAGAGGTCATCTCTAGGTGCTGATCCACCGTCTGGGCTGGATACAGACTGGATCTGTGTGACTGCAGTGACCATCTGATCTGGATACAGATTGGATCTGGTGGAAAAAGACTATATTAGCATAGACACCATTCTTCTAATGATATAACAAGTACATTGGGTGTTATAGGAATTGTTCCCGGTTCCAGTTGACCTAATTAATGCAGCCTAACAATCTTTTAATGGATTTGAGTATTAGAAATGTGTTAGTGTGTTATGTGTAAACCAGGTTAAAGAGATGGGTTTTTAATCTAGATTTAAACTGAACGAGTGTGTCTGCCTCCCGAACAATGTTAGGTACCCATAGGAAAAATGTATTGCTCAGTGGTTGCTCAGGAGACTTAGATGAGATTCTCATATATCTCTCATTTTAGTATCAACAACATTTCAGATGTTTCTCCTAAAATTCCTTAGGAGAAATTGAAGTAGACACAAATGAATCATGAGAAATATTTGAGAAAAAAAAGAGTCAAAACTGAGAATGTGTTGGAAGAAAAACAGAATATCTCTTTATTGTCTTGCTGCAGTCTCTATCAAGACTCCATTATATGAATATTTTATTGCTCAGTGGTTGCTCTTTCTAACCTCAGGAGACTTAGTTGTGATTCTCATGTTTTTCTCAGCTTAGTCTCAACAGTGTCTCAGATGTTTCTCCTAAATATCCTTAGGAGAAATAAAAGTAGACACAACTGAGACATGAGAAAGTTCTGAAAGAAGGGAGTCGAAAATGAAAATGGGAAAGAAATGTGAGAGACATGGGAGATCTCTTTTATAGTCTTGCTGTACTCTCTTGCAAGACTCCATTATAAAAATGTTTTACTGCTCAGAGGTTGCTTTCTTATTGCAATGAGGTTTTTCACCATTAATGGTCAGGACAGTAGGAGTAGAGACAGGAAACAACTGGACAGGTGAGAACTGAACAGGAGCAGGAAAGTACCTTTAGCTGGGATTAAACTCATGCTGTCTGAGGTGCGGTTGTGCCTTCATGTCGATGTGCTTGCCCACAAGGCTATGGCTCTGACAGAGGTTACTCTGCGCTCAGGATACTAAGGGTATGTCTCATATAGATATCAGCTTTGTCTTAAGATGTCTTCAGTTTTATTTTAGGAGAAATGTTAAACTTTTACTAATATTGTAAATACTAAAACTATCATTTAAATAGCATTAAACATTTCAGAACATCAAGTGTTACTAGTTAAATGTTTACATTTATCTTCAATGTCCAGCAATGTATATACACCACATTTTCCAAACACACTAGAAAGGACTTACAAGTGCAAGATGTTTAGTATAAGAGCAATACCTTTTTTCTAACAAATGTAACACTAGTGTTTTTTTGTTGTTGTTTGCTTTGTTTAGCATTAAAATTTTGTCTTGTACAGCCCATATGTGCATGTATGTAAATATAGTTTATGGTTTCCTCTGTTAAATCATTGTGCAATAAAACACTGTCTATGTTAAACAACTTCAAATATGACAATGCATGTATTGTCTTTGATTGAAATGGTGTGGATAAATGACATTGAAGCAAACAAGAAGGAATAAAAATAAAATAAAAAAGAGATCTCTTTAACATTTCAAATATTTCTCCTAGACAGAAATGAAGTTACATTAAGATTGAATGGAAACTTTTGCTTGAGTCTCTTGCTTCTCAAACTTGTCTCCTGAGACAAAAACTCTAACACTCTCACAATGGTCTCCTTTAAAGCTTTAGAAGAGATCTCAACTTTACACACTGTTCTCAGATTTTTCTCCTAAAGATTCTGGTGGTCTCACATTTGTCTCCTCAAAAGTTTAGAAAAGATCTCAACAAAATCACACACTGTGCTCAGATTTTTCTCCTTAGCCAGAGATCTCTCACATGTCTCCCCTCAAAAGTTTTGTTACGGAAGGAACAGAGGAAGCAAGCGGATCCGTTTGCAGTTCTTTATTCATTAGCATGGTCAAAACAGGCGAAGGTCAATTCGCAGTAAACAGACATAGATGAGGTAAGACGAGTATTCCTAGGGATAAGCGTGGGTCTTCGATCGGCGAACAGTATCCAGAGGGCTAGACCAAAGGGGTAATCTGATAACACCAGCAAAAGTCCACGCTGGGGCAAACAGTATCTGAAACAGGTTCAGGCACACAAGTAATCCAAACAAACAGGCGAGAATCAAAGGACCGGAAAACAGGCAAGGCAAACTAGTCTAAGACTTGGACATGGAAACAAACAAAGTCTAACGAAATGGCTCCGTAGAGTAGCTGTGCTAAAACAGTGACAATGCTAACAATACTCGGAGATCTAAGCAGGAACTGAGTGGGTGTTATATAGTGTGTGTGATTGGTTTCAGGTGAGCGTGTGATTAGTGAAACGGCAGATGGGATATGTAGTCCAAGGTAATGTGAAACAGTCTGTGCAATGTGAGAGTCAACATGATGGAAGGGCGACCTCTGGTGGCCATCGGACGGAAGGCCACAGACCGGATTCGTGACATGTTTACAAGAGATCTCAACAACATCACACATTGTGCTTAGATTTTTCTCCTACACTAAAGACTCAGGAGCTCTCACATTTCTCTCCTCTAAATTTCAGAAGAAATCTCAATAACTGTACAAAGTGTGCACCAAGTCAAATGCCTCAATATGTGCTCAAACAATTCTACCATATAATATGTATTAATAATCAAATTGATCAATTAATAATCAAGACTGAGTCATAAGCCATTTATGTGCCTTTCAGCAAAGAAAGCTCCAGGGTTACATTTTCTGTAAATCAGTTCGGTACATCACTATTTCGGTACATTACTATTTCCAATAACAATTTATGTGCCTAAGTACATAAACATTGTCCTATAAAAAGTAAAATTATCCTTATTTCTGCATAATTTCTCTCTCAATATAGCCTTTTAACTCTGAATTTATGATTTTCCCCCTTTATTTAGTGCCTTTCAAGTACTTGACTTGGTGCACACTTTGTAAAGGTGTTGAGATCTCTAATCTAAACTTTTGAGGAGACAAATGTGAGAGATCCAGAGTCTCTAGAAAAGGAGAAAAATCTAAGTACAGTGTGTGATGTTATTGAGATCTCTTCTAAAGCTTTAAAGGAGACAATTTTGAGACCACCAGTGTCTTTAGCTAAGGAGAAAAATCTGAGCACAGTGTGTCATTTTGTTGAGATCTTGTTTAAACATTGGAGACAAATATGAGACCACCAGAGTCCTTAGCTAAGGAGAAATATCTGAGCACAATGTGTCATGTTGTTGATATCTTTTCTAAAGCTTTAAAAGAGACAAATATGAGAGATCCAGTGTCTGTAGCTAAGGAGAAAAATCTGAGCACAGTGTGTGATGTTGTTGAGATCAGAAAGCTTTAAAGGAGACCATTGTGAGAGTGTTAGAGTTTTTGTCTTAGGAGACAAGTTTGAGAAGCTAATCTTAAAGTAACCTCATTTCTGTCTAGGAGAAATATTTGAGATATTAAAGAGATTTCACTTTTGATTTTTCTTTCCTATGGGTAGATTATTCCAGAGTTTGGGTGCTAAATAGGAAAAGGATCTGATGCCCAGAGTTGATTTTGATATTCTAGGTATTATCAAATTGCCAGAGTTTTGAGAACGCAGCAGACGTGGAGGACTATAATGCGATAAGAGCTCTATAAGAAATTAGCAAGATATTAAAATCTATACGATTTTTAATAAGGAACCAATGCAGTGTTGACAGAACCGGGCTAATATGGTCATACTTCCTGGTTCTAGTAAGAACTCTAGCTGCTGCATTTTGGACCAGCTGGAGTTTGTTTATTAATCATGCTGAACAACCACCTAATAAAGCATTACAATAATCTAACCTTGAGGTCATGAACACATGAATTAACGTTTCTGCATTTCACATTGAGAGCATAGGTCATAATTTAGATATATTTTTGAGATAGAAAAATGCAGTTTTACAAATGTTAGAAATGTGGCTTTCAAAGGAAAGATTGCTATCAAATAGCACACCTAGGTTCCTAACTGATAATGAAGAACTGACAGAGCAGCCATCAAGTGTTAGACAGTGTTCTAGCTTATTACATGTGGAGGTTTTAGGTCTGATAATTAACACCTCTGTTTTTTTTTTTTGTTTTTTTGTTTTTTTTTGTAGAATTTAGCACTAAGAAATTACTTGTCATCCAGTTTTTTTTTATTTATTTTTTTTATATCGGCTATGCATTCTGTTAGTTTTTCAAATTGCCAGGCCACAAAGAAATATAGAGTAGAGTATCATTAGCATAACAGTGAAAGTTAACACCATGTTTCCTGATGTAACATGTAAAGCATGAAAAGTAATGACCCTAGTACTGAGCCTTGAGGTACTCCATACTGCACTTATGATCGATATGATTCCTCTTCATTCACTGCTACGAATTGATGGCAGTCAGATAAGTACAATTTGAACCATGCTAATGCACTTACACTAATGCCAACAAAGTTTTCTAGTCTATTCAAAATAATGTTGTGGTCAATAGTGTCAAACGCAGAAATAAGATTCAGTAGCACTAATAGTGAGATGCAACCACGATCAGATGATAAGAACAGGTCATTTGTAACTCTAATGAGAGCAGTCTCAGTACTATGATACGGTCTAAATTCTGACTGGAAATCCTCAGAGATAACATTTTTCTCTAAGAAGGAATATAATTGTGTGGATACTCTGAGGATCTCCCCCTTTAACTTTTGGATGCGGCTCATGTTTATAACAGTAATATTGGGGGGTAGACTCGTTTAAAATAATGTAATCAATAGATTTTAGCCAGGTTTCTGTCAAACAGAGCACATATAGGTTATGATCAGTGATCATATCATTTAAAAAAAGCGCTTTCGTAGTAAGGGACCTGATATTCAATAAGCCAAGCATTTGTTTCTCTGTATTATATACAATTTTTATTTGTTGAACAATTAAATTGCTACTCTTAAATTGGTTTGGACATTTTTTGTATTTTCTAGTTTGGGGAACAGACACAGTCTCTATAGTGTGATATCTAGGTGAAAGAGTCTCTATGTTCTGAGAATTAACCAATTTCTGTGACGTGAGGCGGCTAGCTGACGGTCGGTTTAGCCAGTTTGTCGTCTTCCTGACCTGGGCCCCAGTTAGTCAAGTACAAACTCTAAGACTATGTGCCATATTTCTAGAGAGTAGAGCAGTACCACCCCTGGAGGGATGAAGACCATCTCTTTTCAACAGGTCCACAAAAACTCGCCCAATTATCTATGAAACCTATATTATTCTGTGGGCACCATTTAGACATCCACCCATTGAGTGACAACAATCTGCTATGTATCTAATCACCCTGGTAAGCAGGGAGGGGACCAGAGCATATTACAGTGTCTGACATCGTACTTGCAAGTTCACACACTTCGTTATTTTCAGTGATCTCCGACTGGCGAAGTCAAACATTATTAGTGCCGACGTGGATAACAATCTTACTGAATTTACGTTTAGCATTAGCCAGCACTTTTAAATTTGCCAAAATGTTGGGCACTCTGGCTCCCGGTAAACATTGGACTATGGTGGCTGGTGTCTCTATTTTCGTGTTCCGTACAATAGAATTGCCAATAACTAGAGCACTTTAATCAGGTTTCTCAGTGGGTGCGTCACTGAGTGGGAAGAACTTGTTCAATGTTTTGATCGGAACAGAAGAGCGGTGTTTTGACCCGTGACTATGCCGCCTCACAGTCACCCAGTCACCCTGCTGCACAAGCTCTGTAACCGGAACCAAACAATGTACATTAATCGCTGAACTAGCCGCATCCAAAGCCGTTTCTAAGGCCCTCACATTCTTACTGTCCTCAATTAAAGTTTGGATGCATGTCTCTAATTCTAAAACCTTCTCTGTCAGTCTAACTATTTCCCTGCATTTATCACATGTGAATTCCTGGTCGCTGACAGAGAGAGATAAACTATACATGTGGCATGCGGTGCAAGTGACACTGCAAGGAGAAGCCATTACTCACCGTGATTGTAGAATAATTCAGAATCACCACAGTTGTTGATGGACTCAAGAAAAAACAGAACAAGAGAGAAAAGAAATTAGTAGGAAATGCGAATGGAGATGCTATTGACAAGTTAATAGGCTAACGGAATGCTAACGTGCTGCTAACGCGCAGTGCTCGCGGTTCAGATTAAAATATTAAAGGAGGATGATGCCAAACTACTTTGGTGATCAAATCAGAAATATGTTTAGAATTAAATTATACTTTAGCGATTTAAACAACAGAGAGTGATAGTAAGAGAGATTTCAACATATAAACAAAGCTACACTGGGCTAAAAATGCTACAATTTTTTTTCAGTCTGCATTGTGAGTGATTACTCAATAGGTTCAATAAAATTGTGAAAAGTATAACTGTTTGTGTTATTAATTAATTCTGAATATCATCAACTTATTTTTATTTTTTATTTTTTTTATAGTCAGTGACCAGTGACTTCCTCTTTTGGCTTGGCTTGTTTGTCGCGATCTAGTGTCCATCTTTCTGCTTCTGCATCTACACTTGAAGGTGGCACCTTTTAACAGGAAAGAAAACTGCTTTTCTCAGCAACTTGTGTTCTCAGAAGAAAAAAAAAACAAAACAAGCCTCAACAAATTTTAAGAAACACTCCAGACTCTTTCACATCTGTCACATGCTCAGTGTGAACTTGCTCTCATCTGTGAAGAGAACGTGGCACCAATGGTAGACCTACTAATTCTGGTGCCAATCGAGCTGCACGGTGCTGGGCTGTGACTACAGGTCAGGATGTCATACCCTAATGCCACCCTCAAGGATCCTGTTTCTGACAGTTTGGTCAGAAACATGCACACCAGTAGCCTGCAGAAGGTCATTTTTGAGGGCTCTGGCAGTACCTCCTTTCACAAAGGAGAAGTCCTGCTTCTGGGTTGTTGCTTCTCTATGGTCCTGTCCAGTTGTCCTTGTGTAACAGCCCATCTCCTGGTATCTTCTCCATGCTCTTGAGATTGTGTTGGGAGACACACCAGACCTCATATGGATGTACCAGCCTGGAGGAGCTGGTCTACCTGTGCAACCTTCTCATGATTAAACTTCTGTATTATTTCAGTCACAAAAGCTCTTTAACCTTCAAAGACCCAAATGTAGAAAAACCAACGTGATTTCATGATAATTCGTATGTATTTTACGTAAAATGTGGTTCTACAAAACATACATTTACTTGTTTTCACAGGCACTAAAACTTACAATACTGACGTATTTGCAGCATCTAAATATACAAATACTTACGTATTTTCCGCATTTTAACGTACATTACTGAGGCATTGTCGACACCTAAAAATTAATCCTTATGAATACTGAAATTGCGGGATTCGTTTATTAGCTATTGTTGTATTCAGTTGTCATATTAATGGCTTTATGTTTTCAACTGCATTATTAAATTGATTAATCCTTTATTTAATATGAAATGATAACATTTTGTTCTGTTCTGTGTGATTTCTGCTGCCAGCTCGTTTCGAAGAATAGGCCTACATAATGTTAAACAAGACACTTTGAACCCTTAAAATAAATAACATTTCTGCAACCGTTTAACCATTAAGTTACTTATCTTGTAATATTTACTTTGTTTCCCGTGGGACACAAAATGCGTTTTTCTCCGACATGTTGGGACTGAAAACAGAACCATAAAATACACCAAAAAACACAACATAATTACAAAAGGAATCAATTTCATTCGTGCGCTGCAATCCAAATCTTCAGAATCTACATGGAAAAGAAACAAATCCAAGCCTTTATTCAGCAATCTTCATCTCCATCCTGAGCAGCGACCGACCATTGAATTACGTCTAAATTATACGTTTCAGCATCAATAAAAATGCACAAACCTGTACATTTTGTGCTTGTAAATGTTACCTACTAATACCTAAATTTCCCCGTAAATTAACAGTAAAATACTGGCAGCAGTGGTTCCAGCCATTTACTGTAATTTTACAGTTTTGCCACCATTTTTCCATTTTACAGTTGTGCTGTAATTTTACAGTAAAGTTCTGGCAGCAATTTGCCATAATTTTACAGTTTCAATACTGTTTTCTGTTTTACGGCTATGCTGTAATTTCACAGTAAAGTACTGGCAGCAATGGTTCCAGTGATTTACCGTAATTTTACAGTTTCAGTACTGTTTTACGACTGTGCTGTAATTTCACAGTATAGTACTGGCAGCAATGGTTACATCTATAATTCTGAAATATAATACAAGTTATTTTCCATTTACTATATTGTCTGATAGCCTAACATCTCTAGTATATTTACTCAAAGGAAAAAATAAAGGAGAAATAGACTGTGATATAGTGCTTCATTTACCATTTATTAAAACAACTAAAAGCATTGTTAAATTGGCTGTTATTACAATCTTTTAACAGTGTAAACCTTTAACAGTATGTTTAACAATAAAGTGTGTCACAGAGAAAAAGTGCAATTAAAGTAACCACTAAGTAAAATAAAAAAACACACCACATCAGTTTTTTTTTTTTTTTTTTTTTTTTTTTTTTTTTTTTTTAAATCTGGCATGAGACTAAGTGCAAGTCTAAGAGGAACACATTAACCAAACCAATAGTTGAATAAACCTTATGAATAGACAAAATAACGTCTCACTCCAGCATCTGATGGCTCTGGCCCGAGAGGAGATCCGGGTCTGGAGAGAGAAAACATTTTCAAAATGTTAGTGACAAAATGGAGCACATGATAAAAGCTAGTGCTCATACACTCTGGAAACACTTTAATTTGTCAGAAAAAGAACATGTTGGTTAATTAATTATTTTTGGAGAGCAAATGAGGGTGTTTGTTACAGTAGATGAGGAAAAACTGACCAAACACAATCTTAAAAGAACTGCAGGTCAAGACAAGACCAGACAGTTCAACTTGTGTAAAAGTGATTGTTAGTCAGGTAGGAGTGAATAATTAAGTGATTCATCATCTGTATATTATAGGCGTGTATAGACCTTTTTCCTGAGTAAACGATGAGCGCCGCCATTATGAATTGTAACTTCCGATTGGATGCTCTTCTGTTCCGGTCTCCGTAGGAACCCATTCAAATAGTGCCCATCTGTTTTTAATGTAGCTAACATCAGCAGCTTTGTGTCATCTACACACTCATTAAACTTTGAGGAGTGAGGCACTGACAAATGACGGTCATTGCGATGAATCATGTGCTTTTTAAAAACATTTTAATAGGTTTAACATTAGATTATCAGCTCGGAATATACGCTAATTTGACTAGAAACATTGGAGACCGGAAATGCAAAGCATCCTTCCAGTTATGAGTCAGGCGTGACTTCACGTTCAGGAAAAACGTCTATATGTGTATAGTGCAAAAGTGTTGGGGACCACATGAACAAATGTTTAATGCTGAATAGGTACATTTGAGAGCACAGTGGGAAGTAAAGCCAAGCAAACCCTTCAAAATTGGTTGGTTTTCTGTATTGATTGGTCATAAAATGTCATCTGATCTTCATCACAGTCACTTGTACAGACAAAACACAATGATCTTTAAGGAGTAGTTCACCTGAAAAAATCTCTGAATTTACTCACCCCTATACCAATTGCAATGTATATGACTTTATTTCTTCAGATAAACACAAAAGATGATTTCAAGGAATTAAATCTCTGTGAGATTCATGAAATGGCTGCCACTCATTTGACATCTAAGAAAACACTAACAGTGATTGTGACATTAATAACCCCAGAGGATGAATCAATGTCTTCTGAAGCCAAACGATAGCTATGAAAAATTTATATTTTTATCTCTTCACTATAAATAATTTCTTGTGATGTAAGAGCCTTGTGAAGTTTGTGCAAGAAGTGTCAATCCTTTTTGCTGGTGATGTAAACTACACAATGTAAATCACAATGTAAGTTCTTATTTGACAGTACGCCGAAAGCAATAATTTATAGTTATCTTAGTATTTGTAGATATAATATTATATTTCTTACACATGCCTATCGTTTGTCTTTGATTTATCTGCTGGGGTCACGCTCTTTTTAGTGGGAGCCATTTAATGGATTCTCAGTGGATGGACTATTTCATGAAATATCCTTATTTATGTTTATTTGAATGCCATGAAGAATCCCCTGAACATCAGGGATGGCATGAGGGTGAGAAAATGATGAAAGAATTTTCATTACTGTGTGAACTATCCCTTTAAGCTAACAACACACAATCATAATCTACCATGTCTTTACTAAGCACATCCCATTAAACATCTACAATACTGTGGAAAAAGTGAAATTTGTAAGATGTTTTTATTCATTCATTCATTCATTCATTATTATTATTATATTTTTGTAAAATTAATGAGTCCTTTGTTAGTCTTAATCAGTTGGAAATGGAAATGGAAAATTATCCGGTTCCTGGCTCACTATTACAAAAAAAAAAAAAAAAAAAAAAGGTTATGGGTCATCAAGATAACAAGGTAATCACAAAGCTTACATACCTTTCCCACACCACTGTGAATGTTTAGCTGAAGCACCTTGTGTTTTGTCTATGCATGTGATCAGATGAAATTTTAGGTAATATTAATACAGAAAAACAAACATTTCCAAAGGGTTAACATACTCTTACCACTTAATATGAATGTAGATTAGAGGTGGTAACTCTCTCAGGAAACTAGAACATGTAAGTGGTTGGGTGGAATTAAGTTTAGTTTCCTAGACAAAATCCCATTCAAAATCGATGAGGTTCTTTATGAGGGAAGCAACTTTGGGGTTGACAGTAGCATACTTCTTGTTCACAATCTTTCCAGTTTTCTTTGAAACGACCTTGCCTCTGCTGGTCTTCGAGCCTTTTTCAGGGTTTATCCTGACGAATCATCTAAAGGTATCAATAAATATGCATGTATATTAATAGAAAAAACTTAAAAGGCAAAACAGTCTACCTTTTTTTTTAGTTTAATTAATGGATTAAATATAAACTTGCTGAAATTAGGGAGTAATAAAAGGAAAAATAAAAAAGAAGCAATTTACAGGTTACAGTAGAGGGTGAATAAAATACCATTGAATGAATTCCAATGTGCCACACGCCTCCTCCGGATACTGAAGGTTAAAGACGTAGTACGTTGCGAACATTGTTACTATTGCTGTCAGTAAACTTGGGTGTACGCCCTCACAAATGACGCGACCCTCAAGGGTAATCACCCATCCATCAATGCACGTCTCTGACCTCCCTGAAATGGAAAAAAATAAAAAATAAAATTAATTAAATCCTCAATAAGAATGTATCTTAAATAGTTCTCAGGAAGTCTTCTTTCCCAATTATGCTCAAAGTAACGGTTTACACAAATATGAAAATTATCTGACAATTCACTTACTTTCACACTATCCAAGATGTCTGATGACTTTTTCGTCATCAGAACACAAACACATTTTCAAGAGTAAATTGGAACTATGTATATGTACAATGTAAGTAATCGAGACCCAGAGTCCAAATATCAAATACAACATTACTGTAATCCACATGATTCCTGTTTAGCAGTGAATGTTTTCTGAGGTGAAATCTACATGTTCGTAAGAAACAAATCCATCATTAAGATTTAACTATAACCTACTTAACTATAAACTATTTACTGTTATTTTCAGTCAAAATACAACATATTGGTGACTCTGTGTCAAATTACACACATCCATAACTAAGTACAATCTTCCAGAAAAACAAATTATCTCTGCTCTTCTCACATTAAAATCCACCGAATGAACACAGGCCAAGCACTGCTTACATCACAATTCGTATCACTGGAGATTGCTGCGTGTTAAACTTACCTAGTATTAGCGTCGTTTACTGTCTCGGAAATACATGTACATCCAGTGAATGATTCCTGCATGAGATAAAAAGAATAAAATAATTTATTTCGGGTTAATTATACCTCTCTAACCAAGCAAAGAATTCGCTGTAATGATCGGAGGTCAGAGAAACGTGACTAGCCAAATGCCTGAGACGTTGAGAACTGTCTGCACAGCTGGATTTGGATCAAGTACTACAGGCACAAATACGTCTCGAAAGACGTGATTTTACAAGTTGGGGGCAACATAATGAAATAACAAAGAGACAAAATTACCTTTAACTGTGTCCTTTAAAACAACGAATGTGAAGGCAAGAGGTGAGCTGAGAAGTAATCTCATTGACTGCGCTGTTTTTGAAAACTAGGACTGCGTTGAAAAATCCCCGCCCACACATGCTGTTTTTTACAGCGCAATACTGTTTTTTTAGGCGCCAATGGGTTTACAGTTAAATGCTGCAAATTTACAGCAAGTGATTCATTTACAGGCCTTTGGCTCTTAATTTACAGGATTAAACCGTCTATTGAAATAACAGTATTTTACTGTTGAAATTGGCTGTTTTTTTACAGCAGTTTTTTTTTCAGTGTATGTATAAACAATGAGACCAGGCTGGAAAAACAGTGAAAAAATTCTTTCACTTTTTAAATGTTGTTGTTGAAGGCCTCTAATGCAGAAATAAACAGGTTTTTACATTTTTTTTTTTTTTTACAGTTTTTGTCACGCTCTGCTACTGAACTGGAGACAAAGGAGCTTGAAGACGCAGGAGATTCAGGAAACTGTCTTTATTCATCCAAATAAAGAAGCACAGGGTATAAGCAGGACACACACATGTAGCAGGGGATTTGACGAACAATACCGGAACTCAGACTTAGGAACACAAGGCTTAAATAATAATAAAACTTACCAAGATAACTAAACACAGCTGGACACGAATTAATCAATAATGAACTAAGAACAGGAACTACCAAATAAGGACATAACAGGAACACAATGGGAACACACATGTGATAGATCGCCTCCCTCCTGGACGGCGCGTAACAGTACCACCGGGGAGGGGGGGTGGGTGCCCTGGAGGCTGGTGTAGGACGGTAACACAGAGGAGGCCTCCAGGGCGGATCAGGCAGACCCGGGCGGCCATGGCGGGTCAGGAGACTCGGGCGGCCATGACGGGTCAGGGTGCCATGGTGGATCATGGAGCTCAGGAGGCCATGGCGGTGCAGGGAGCTCAGGAGGCCATGGCGGTGCAGGGAGCTCAGGAGGCCATGGCTGGATGGCCTCCGTGGCCTAGGCCTCGCCCCTCGGCCTGGCCACTACAGCTGGAACTCTACTACTCCCCCCCCAAAAAAAAATCTTTGGGGAAACTTATGGGGTCCAGTTGGGGTTCAGGAGCCCTCCCTGGGCTGAACAAGGAATCGGGAGCCCTCCTTGGGCTTAACTCGGGATCAGGAGCACTACGTGGGCTTAAATCAGGAACAGGAGCCCTCCGTGGGCTAAACACAGGAACAAGAGCCCTCCGAGGGCCAAACTCAGGAACTGGAGCCCTACGTGGGCTAAACACAGGAACAGGAGCCCTCCGTGGGCTAAAAAGAGGAACAGAAGCCTATGGGCTAAACTCGGGAACAGGAGCCCTCTCAGGGTTATCCACAAGAACAGGAGCCCTCACTGGGCTAGGCACGGAATCTGAGGCCTCCTCTAGGCCAAACATGAGACCCACAGCCCTCCTTGGGCTGAACGGGGTGACAGGGACCTTTTCAGGGGTGCACTCAGGTACCGCTTCCATCAAGGCAACCAGAGAAGCAGGTGGCTTGGGAATGGCCTCCGTGGCCATGACAAGAGAAGCAGTCCGCTTCTTCTCAGGAACCCCAACAGACAAGACAAGACCGACAAGAATGGTTTCTGTGGACAATATTTCTGGTAACATGACTTGACTCCGGTCTGGGGCTAGAGCCTGCACTGGAGCGAGCTCTGGGGCTGGAGCCGACACTGGAGCTAGCTCTCGAGGAGCTGTCACTAGAGGGTGCTCTGGAGCTGGATCCCACGACATCCCCTCATACTCCACCAGCATTCCTAGGGGTACATGTGAGGTGGACGGTGGGCTTGAGTGAGCCGCGGATGGCGGCGGGCATGACTTCCCTGCGAAAGGCGGGCTTGAGTGAGCGGCAGCTGACAGACATGACTTCATAGCGGCCGACTGACTTGACTGATGAGCGGCCAGTAGGCTTGGATTAGCCGCAGCCATCGGGCTAGACAGATGAATGGTCTGCAAACTTGACTGACGAACAGCTAACAGACTTGACTGATGAACTGTAGGCGGGACTGACAGCGGGCTGGTTCTGTCTCGGGCCAGACACTCCACACCGATAAACTCCTTCCCTCCAACTTAGTCCGGTGGTGTCTGGAAGGTCCACGGGGCGATTGTAGTTGGCCCCGAGCCAGAACAGCAAATTGATGGTGGCATCCTCCAATGCCGTCGCCGCAGCGAGCCCACAGAATTCTTCCGTGTACTCGAAGAAGGGGAGATTACGACGGGCTAGGGCGGCGAATCGTGCGACTTCTATTCCACGGGAGAACCAGGAAAAAACAAAAACTTCTTTAAAACTAAACAAAAACACTGGCCGAAAGGGCGCCGCTCACTTTTTGCTTGGGTTCTGGTATTCTGTCACGCTCTGCTACTGAGCTGGAGACGAAGGAGCTTGAAGACGCAGGAGATTCAGGAAATTGTCTTTATTCATCCAAATAAAGAACCACAGGGAATAAGCAACACACACACACGTAGCAGGGGATTTCATGAACAATCCTGGAACTCAGACTAAAGGACACACAAGGCTTAAATAATAATCAAACTAAACAAGATAACTAAACACAGCTGGACACGAATTAATCAATAATTATCTCATAAGAACATGAACTACCAAATAAGGACATAACAGGAACACAACAGGAACAAACATATGACAGTTTTTAGGGAAATGTTGTGATATTGCAACGTTGGCCTCTTGGTTAGCTGAATTTCAGTGACTGTACTCACTGTATGAGCAATTGTAGAGAATATCTAAAGGTTCATTTGTAGGATGTAATGCTTCTGTCACCCCATAACAGTGGCCAGTATTAATATAATAATCACACAATTATTATTATGAAAAAAAAAAGGAAAACTTAATATTATAAACTTCCATCACTTGTGTATCAGAGTCCATTTCTGTCCCTGTTCCCATTTTGGACAACATCAGTGATATCATACACATATGATGTGATGGTCTAAATATAAAAAAATAAAAAATTCCAGGCTATATAATCCCAATGCAAATCAATCTCAATCATACATTTTAAAGAATTCACCCATTCACAGAATTCACACATTTCACAGAATTCACACAATATTGTCTGATAGCTTATTGTGCCCCTTACTTATCATGCTAATTATAAGATGCAGTTAGTTTCAAATCTTGCTACATAAGTACTTTTAAATTCTTGAAGAAATAATTGATTCTTGAACTCATCAATAATCATTAAATTCATTAATTCATTTTCACACATAAGTTGAGAGATACACTTCATAGACATGTTTGGCCACATCCGTGATCAAATCTCACAATTACCATTTTACTGAAAGTGTGCTAGACTGGGCGTGTATGAGAAAAGTTTGTGCTGTACCCACAGTGACAGTGAGATAAACTACACATCCTGTTACACCCACTGACACAGTCTTGAGTGGCTTACTAGTATATTTCACTCTGGTATTTGACTGTCTCTGGCTTTTCTGGTTTTGTAGATCCTGTGGTGTCCTTGTGCCATCAACAGTCAGTGTTTCCACAGCAGTTTAATTTTCACCTTTTGTAGCACTTGTAAATTATCATACCAAGTACTAGAAGGCAGAAGGCAACACTCAGACCATAACCAGTCCATGAAAACTTAACTCTCTTGGTGCTGCTGAAATGGTGGTCAAAAATGACTGTATTTTTATTTATTTGTTTGTTTGTTTGTTTGTTTATTGAAGGAAATTATTGTACTATATTTAAGATTTTTTTATAGACTTTTTTTGATAATACTTTGTATTTTTAGGGGATTTTTGGTAGTAAATTATATTGATGGAATAGTTATTATCTATTTATTACCTTTGAACTACACTGTAAAAAGTGATAAGTTGACTTAAAAAAAATTGAGGAAACCCGTTGCCTTAAAAATTTTTAAGTAAACAATTAAAAAAATAATAATAATAAATTAAGTGAATTGTCAAGTTCACTTAACTTTGTTTTTTTTTTTTTTTAATTATTATTCACAATCATTTTAAGGCAACGGGTTTCCTCAATTTTTTTAAGTCAATTTATCACGTTTTACAGTGTACTTTTTGAGCATATACGTACCTGAGAATGAAATTTCCAACTTGAAATATTGTAAAACTTGAATGCTTTGGAGGACAGACTCAAGTTTGGTCTTTTTGAAACTAAAAAAAAAATTATAGAACTTTAAGTTAATTATTATGAGAATGCACATAAATACATTTTTTAATATAATATATATTTTATTTATTTTTTGATTTATTTTTTCCAAAACTTGTTTTATTCTAAACTGCAAGAAAATCAAAGCCATAAAGCTAAACAAGTTCTGTTCCAAATCTGAGGCTGATATATCGAAATGTGTATGTGGATACATGCATATACACACTCGTACACGTTCATATACAAAAAAAAACTATTTTGAGTATTACAGGCTTTCTTTTTCACAGGGACGCATGAGGTCTACGATAAATCACTTTCAAAAATAATACAAAACACAAAACCTGTCCTAATTGAAAGAAAACAAGCTGACAAAAAGATTGAATCCAATATTTAGTGATAATAACTAGAGATGTATAAGCTTTTCTTTTTTTTTTTTTTTTGTAGGCTGGTCATTTTTGACAGGGAACACCACAAGTGTGACTTTGTTGCATTTTGTACAAAATAAAAGCATCTCAAGAACTTTCTGGTTAAACATTAAAGCACATTAATGTGGTTGCCCACTGAAGCTAAGCAGGGTTGAGCCTGGTCAGTACCTGGATGAGAGAACTCCTGGGAAAACTAGGTTGTTGTTGGAAGAGGTGTTAGTGAGGCCAGCAGGGAGTGCTCACCCTGCAGTCTGTGTGGGTCCTAATGCCCCAGTATAGTGACGGGGACACTATACTGTCAAAAAGCACCGTCTTTCGGATGAGACGTTAAACCGAGGTCCTGACTCTCTGTGGTCATTAAAAATCCCATGGCACTTCTCGTAAAGAGTAGGGGTGTAACCCCGGTGTCCTGGCCAAATTCCCTCCACTGGCCCTTGTCAATCACGGCCTCCTAATAATCCCCATCCACTGAATTGGCTCTCTCTCTCCTCTCCACCTGTAGCTGGTGTGTGGTGAGCGCACAGGCGCTGTTTTCCTGTGGCTGCCGTCGCACCATCCAGGTGGATGCCGCACACTGGTGGTGGTTGAGGAGAGACCCCCCCCCCCCCCCACATGATTGTAAAGCGCTTTGGGTGTACGACAATACACAATAAAGCGCTATATAAATGCATCATTCATTCATTCATATTTTGTAAATTTCCTACCATAAATATATCAAAACTTCATTTTTGATTAGTAATATGTATTGCTAAGAACTTCATTTGGACAACTTTAAAGGTGATTTTCTCAATATTTAGATTTTTTTTGCACCCCAGATTCCAGATTTTCAAATAGATGAATGTCAGCCAAAAAATGTCCTAACAAACCATACATCAATGGAAAGCTTATTTATTCAGATTTCAGATAATGTATAAATCTCAATTTCAAAAATTTGACCCTTATGACTGGTTTTGTGGTCCAGGGTCACATCACTTTACAATAGTATTTTCAAAATGATGTATCTATTTAATGATCATCATCAGCCAATCACTGCACTGCTGATCGTGGTTTCAGATATACTGATGCAACTGGGCTCACTCTTAAAGGTGAGTGATTTCTCAACATGATCCTCATATATAACTGTTTCCATTACTCTGTTTTCATGCGCATGAAGTATCGTACCAGAAACAAGTGATGGAAATACCAAATTTTGGGGGGAAAAAATCCCTTAATTCACAAAAGTTTTTACGCTCGCTTAAGGTGGTTTTTTACTTATGCGAAAAATAGGCTCTCAGATTGCATCAAAAATATCTTAATTTGTTTTTCGAAGATAAATGAAGGACTTGGAACGACATGAGGGTGAGTAATTAATGACAGAATTTTCATTTTTGGGTGAACTGTCCCTTTAATGTGAATAATGGGAGACGGAAACGCATTTGCCAAAAAAATTCTTCCATGCGCATCCATAACCTGACTAACCAACGGACTGATCTCATTGCACAACATCTGAAATGTTGTTATGGTCATTCTGAAATGCCCAAGCAAAGTCTGTCGTCAAAGCATTTCTGTATAATTTTCTCCCAGAACTGTCTTACATGACTGCGTTCCCAAACAGCAGGCATCCACCTGCGAAAGCAATGACCGCATTTATTCGTCTGCTCGCTCTGAGGCGCAAGTAATTTATTATATATGAAAATTATTTTATTCAGTGGCTTCTCGTACTTTTCTTAGTGATATTTAGTGACAGTTTATTAGGAATTGACGATTTTGTTCTCTTTGCTCATTGAATGGAAACGGTGCTATTTGCAAATGTTTCATGCAATATTCTAATTTTGTTCAAAGTTAACCCGTTTAATCCCAAATTTTTCCCAGACATGAAAATATCCAAATGATGTGTTATTAGTAACCCTTTGAAATAATCGATAATTTATTTTTTATTTTTTTTTTTTTTGGAAAAGTGTGTGAAAAATTGTGTTTTATGTTCGGTCACAATTGTGACCGGTGGGATAATGTGTGTACTGAAATAACATATTTCTGCAGTCATAAAAATTGTTATATATCTTAGCCCAGCTATTTTAATCTGTTTGATCACATTCTAGGGTTACTATTATGCATTAAAAAATCTTGTGCAACATTGATAGGAACACTGGGATAAAAAACAAAAAAATTCAACCATCACCGCATTTCAATATTGTTACTTTTTTGTAAATATAACATAAAATCTTTAATATTAATGCTATAAGTATTACAACATCATTATTGTAAATTTTTTGTAACATTTGAATTTTTAATTTAGTGCAATATTTTGTCATTGCAACATTTTATTGTCATTTTCACTAGCAACTACAACTGGATTTATATTGTATACCCAAGTTCACTGTTATCCCACCAGTCACTATTGTGACCATCAACATGTTTACTCATTCTATGACCACACTCAACAAAACTAAATATATGTGAATGCATATATTAATACTAGACACCTTAAAGATAATATGTACCAAAAATCTGTGTCATATCTTTATGTTAACATACTTTACTAGCCTTTTGTTTTGGAGCTTTGATGCAGTCATCATCTTCTCAAGGTGCAAACAGGAAATAAACTGCTTTGATCATGTGACAATTTGCACTAATCATGTGAATCTGCACATATTTAATTGAGACACTTTATTTTTTTCCATAATTGCAGGAAGTGCACTAAAACATCGGTCAGTAAGGTTTTAGAGCTTCATAAATGAAAACCTTTTTTACGGTCACTATTGTGACCGGTGGGATTAAATGGGTTAAATTCACAACTTTGGGTGGAACCAGACATTTGACCACATCCGTGATCAAATCCGCTTACTGATGTATAAAATGAGTCTTTCAAAATGCCATTAGCATTTTTCTGCAAGCATGCAATGCTGGGCATGTATGAGAACATTTTGCACGGTACCCACAGTGCAAAAAACTACACATCCTATTATTATACATAAACAACATTGGTTGACACACAGAACATGATGTTCCAAACCTATAATCCTATAACCCCAAGTCTATAACTTTAAGGTCTTCAAAATCACTAGAAAGTTACAGGCACTTTGATCAAAGCTGAATCTAAACTCTGCAGGAATGGGACATTAAGGGCCAGAGCTGAGAGCCTCTGCACAATATAACACACAATCCTGTTCCTGGAGATCTACCTTCCTACAAAGATTAGCTCCAATGCTGATCAAACACACCTACACCAGCTAAATAAGATCTTCAAGAACACTTGATAATGACAACCCAATGTGTTGGAAGAAGGGTTAAAACCAAACTTTGTAGGAAGGTAGACCTCCAAGAACAGGTTTAGGCTCGGATGGTCTATATAATAACCGTTTTTTGTAGAGAGATGTCTGTTGGTTCATCCAGTTGGTCCTCAATTCCTTTGCAATCTTCATAAATGACATGGCAGCTGATAGCACAGTGAATGTTAAAAGATTATTAAGACTATTACTTAAGGTTCCTGTTGGAAATCTAAGCATTAAGTGATGGGAAGTCATGGGTAGGGAGTGAATCAAGATGGTAAAATCACTTGTGTGGCTTTACGGTTTTATAAAATGCTGATATTTGACTCTGATGAATTGCTTTGTCTACAGCAGTTTGATTTTCCACTTTTGTAGCAGTCGTAAATTATCACACCAAGTACTGGAAGGCAGAAGACAACAGCCAGACCATAACCTGAAAACTTAAATGTAATAAATCGGTCAATATGATAAGAATGTAATTTTAAAGTTACTTGGTTACTTATTGTTTATTAATCTAGCAAGATCAGCTCTTACAATATAGGTTATTTACCTTTGATATAAAAACTGCCTGTTTCGTTTGGTCATGTAGTTCAGCCCCAGATTTACCAAGTTTCAATTCAGTGGGTTTATACCAATTCAGACAATTTGGATCCAGCAGTTCTTCGCAAGTAGAATTTCCATTCCAGTATGTCAATCCACATGAAAGATAATCACCATCGAGAAACAACAGACAGACCCACACAGCAGGTGGAAGAAGACAGGACAGGAACGCTATACTGCAGCTCCGCATAGCTTCTTCAGTATTATCATTAGCAGTAGCATTAGCGTTAACCGCATGCATTGAAGCATTTCTATTGTGTCGCCATTTATATTTAAAAGGCCTCAAAATTAGGATCATCACATTAAAAACAAAAAAAGCTGGCACACTGAAGACAAGGCCTGATGTTGCTTGATTCCATGGCATGAAAACTTTACATCCATCAGTGCCTGAAATACAACTACCAAAAAGCTCAGCGGAACAGAAATGATATTTTTGGACGTCAGATCTTGTAACTGTTGTAAAAAGGTTTGTGAAGACATCTTCTGAAGTCTATCAGTGCATAATCGGTAAATTGGATTATATTTTAGTATGGTCTGTGGAAATGCCTGTAGTCCAGTCTACAAGATGCACATAAAATAAATGGCGAGATCCCTCTGCAATAAATATAATAATAAATAATCATAGTTACAGTATAGTAATAACAAGTCAATAAATTCAGATAATACTGGAACAATTGCTATGATAGTCAGTTGTCATTTAGTATAAGCTTCTATCCAAAGTAACTTCACTTATTACATGAAAAATTATAGAGTTGTTTAGTTTTACGTCTTGCATGGTGGTCTCATTCACATTCATGTAGGCATACACACTTTTTTGTGCATTGCAAAATATTGGAATTTAGATGACAGCGTCTAAAACATCAAGCCCATATAATGTATTTTCAATTTTGGATTAAAGGAATAGTTCACCTAAAAATGAAAATTACCCCATGATTTACTCACCCTCAAGCCATCCTAGGTGTATATGACTTTCTTCTTTCAGACGAATACAATCGGAGTTATATTAAAAAATGCCCTGGCACCTCCAAACTTTATAATAGCAGTGAATGGGTGTCGAGATTTTGAAGTTCAATAAAGTGCCTCCATCCATCATAAAAAGTACTCCACACTGCTCCAGGGGGTTAATAAAGGCCTTCTGAAGTGAAGCGCTGCGTTTGTGTAAGAAAAATATCCATATATAAAAATTTATAAACTGTAATCTCTTCCTTCCGTTAACTGTCGTACGTGCATTTCGAGAGAGTGGCGTCCAGCGGATGACTTAGAGTGTAGGCATAGCGTGAGCTCCGGTGAGAATATCCTAGTCTCACAAGAACCAAGTTTGGTTTACAGCAAAGGAAAACCAGTTGCCTCTTGGCTAATATTGAAATCCTCTGACATTTCTCTTTACAAATCCTCATTTTGTACTTCTAAATTTGTGACCTGCATTTTGTATTGCTCTCTCGGTTCTTCACCACGTTCACCTGCATCCTACATCATCCGCTGGAACATCACTCTCTCATCCCCACAAGGTCAAAGATTTTCAAGTTTTACTGTCCTTGTGGGGAGATTTGGTCCTCACAATGTAGAGTTTACCTAATCTACATAAACACACAAATATACATTTTACTTTCAAACGTTCTCATGATTTTTAACATGTAACACTTCTGAAGAAAACTTGAATTACCTGCGACTTGGCAATCAAACTCAGTGTCAGGGCTTGTAGTTCAGTGGGATCGATTCAGTGGGTTTACACCATTTCACATGTCATCATCCAAAACTTACACTCCATTCCAGTCTGTTTTCTGACAGGCAACAATCAGTCAAGGAACAAGAATGAGCCACACAACAGGTGGAATCAGGCAAAGCAATAAAGCTTTGCAATTTAGATATTTAAGCTTAGTTGGCTGTAAAAAAAAAAAAAAAAAAAAAAAAAAAAAAAATGGTGCAACAAACATGAGGTTTGATAAACTTGCATTCAGCACAGCATTGCATGAGCATGAATGTGCATCAGCCAGCTTCTCCAATGGAATCATCAAAATGCTCAATGAAAAAGAGGTAAAAACTCCCATTTTGGCCATCTTGAACAGTTTTAAAAATTCTTGTGTTAACAACATCTTCTGAGCCCCACAATGGATAAGTTTGATAATGAAGATCAGAATATTTTATGCATAATCAACACAAATTCAGGTCACTCCAAAGAATTTACACAACTATGCAGCTGTATACTTATTAACATCATCAGACGTACTACTGTAAATGCATCTTTTCCAAATAAGCAGGCATATTATTTATTTTATTTATTTATTTATTTTTAGGTAGACTTACTCATTGTGGCTGTTCTTGTGCAGTGTGATGTGTAATCTGAGTATTGTTTTGCTTATGCATCAGCATTTAAAGGGCGCCCATGCATTAAATCTCAACAGGAATGAACCAGTTTTCCAGAAAAAACTGTCACAACAAATGAGGAAACCCATCATGTTTATCACTACAGTCTGTTTTCTATCCTTTTCCTGCTCTTCTGTAAAGACAGTCAGAGTTGGGTAGTAACTGATTACATGTCATCTGAATTACGTAATTCTAAAATCAAGTATTTGTAATTAGAGTATATTACGTTTTAAAATGCTCAATCAGATTATAGTTACCTTTTTGGATTACATATTCACACAATGACAGTAAATTATTCATAATTTGGTTCTCCAGAACTCTTATTTTTTCTCTTTTAAAATTTTCTTTCTAAAAGTCCTACTGTGTGTCATACTATTTAGCTTGGACTATATTCACAAATGTTGTGTAAATTAATTTGCAAACCAATGATTGAAACAAATAATTTTGCAATTTACTAAATTCTGTTGTCGTCATTGGTTAATGGTCGTATTAGGTACACATAAAATATTTATATTTTTAGTGTTCAAATGTTTAAATTAGTTTTATTTTACTTTTTTTTAATTTATTTATTTTTTTTTATTTAATTAATTATTAGCTTTTTTCAGCTCAAAAACCCACTGTAGTTCAAACCCAGTTTGGGAAACCTCAGTGTAATGCAATGCTTAATGCATTTTATAATGTTGAAAAATGGAACATATTTTCTACCTCTTTGCTTTTTTTGTTTGATAAAGTTTGATGTAAAAAAGTAATCTAAAAGTAGTCTAAAAATTAGTTCGAATAAATTACATAAGCAACCTTGATTAGGTTACTAACTACAGTTTTCATCATGTAATCTGTAATCAGTAACTGACAACAGTTTGTAAGTAATCTACCCAGCAATGAAGACAGTGAATGGAGAAATTATTAGAGAAAAAGAGGAAATGGAATCACAAGCCAGAATCATAGTCACATGACTTAATTAAATTCTCAAATCACATATTAGCAAATGAAACCCGAGATTTTCCCACATGCCTCTCATGGAGATGTTTGGCCACATCTGTGATCAAATCAAGCTTACTGATGTCAATAATATTTCTTTATCTGTTAAAAGTGACATTGTGAGATTAGGATTTTGCTAGTTGGCACCTGTGCAGTACTGGATGCAGGAAAGGATGGAGCTGTACTAACATTAAGACAGTAAATCACACATATTCAATGTAATCAATCACACATACATAAGAAACATGAAGGTCCAGATATGATCATGTGTGAAAGTCTTAAACACTAAACAGGTTTGTACATTGTACATCACTCTAACACAGTCTCGAATGGCTTACTTGCTCCTAAAACATTGACTCTGGGTTTCTTGGTTTTGTTGTTCAGGTGATGTCCTAAAAAGAAATAGTCTCGGGAGCTGAATTCCACATGCTCTGATGGCATGTGATAACTTTGTGTGAGAAAGAGACTGAAACGAGGAAGAGACTCGCTGAAAATTGTTGTTGTTTGCCCGTCATGTCATATTAAAGATACACCCAAACTTTGCAAAAAGACATACAAAACTAGACACACCTGTGTCATTAGGAGACCTTTTGCCTCTCTTAGGCTCTTGTGTGATACTTATCATTGTTTTGTTCCTGGTGTTATCTTAGCAGAAGTCCCTTACTAATGCTGCAGTCAATATTCACAGAAATAATTGATACAGTACAATGCAGAAGACAGAAGTCAAACCACAACCTACAGCCTTGATATAAAAATAAGAAAAAACAATAAAGAACATTTAAATAAACAATGATTCTATGTTTATTTAAATAGTAAATAATAAATTAAAATGAAAAGAAAAATACTATAACAATAAATGTTAAATAATAAATTAATTAAAATGTACATTAAAATGGACATGAGGAATATACAAGGAAAAAGGAAAAGCAATTTATAGTTAAGTGTTCAAACTGGTTGCTGCTGTACTTCCGCTTCTGAGCCGCTGAGAGATGTTTGTCGTGTTGGTTCATTGCGTTTATCCAGTTGCTCCACAGTTCTCTTCTTACAATCACTGTAAATGATGGCAGTCAAGATGGAAATGCAGAGGACAGACAGTAGCGCTAAAGCTGAAAGCTATTAAAAAAAACAATGAAAGATTATAATGGTGATCAGTGTTGGGGGTAACGCATTACAAGTAACGCAAGTTACATAATCAGATTACTTTTTTAAGTAACTAGGCAAGTAATGCATTACTTTGAAATTAACAAGAAAATACAGTCTCTGAGTTACTTTTTTTCAAATTTCCTATTTATTCACAGACACCTTTCCTGTCCCCGTTTTGAGAGAAATTGGGAGTAAGTGCAGAGGCAGAGGCATTTTCTTCAGCCTGAGGCTTATTAATTTCATTCTTGGTGTGAAGGGCCTTTACAGTCGCCAAAAATTTAACTTTTGAGTTTTCTGTTATTAAAAATAAATAAGCAAGCCCAGCCCAGGTGACAAAAAGTAACGCAAAAGTAACGCAATGCATTACTTTGCATAGAAAGTAACTAAGTAACGCAATTAGTGGTTTTATTTTTTTGTTTTTTATGGAGTGACGGAATATTGTAATGCATTACTTTTAGAAGTAACTTTCCCCAACTGATATTCCTCAAACACGCCTTCTTTTCCATATATTTCTGCAATTAATAGCCTAATTTTAACCATATACAAACTACATTCAGACTTGTGCGTGGAAATCTTTTGCCCTGACGCAAACTTAACCAACGAGTAGATTATTAATGAAACGAAAATTTGCCAAACAACAGTAAATGTGACCACAGCTTTACAGCAATATTAAGTAGTTTTGTTGATGTCAAGTGACAACTTTCACTGTAAAGTACATCCTTGATGTTATATTAGTCAACGATAATTAATATCGAATTTAACTGATGTCCCTTATGAAAACTAGCCTAACCATGGTTTTACTACTACTACAAAAAAATAATAATAAAATACAAAAATTAAAAATAAATTAAAAAACACATAAATGAACCATGGTTTTAATATGCTAACCAGAGTTTAACCATGGTATTTGTAGTAAAACTGTGGTTATACAAATCAATGCATTAAAAAAAAAAAAAAAAAAAAAAACTGGTTACTACAACATGGTACATATTAATAAAACTAATAAAAACATTGTTAATTTTCGTAAGGGGTGTGATCTCATCTGTGTCATTTTTAATAAGGTTTTGTTTAATAAACCGTGTACGTAGACTCACCCTTGAGTAGAAAGTGATATTTTCGGTCAGTTCTAGCAGGTCTGTTCCATTCACTTTGCCGTCCCTTATTCCAGTGGGTTTGCACCATTTAATCTGGAGTTTTTCATCCAAGACGTAATCTCCTTCCCAGTGTGCCATGCCACACGCTACATATTTACCCTCAAACAACAACAGAAACATCCACAATGACGGTGGAACCAGACTAAATAAAAAAAGCTCTGCAACATTCTGCGATTTACATCTGCAAGGCCTTCTCATGAACATCATCACAGTCAGTGCCAGAAGAGCAGGTCCAAGAAAGATGAAGCCGATCAATATCGTGTTAAGGCCTGGGGTACATGGGCATGAAAATTCCTGATCCATTAAAAATTCCAGTCCGATTAATATAACGGTAAATGGCAAAGTGCCAAATTTTGAAGTTTTTCTGAGCTGTTTTTCCAGGTTGTTCGCAAATTGCTCTGGTAACATCATCTTCACCAATAAAATCAGTTACTCTGACGAGGCTTTGGACGTCTCTTACCTTCTGTTGTAAAGAGATGTCGCTTTGTTTTTCCTGAAATGGAAATCATAGGCCTGTTATACAAGGAAGAAAATACAAAGAATTCTACACACAACATGAATAAGCCATTGTACTTAAATTTAGGTATGCAAATAAGTTACGTAACAGCGTAGGCCTCCATTTCAATAACTAAACGCATTGAAAATGGCAAGAAAACCCATTTTATTTCATAGTTCTTGGTCCAAAATCACATAAGGTGTATCTATATGTATTTAAGTGATAAATGTCCTTCATTTCCCCTTATACAACAGCAACCTGTACGATTGCACAGTGCAATATCAAGCTAGTTTATTTTATAATTATAAAACACTTCAACCCAAAGTGAAAACGGACCAATATACTGTGTACATCGTTTTGTATAAAAGTTCTACATTTAATACATTTCCAGAAAATACAAGCAAACCGGACGTACAAATCAACTATAAAATTATAAAACTTTTTTCTCCTTCTCTAGTTGTGTACATTTGCACAGAGAATGTGTTTTTTCATCAAACATGGCATTACAAGAGTCCCGCGCATGTCGTTTCACAACCACTGAGTGAAAGTGAGTCTATAATGTGACAAAATCGATTTTCAGTCCTGTTTAAGTGCTTAAAGACATTTGTGATATGACAATGAAATAACATGTTTTCAAGTTGTACAGTTGCAAAAACCATCATGGGTTGGTTTCACTTTCGGTTTTGACAGCATATTTGAAGCCCCTGGAAACACCGGTCAACTTAAAGATAAACATATGTGAGAAATATTAATGAGAGATATCAAAAATAAAATCTGTGATGAGCATATGATGCATTTATTAAATAAGTGTCTCTTTTTTCTAATACTGCTAAATGTAAGAGGCAACTTGGGAATATCTAGGCATTGGCGATCGTTTCACCAACAGGAAAACATATACATAGTGTTTAGGTAAATAAACCTATATAAAATTCTCTTTAAATGTATATAAAGCCTTTTAAGATTGAGCAGCTTCGTCCATTTCACTTTTTTTTTTTCGTATTCTTGTAGTGCATTTACAAAGTCACAAAGCAAAGAAAACCACTGCATTTATATATATATATATATATATATATATAGAAAAAAGACATTTTGGTTGCAACTGAAATAAACTGTTAAAATGAAAACCGGTGTTGTGCCCATTTTCGACCCCTGCCAAATTATTACCCCCTCTCGCTGAAAACACTACCTGATTTCCTAATCCTAACCACACCCCTAATCCTAACCCCTCCCCCACACCTAACCCTAAACCTACCAATACTAGGGGGGTAGTAATCTGGCGGGGGTCAGAATTGGGCACAACACCGGCACATACTGTATATGTGGGGAGCAAAGTGAGATGATTTAACCTGACTGGACATAAAAAGTTTATTTTTTTATACATTTTATTCAGATCTTTATAAAAAAAACAAAAACAAAGCAGGTTGTGGAAAAGCTAGGTTACGCCGCTGTTTCTCGAATCGTCGTTTCCAGTCTCTTTGGGAGTAAATCGCGTCTCATGTCGAGGTTGATGACTGGCTTTCGACAATGCTGTCCGTCATGGTACGTCATCTTTGAATAGATGGGGTTTGAATAGTTCATGGCCTGGAAACATACAATGATGTTTTAGTTTGGTTTATATTTTCTTAAACATAAAACACTTCATATTAATGAATTCTAGAATCCACCTGTCCTGGAATGAGTTCCTTTGGAACGTTCTGGATGGGTAAAGTGTGTGCAGCCATTGGGCGCGCGGGGGGCAAATTGCGCGGGTCGCTTGACTTCACACACCAGCCCTGAAAAACAAAAGCGATTTAACTGGAATTCGACAAAACCATTAAAAACATTGAATATATATATATAAAAAAAAAAAAAACTTGCAGATTAAAACCATAAATTAGACTAAATATTTCGGGGAATTCTGGTTGGAACCCAAATTACATATAAAGCAAGAGTTTAAAACTAAATTACTACTCTGTTTGGAATATTTTTCTACTTTTGCATACTTAATAGATTTGAGGGAAAGAAATCGGTCCCATAAGACTAAATGTCCTTGTGGGATGTTGGATAAATAAAAGAGAACAAAGAAAATATTCTGCTTAACTAGACCAAGCAAAACAAACAAGTTTAGAGTTTAGACACACAGAAAACTTGTCACATGATACGGAACATTTCAGGACATTTTTTGGATACTGAATCTGAACTATCCAAACCGACATCACGGCAATTTGTACATATTTTGTGAGGTGGCTAATTCATTCAAATTTGGAAAACTTTTGAAAAATCGTATGTATTTCACAAGGTGCCAAATTTGTAGGAATTCATATGATGAACCACCCCTAACCCTACTCACACAAATCGTACAAAACTGTACGAGTGAGGTTGTACGAATTCGTACGAATAAGCCAACTCATGAACTACCTCATGATTTGTTATGCTAAATTTGTTATTTTGAATTGTTCGAATGAAAAATTAGTGCTATTATCGTTACTAAAACTAAACTGTTACAAAACAACAACAACAACATTTTATTACTTAAATATTAATGGAAAATACAATCTAAAAAAGTAAACGTATTTTATTCCAGAAAGTTTAAGGCAACATTTTAAATTTTCAGTTTGTTTAAGTTGAAGTACTAAAATGACTAAAAATAAAAACTTACTAGGACATATTAAAATAAATACTAATAAAAATGACAAAAAAAATAAATTATTACTAAAACTACTAAAAATTAAAATGAAAGCTGACAAGAGACAATATAAAAATTAAATCTAATTAAAATTTTAACAAAAAATACAGTATAAAGGCCGTTCCACACTGAGCGCAATGCGAAAACGCGAGGCGAATCGCCGACGAAAGGTGCTTTCACACTGAGCGCGAAACGAATGTTTGTCTTCTGCTAATTCACGCCTGCACGCTAGGTGGCGCCGACCAACAATGCATTTTTCCACAGATATATCTCATGTATGGATTTAACATCGTCCACTGCTCAATATACAGCATTAAATTAATACAGCTAAATAAATTTGGTTCTACAAGTATTATAATGCTCACAAGAAAACATCTTAAAATATAAATAGAAGTATAATTAGCATCAAGCCACATTTGAAAATGTATGTATTTTTTAATGTATTTACTTAAAACCCACTTTAAACCATCATCGAGTGCTTGTAATAACTCCCGATTATGATCTATAGTTGATTTTGATTCTATAAAAGGCAGAGATTTGTATGTTTAATAAAGCCACGCAAAGGATGTTTATTGTCATAAACATCCTTTATTGTTATGAAAATACCATGAGCTGTACACAAACCACATACAGAAAATATATCGTCATAATCATAAGTCTATTTGCTTTCATATTTCATGTGTAGAAAAATGTTTCACTTGATTTTTTTTAATATGGAAGACCTAGAGAGTGAACGCGCTCTGAATCATAACACTCGCGCACGTGGAAGAAAAAGGACAGTGCTCTCCAGATCACATAATTCAGTGGAGAATTAATATAAATTATATTAAAAACATGTGAGAATAAATCTGTTCTCAGATACCAAAGATAACAAGAGCTCAGCATCCATTCTCTTCTCTCTTGGGATACTCTTCTTCTATGTTTGTTTACACTGGTTTTCGAAACAGCGCCACCACTCTTGCCTTATTGTGCAACAGCAGCTGCTCCGGGCACGTGATGTAATGCTAAAAACTTATTGGACGGCCCGTATTTTCGCTTTGCGAAACTGAAAAGATTTGTTGGACTGGACGAAAAAAAAGTCACATTTTCGGTGCGCGAATGTTCGCGGTCTATGTGGAAGCATCCATAGGAAGCTGTTGTTTTATTCCAGTGGGACATCGTGTCTGAAATTCGTTTCGCTTTTTCACGCTCAGTGTGGAAGGGCCTTAATAGTGTATCAATGATACTAAAATAATACTGAGCCAAACTTTTAGCAATTTTTCACTACATTTTCGCAACTTTCTGTGATTTAGGCGCATTGGACTAGTTGCCAGCAGGTCTTATGTTTTTTAATGAACCTCGTTCACGAAACACCTGCAGAATGAATTTATGAAAAATTGTTTGTTCAACTATTCTTACGTACATTGCCATTTTGAACTTAAATTCATGTAGAAATTGTTTTATGAATAATTTAAACCACTGTTCATGAAAAATGTCATTTTGCAGATTTTGACACAAAAAATTAAGATAAATTCCAACAATACAGAAATGCAGAATCAAATTATGTAACTTACATCAAAACCACTTACAGTATGTCAGTTAAGCCCAGAAAGTGATGTTAAGAACTTACAATTCCTACTCGTTTAGTACCTTATGAGGGTCAAGGGTGAAGCTGGGGTGAAGAAAGCTTCCCACGTCTACGTGATTGTCGTGGTCAACTTCGTACATGTTATAGGACGGATTCCCGATCTCCACGTTCAAGCCACCATTGGCCATAGGCTGTCGCTGAACCTGTTTACCTCTGTGAAGGGATAAATGTATATTATCTTTGCAGTTTTCACAGGAACATTTAGCACACCAACTAAACGCTGAATAACAGCTGGCTTACAAGATTTTCTACAACAATATCAATAAATAAGATGTGTAATGTTCTGATTAGACATCTAATACAGCTAATTACAGATTTATTTATGTGTTTACCTTCGACATCTTTTGCAAATAAGGAGTCCCACTGCAACAGCAGCGATAATGCATACAAGAAGAACTAGAGGCACTATTATGGCAATACTTCCTGAACAAAAAAAAAAAAAGAGCAGAAAAAATAAATAAGTTACATGTACTTTACAGTGTTTCAGTTACACTGTATTTACACAAAATGGAAGTAATAAAATGAAAATGTGTACATTAGTACTGCCCGTCAGAAGCAACAGGAGATTTTTCCAGAAGACAAATAAGTACAGTTTACCGTGATTTTCAAATTCAAAAAGTTTTCACACCCCTGATGCTAACTGCTAACCTCTCTTAACCAACACGGCTAAAATGTCAGACTCTTCTCTGCAAAAATGCAATCTGGTCTCATGTACCGCTGGGAATGTTTTCGCAAGATGCAAAATACATACTGTACCACCACCGTTTCATGACATATTCGATGTGAAATGTCCACTGGGTGGCATTTAAAGAGTGTTCGTTTTTTTTTTCCACCGGAACAGATAAACAAACGTACATATGGTACGTTTAATGTGACGTTGGTTTTGTAGGTGTCACCGCAGTTCTGACTTGAAATGTCCGTTGAGTGGCGTTGTAAGTTTAATGCTCCGTGACGTTTTAAAATAACGTACCATCTGCACTGCACCTAAACCTACCCGATTATATGAACAAAAGCGAATGTGACGTAAAAACGCAATCACAAGCATGCCGTTTCAGCATGTTTTTCAATCTCTCATCTTTCAGCTCTTTCATCATAAGTCATGTTTTTCACGGGATTCGTACCCAAGGATTCAGCATCCTAAGTCCAATTCAGTGCCAGCTGAGCTACTGAGCAAGCTTGTTACGTCTGGAAAGCGACAACAACAAAGCGATAACTGTGTACGAAAATGATTACAAGTGCTCGCTGTTTTACCGCCTCTAGTGTTCATTTCTGTTGGAAACTGCAGTGATGTGTACTTATCGGTATGTATTTTGCATCTTGCGAAAAAGTTCCCAGAGGTACGTTTTCATCATGAGCAAAAATTAAATGAATGAACTGTCTGGAACTGCTTGACTGATGACTAGGGGAAAGTTTGTCTCTACAAACTCGGACAGAAGGGAAGAGTAGTTGCCTTTTCTCTTCTAAATGACTAACGTCAAATTACAGAATTACACCTCTTCCAAGATAGCTTGTTTTGGCCAAAATCTAATTTGCTTGAATAAGGCAAACCCAGAATGCATTACACTAATCACACAAAATAGTGGACTAGGGAAGTGTTGACTATAAAATAATTCAATAACAAGAACGATCTAATTACAAACAACATTTCACCCAATATTTATAGCATTACATACATATTTTGGTACTTTTGTGCCATTAGCTTAGCAACATGTGCTAACACCAAACTCCATTGGAATTAACTGTGATTGTGATGAAATTTCACAAGTATGCGTGTTTGTGGCACTCACTTCCGCTGAAGTTTTCTGAGCGGTTGGTCTTGGTTGCAGGTCTTTCGCACTGCGTTCCTGACCAGTTTGCAGAGCACCTGTGTACAGAGAAGCAAAAACAAACATTACAGCTGATGAAATTTACAATGCATTGACTTCTTCAAATCATCATTTGATTAGATTTACACAAAATAACAGTTTTAATTTACCCCTTATACCTCAATAATTAGGTTTTTCTGTCTGGGTTTCCTTTATTCATTATTATGGTATCATTTGTTATATTGATTTTGGTTTTGACAATCAAGTTTTAATAATAAACGCAGGATAAATCACAGGAGGTGGTGTAAAATCCAGCCCAAGTGATGCATTATTCTTACTTGAGACACATGCAAAGTGTGTGTTTGTGTGATAAGGGACTTCCTGGATCCAAACGGCATGCGTCCACAGCAGAACTCCAGGGATGTGAGAGATTATGCGCTTATGAGAGATGGTGGCGTGAATGAAACTGGTCGAAAATAATATTTAATCAAACTTCCTGTGGACAGGGATTCTGTTTCCTGCAGGAGGATGCACATGGATGCACTGCTGTCTGAAGAAGGTGACAGCACATCTAAAAGTAACACTGTGGTGGGAATATCCTGCTAGATAAAATTCTGCTAGATATAGAAATACCTGGAAATGTCTGAGGAAATTTTCATGAATAGGGTACAAAACAGCATTTTTTTTTTTTGTTTTTTACATTTATTTAGAAAACTGTGTGTGTGTGTGTGTGTGTGTGTGTATAATGAAGCAAATATAATAATCTAATAAAATAAATATAATAAAAAATAATAAATAAAGTTTAAAACCAGTGCATACACAAAATATAATAAATTTTGTACTGATTATTTATTTTGAAGTGATTAATTAAATATTAATTAATTAATTCCAGTATTTATGTATTTATTTATTTTTTGCAAGGAAAAAAGTTAAACACCATATTTGTGAAAAGTGCCCTGTTTAAACATGAGTAAAGCTTTAAAAAAAGAAAGAAAATCAGAGAAACGCATGTCAAAAATGGAAAAACAAAAGAGCTGCAAAATGGAAAGAGAACGAATAAAGGAAGTTATGAATACTGCAACAAAAGAAGGTTATAAATAATAAATACTAGAGAGCAATCAAAGACAGGTCATTCTCAGCATATGCAGAACTATAACCACTAATACATACTCAAAAATTCCAGTCATGGCAAACATACAATTGAAACAAACACTGAGAAACGCACACCTACAGCATGGTGCAGAGAAATGGCGGCATGTGTCCGGAAAAGCGGAGTGCAATGCGAAATGTGAAACGTGCTCTTGGAAGCTGTGCGAGTTGGTTTGCGATGTTTGTACGTGTTCATTCCACGAACAGGCCAGACACATGCTGACCGCGGCTGATGGGATTGTGGGAATGTTCTGAAATGTTTTGGAATCTGAATGAACCAGGAAGACCTACTTGCAACGAGGTTTGTTATAGGCGGTGAGGGAACAAACGCCCTGGTTCTGACAGTAGTGATCGCACGGGTTAGCTCTCTCGTCACACCTCGGGCTTTTAAACTCGGACGGGCAACTGAGGAGAACGCAACGAGACCAGAGGAGAGACGTGAGGACAACACAACAGAAACAAGACCTGAAATACACACTCAAACAGCTGTAGAGCCTTCTGTATGAGGCTGGGTGATGTAAACAGTAAAATTAAGTATGAATATTGTTCAGCCTTTTCACAAACATTAGAGTAAATTTCATGAAATCTGTTAAGAACATGCCTGGATAAAAATAAATAAAACAAACAAATAAATCCTGCTTTTAGGACTATTAAAATATTTTGCTTTGTGAAATAATTTTCACAATTACTGCAATACAAAAACTAAAAATAAATTAATTAATATAATCTCACTATCATTACCGTAATGCAAAATAAATCTCATAAATAAATCTCAAAATAAATCTCATTCTCGTTACAATGAATGAATGAATGAATGATCTAATTCTCAGCATCATAAAGTAAAAAATAAAATCATCTCATTCGCATGACTATAATGCAAAATAAATCTCATTCTCATTACAAACCAACAAGCAAACAATCAAATAATCTTTCATATCACAATGCAAACAAATTAAATCTCATTTTTGACAAAAATGCTACATAAAAAAAAAAATCTCATTCCCATTAACAAGCAAAAAAACAAATAAACAAATCTCATCCCACTACGAACAAACAAACAAACAATAAACAAATAAATATATATATATATATATAAGTAAATAAATAAATTCTGATTATTACAATGCAAAAATGAATAAATAAATAGAAATCTCATTCTCATTACCGTAATAAAAAAATAAATGAAAAACAAACAAACAATCTATTGTTCATATCATAATGCAAACAAATTAAATTTCATTTTTATGACAAAAATTCTACATAAATAAATGAATCTCATTCCCATTACAAACAAACAACCAAACAAACACTAAATAAATAAATAAATTAATTAATTAATTAATTTTCATTATTATAATGAATAAATAAATAATTAATCTCATTCTCATTATCATAATACAAAAATAAATAAATACATTTCATTACCACAATGAAAAACAATTCTTAGTACTGTAATGCAAAAACAAATAATAAAATAAAACACATAATGAAAATAAAACATTCTCATTCTTATTACATTAACACAAACAATCAACAATCTCAAGCAAGCAAGGCAAAATGAATAAAATATATAAATTGTCATTATATTAATGCAAAATAATAATAATAATAATAATAATAATAATAATAATAATAATAATAATATCATTCGCATTACCATGATGAACAATAAATGAGCAAATAAAGAAATCACATAAATAAAGAAATAATCTCAGTAAATAAAAACCAAAAATAAATATTCAGACTCCCATAACTGTAATGTTTTACACTGATGTCAATCACTGCTGACAATCATGGGAGTAACCAAAAAAAAAAAAAAACTAAATTTTAGATGCTCCAATTCATTGCAGTAATGACAATTTGGGGAGAAAGTCACATTGCAAAAAATCCACAATATCAATTATCAGCTGTCATACTGCTTTATAAAACAAACTAGCTACTATGGGCCTACATACAACACAAAACAAATCTGCCGATTTGAACTCTGTTTAATGCACGTCTTCTAGGAATGATATGATCAAAATAAAAGTCTACTTTGAGTCATGCAAACCACAAAGTCCTTTATTTGAATTAATACAAAACTCTATCAGTATCTCCAGCTGCCTTCATCTACTAAAACCCACTAAAGCAAGCTCTAATGAAACACTGCTTGAGAAAGATAATGAAATCGAGGATGGACAAACAAAAGCCAAAAAAAAAAAAAAAAAAAAAGAGTCTTTGATGGGGTGATTTGAAATCAAGCAGGTCTGTATAAGCAGGACACACTCATTTTTCAAGGTAATCTCTGAATGTCTGGTCACCATCATTACCAACCCTTCACCTTCAGCGACCAAAGAAAAACACAAGATTGAATCATCTGAATGCAAATTGATTCGCTCCTGAAGGGCACAATGGCTTTATCAGACCATCAATGGCAACGAGAAATGGGAAAAGAAGTGGAAATGAAGACCAGGTGTCACGGTTAAAGCCAACAAAGGATTTGTATCCATCTTCAGTGAGATTTTCTTCAAGAACACCAGACTTTGAGAGACTTCTGACTGCTTGGTCTGACATTAAGAGGGTGATTCATACTTTTATGAATACTTATTCTTCCTGGAAGGGCTGATGTTTGGCATCCCATTCATTTTCACTGGTTTGATCCATTCAGGCTGATTTACTTCAGGAAAAAAATAGTAATTTGCACTCTTATTTTCTCCTCCAAATGTTTTTGAGGATGCACCATCTCCTGTTCCTCCAGATAAAGCGTCTTTGGCAAACAAGAAAAATGGAGGCAGGTAAAAAAAAAAAAAAAATAAAACAAAAAAAATAATAATAATAATATATATATATATATATATATATATATATATATATATATATATATATATATATATATATATATATATATATTAGTCTGGTAGGGTTTATTGTGTGTTGAAGAGGAAAGTAAAAGCTCCATTACTGAGGGATTCACGCCAGCCAGACAAAACTCAAATCATTTCAGCTTCGAGATGGAGTACGTCCACTGCCGCATTCAACAGATGTACAATGGCTCAACGGCTTTGTGGCTTTCTTATACCATCCATTTCTTTCTTCAGTTATTTTATGTAAAAAGGATTTGAATGAGCTACCGCTATTAAGAGGAAAAATGGTTTCACTCTGCATCCATTTCGTTGTGGTCGGTTTCTCTCACTTGCTTAAAAGTGATTATTACATTCGCAATTCCATTTAGTGACACTAAAAACTACATACTTAGCATTCCTCTTATAATTTCAAGGATTTTTTGCAGAAAGTAATGTTGTAATTAAGTTGTTTGTGACCATTTTTCAACCTTTCTCTAAGCTTTTATATGAAACAGGGTGTTTTGCTACTGTACCTTTAAGATCATATGTAAATTAGCTCTGTTGTGATTGGCTAGACATTTATGAGAATGAATCATTTGTTTCTATCTTGTCAATCAGAGAGTCTGTTTTAGTCAATGAATCAGTTGATTCAGTTCACATACCCATCTGAATGATTCATTCACAAATCTGAGGGACTCGCATTACTCACACAAAACTTGTGTATGATTTCAAATGTCTTTGAATACTGCAAATAAGATGTGGACCATTTTTACGAGAGTTGTATTGCACGTCTGCATTCTTAATTGAAGCTACAAAGCTTCGCTTCCTGTTTATTGTAATTTCCAGGAAAAAAAGTAATCGAATTTCTCCTAAAGAATTTATTTTTTGTGTGTTCTGCAAAGGAAAGGAAGTCATAAAAGTTTGCAATGAGATTTGGATGAAAATGAGAATTAATTTTTTAGGGTGTACTGTCCCTTTAAGTTTTTTTTTTTTTTTCTTCACTTTTATAGCCATTTTCTCTCTAAAAATTTGGTGGGATTTGAAATAACATATTTAGGGCCAGATTTACTAAACAGGGAAAATTAGCGTTAGAGCGCAATTCCATAATTCCGCAATTCCGCAATTCCACTCTTCGTGTGATTTATTGAAAATGCGCACATTAAAGAACTCATACGCACCCAGATCATTTCCACAATGACCAGCGCAATCTACCAAGAGCAGCGCAAATTACCACCTGCTTTAAGACATGCTTTTTTGGGTGTTAAATAATGGCACAAATACAAGTAATTTGATGAGCGCAAACATTAGTAAATCATGTTGCGTGATTCATTGTAATACTCTCCTCCCATAAATTTTGCTTCTGAAAGGGAAACTCCTACAAATGCATATTCAATAAGGTCAAGTGCAAAAATAACTGTCCACACGTTTTCAGCGCTAATTCTTCCCTGCGCATCTTTAGTAAATCCTGACAGTACTATTTTAACACCAAAAGAGGGTTTGCGCTGGCACAAGCTGTTAGTAAATCGGGCCCTTCCAGATTTCCAGCATTCCATTTATAATGTCCAAAAATGGACAAAAATGAATAAGTAATAACTAATTAATTTAATTCTTTATGACTATTTTCCAACCTTTCTCTAAGTTTTGAAATGAAACAGACTGTTTTGCTACTGTACCTTTAAAATATATGTAACTTAGCTCTGTTATGATTGGCTGTTTATAAGCTCGTTTTGCTGTGTTTGTGAGAAAAGTAGAGAAGTCTGATTCATGAATAAATCATTCTTTTAGATCTTGTCAATCAGAAAGTCAGATTTTTGTAAATGAATCGGTTGATTCAGTTTGCAAAGCCACCTGAAGGATTCATTCACAAATCTGAATGGCTCACTGATCTTTACAGAGCGTTTAATGACTTAAATTTCTCACACAAAACTACTGTATGGATTTAGAGGTCTTAGAAAATTGTGAATAACTTTTATGAACCATTTTACAAAACTTTCATTGCACATCTGTATTCTTTTGTTGAAGCTTCAAAGCTTCACTTCCTGTTCATTTTAATTTCTCAGAAAATAGTGACTTCTTCTATAGACTATATCTTTTTTTGTGTGTGTTCTGAAGAAGAAAGTTATACAGGTTTTGAATGAGATTTGGATGAAAAGATATTTTAATTTTTGGGTGCACTGTCCCTTTAAGGGTTTTTTCGGCATGAAAATAGAAGCACTTTTTTTTTTTTTTTTAATATATTTTCTTCACTTTTATAGCCTTTTTTCTTTCTATAACTGTCCCTTTAATAGCATGAATGAATTGGAAAGCAGAACCACTTGTTTTTCTTCAGTTCTACAGTTTTCTTCTCAGTCTTTTTGCGTTTTTATCCTGTGCTCTTTTCCACTCATTGGTTTCTCTGCCTCTCTCTAACATACAAATATAGAGGTCGATATAAGTGGCAGACTATGGACCCCTGCTATGATAATTCAGTCTTCTTCTATAATACTCCCTCTCTCCTGTTCACCTTTACAAAACATTCATCCTCCCAAGTCAGATGAGTAGAAAAAAATCCTATTAAAGTGGTTGCCGGAGGGAGCAATTTAAAATGAATGAATCTAAATAACGGCAGGCAATTTGTTGGCGTAGAAAGCTATTAAGAAATTACTCACTGACAGAACGGCAGACCCATCTCAGAGTCGAGGTGGCAGGTTCCGCCATTATAACAGTATCCGTCACACAGCTGACAGCTGGCTGCGATTCTGCCATTCGTACAGCTGCGAACACAAGTGAACAACACCACCGATGAAATCTGATCCACATTTTGTTGTTTCAACATGATACTGAGTCATTAAATCATCATGGAATATGAATTGTTCAAAAAATTGAGTATACACACTAAACATAAATATACTGCTAAATATACTAAATAAATAGAAAGAATATAAAATAATAAATAAATAAAAAGAATATAAGTGTACTAATTATATGATATTTGTATATGCTAAATATTCATGTTATATTCGCGTTAAAACTAGTAGTACAGAGGAAGGAATGATCGTTCACTCGCGCTCCACTCTGCACAAGTCTGCTCGAGTCAATGCTTGTGTTGGGTTTATACCAGCACGTTTCTGAAGCGTCCCAGAAGCGGCTCTCCAAGGCGTTTATACAGCGATCTGTCATGCCACATCAAAGATTGTCAAAACAAACAAAAAAAACACTGTATTCATTCGGTACACATGCGTACCGAACCGAAAGACCCGTCCTGAAACAGTTCGGTACGAATACATGTACCGTTACACCCTTTATATATATATATATATATATATATATATACACATATATACTTACATATATATACACACATATACTTACATATATATATACACACATATACATACATTATATATATATATATATATATATATATATACACACACATATACATATATATATATATATACATATATACATACATATATATATATATATATATATATATATATATATATATATATATACACACACATACATATCTATATCTATCTCTCTCTCTCTCTATATATATATATATATACTGTATATAGAGTACACTAAAATATTTTATAAATAAATATAGGATATTATAATTAAAAAAACAGTATACACACAAAAATAAATACACTGTGGACCCAAAATGTGGAGGAAAAAAAAGTATAAAATATGTGTATGGTTTTTTGTACTATTATATTATATTATATTATATTATATTATATTATACAATTATATAATTACATATATTAATTATATATTTATATATATATATATATATATATATATATATATATATATATATATATATATACACACAATTATGTATTTTATTTTTACACTTATTTTATATTTACATTTAGATATGAAGAGTTCATTTGCAAAAACATAAATGCCACATTAAAAAAAAACAAAAAAAAACAAAAAAAACTGACTGCTGTGCGTTATTCTCCACTTATAGCACAATCTGAGCTCTAAAAATGTTTAATTACAAAAAGCCAGTATTGTCCACTGTCAAGGCATCGCGAGTTAACTTTTTACTGCAGAAACTGACAAGCGCCCTAGTTGTTTGTGAACAGAACCCGTTAAGTCTTTTTTAGCACGCTGTATTCAGGTCAGGTGTCAAGGCTGCTAGTTGGATTTTTGTCAAAGCTGACTAAAAATTATCGAGGATGGATAATTTCGATGAACTTGATGAACCCATGATATCTTCTTCGGGGTGTAAAAGAAAATTAAAGCAGAAACTTTTTCACGGAACCTTGCTAAAGCAGCACGTTACAATGGTGAGGGAAAAGCCAAAGACTATAGAAATACAAATACAGTTCACTCCTATACTTATGAATGGGAGAAAGTATAACGCGCAATATGGAGGGATAGACCCGCCTTTTAAATGAAAGAGCCAATTGTTGACTGGTAAAGTCATTGCGTCACTGCAGCAGCCGTTAGAAGCTCCGGTTCCCATAGAAACCTGAGGCTGAACCAGCAGCTGCGCATTCGCAGTCATAAGTGTGTTGGAGCTACGCATGCGCATTGGCTGGTCTAGCCTGAAAAATAAGCTTTTTAAACGCTATTTAAGCATAAGAAACAACATTCATAGGGCAGTTCATTTCAGATTTTATTGCTGATTTGAAATATGTAATTTAATTGCGAGTTCAGAGAGACGTTTTTGAGATTTCAGGATTCCCCCATTCATTTAGATAGGACTTGGTCTTGTCTGAGCTGCCCGGAGGTGTTGCAAATATGGCGGCCGAGTGAACGGACTTTCCTTAAAAGGGACTTTGGAAAAGCTCCCTGTTTTGCGTTTAATCACAACAACAGAGTTCATCAGACGTCTAAATTGTCAACTAAGAAGATTACAAAGACTAAATGAGTGTTTTAGTTTAACTCTAAAACAGGAAATGTGGAGTTATCTGCATTCGCCAAAAAATGACTGTTGGAGTTATCTGCTTTTGCCAAAAAAAAAAAAAAAAACAACAAAAAAAAAAACAATAACTTTTAATATATAAAAAACATACTTTCAATGAACTTTAATTCTGTAAGTTACCTGTATTTTTTTTTTTTTTGAGTTATTATTATATAATCAAAATAACCCAACTGCAGTTTGATTGATATTACCTGGAATGCAGGTAAGAAAAAAACAAGATTTACGAAAAATAATAAAAACAAAGTAATTTGTCTTTGCAAATGAACTCTTCTTATATTGCATAATAGTATATAATAAATTTGCGCTAAATTGCTAATGTTACTTTACTGAATACACACTTGCAGGCAACGTCTCCAGTCTCTTCGTCTACGATACACGGGGCCCCTCGGCAGCGATGACACCGGTCCGTCTCGCATTTCGGCCCCTCGTAGCGGGTGGGACACACACACTCCACATGTCCCGAGCCGGACAGTGTGCAGCCTTTGGAGTTCACGCAATAATGATGACAAATATCTGCCATCAGATAGAGAGAGAGCTGATTGTTATGACTGATCTGAATCAACATATGCTAATTTCCTGTCATATCTCATCTCTTTTTCACAGCAACTAACTTTTTTTGACTAATTTCAAGTGCTTTAAGTGCCAAAATAGCGCTACTCGCAGAGTCTGACATTAGCGTGTTACTAAGCTAATGTGATACACCATTGTGCATTCACAATTGCAATATTTGTTTTGTTATTAATATTTATTTATTAATGAATTTAATTATTTTTTTCATTTATTTATTTATGATGTGAAGAAGAGTTTATTGTATACTGTCATTTACTAATTATTGTCCCTAAAGACTGAGTTTGAATCAATACAGTTCTAACCATAGATATATATACGTAGATGCCTCATTAGCGACTGTTTCTATGGGCTGCTATACATGAGCCGTCCGCCATATTGTAGCGGTCAACTTGACGTCATTCACCATAGTAATCACTGAATATTCGAAAGATGCCACAATCCTGCACAGCCGATGGTCTGCGAACCCAACGGCTCTGTGCGAACCTACAGTATGGTGAATGACGTCAAGTTGACCGATCCAAGATGGCGGCCGCATCTACATGCCTGGAGCGGTCGAATAGGGCGTCTATATATGTCCATGTCTCTAACCAATAATAAGTATCGCTTTTTATTTCTCCTCTTTCCTACTACTTGTTTCACTTCTGTTTCAGTTTTTATAACCATTTCTTACTCTGTGTAAGTAGTTTGATTTTTATTTGTTGTCTATTTTAATTTTAGTTAAAGTTGGAGTAATGTTTGTCATTTTATGTTTTTTTATGTCTGTATAGGTTTTTTATTAAGTTTTAGTTTTATTTAATTTGAGTCATTTTAGTACTTCAACAAACTATATGGAAATGAAAGAATATTGAATTTATAAATGTGTATATATGTATGTGTGTGTGGTTGTACATACGCATATATGTAGTTGTTTTTTTGGTGTTTGGTTTAGTGTTATGTTAGAATCATTATTATACTCTTATACCTTTTGTTCTTTAAGACTGGTTTTGTGGTCTAGGGTCACATATATTAAGTAGCACAGGTATATTTGTAGCAATAGCCAAAAATATAATTGTATGGGTCAAAATTATAGATTTTTCTTTTATGCCAAAAATCATTAGGATATTAAGTAAAGATCATGTTCCATGAAGATATTTTGTAAATTTCATACTGTAAATATATCAAAACTTAATTTTTGATTAGTAATATGCATTGCTAAGAACTTAATTTGGACAACTTTAAAGATGATTTTCTTAATATTTTGATTTTTTTTTGCACTCTCAGATTCCAGATTTTCAAATAGTTGTATCTCAGCCAAATATTGTCCTATCCTAACCATACATCAATGGAAAGCTTATTTATCCAGCTTTCAGATGATGTATAAATCTCAATTTTGAAAAAATTGACCCTTATGACTGGTTTTGTGGTCCAGGGTCACATATTGTTTTTAGCTTTATTTTTTGTTTTCATTTAAATGTTAAGTTTTGAAATTTTGTTGTATGCATTTGTCATTTTTATTTAATTTCTTTATTTTTTTTTAAATGTGTATATATAGTATTTATAAAGTTTTAGCTTATAGTTTTGGATCTGTTTTAGTTGTTTTAATACTGCAATTGATTGCTTCTGTTGTCCTCATTTGTAAGTCGCTTTGGATAAAAACGTCTGCTAACTGACTAAATGTAAATGTAACCACCAGGGAAAGTAAGCGTTGTAGGTTGCCATTGTTTACCTTAGACGCTACTGAGCTGTGCCTGAGGAAAGCCACAGAAGCTTACTTGTCCTTGCTTTTTCTCCTGATAATTCAGGTACTTTTAATCTGCTTGTGTGTTCAGCGCCCGGGACCCGTAACACTAACAGTGTGATACTCTGCATAAGCAGCTGACCTATGATATCTGCAGTAGATATCAGAACTGAGCTAATGAACGTAAAGAAACTTTTATAATGAAATAGACTGGTACTCACGGTGTAGACAGCGTTCACCGGTGTATTCTGCCAGACAGTGGCACACAGGTTGGTTCCCCAGGGTCATGTCACATGTGCCTCCGTTTAGACAATAACCGTCACAGACACGCTTCTCACACAGAGGACCGGTGAAACCCAGAGCACAGCGACATGTGGGCTTTCCTGAAGTAAATACACATTATTTAGTGACTTTAAACATGGCTGTATCATTTTTAAACAATTCCTTATTTTATTTAATTTCATTTCATTTAATTTCATTTCCTGAATATATTGGACCAGAGTACATCAGCAGGTCATAACGGAGTACTAAAATGAAACTGAAAAATATATAGGACCCCAAAATATGACAAATCCCTTGCAAGCTGTGTTGTTACTGTTAAGTACAACTATTAAAAATAATTTTAGTTAATTAAAATAAAGCTGAAAGAAAATATTAGGTGGAAATCTTAAAATAAAAAAAACAGGAAAAATATATAAATAAAATAAAATATTAAAATAACTAAAATATTTAAAATAAAAAAGTAATAAAAATGAAAAGTTCATAATGAAAAATAAATTGATGCTAAATATAAATATTATACACACACACACACACATATATATATATATATATATATAAAATCCAAGACACAATAAAAATATTAAAAGTACATAAAAATTACTAAAACTTAATTAAAGCTAAATAAAAATATAAAATAAAATTAAAAATAAAATTAAAATAAATTCAAAATAAAAAAGTAATAAAAATGTCAAAATTGCATAATGAAAAATAAAGCTAAATAGATTTTTAAAAAATCCAAGACACAATAAAATTAACAAAAGCACATGATAAAAAAATTACTAAAACTAATATTAAAAAGAAAAAGAAATTAATGCTAAATAAAAATATAAAAAAAGTTAGAAAAACAACACAATTACTAAAACAAACTAAAATGAAAATGAAACTGAATATATATATATATATATATATATATATATATATATATATATATATATATATATATATATATCAAAAATATAATCAAAATCAAAAATAAAAAAATAATTCTATAATAGTATATAAATAATATTACAATAACAATTTCTCTAAAAGAAAAAATAAAAAATCTGACTGACCCTGTATTTGCAAATTAAAACCACTTCAGTTTCAGTGAAGAACATTCTTGAGACAAAATAGTAGAAGCAGGACAGAAAATTGTATATAAAGCTAAACAGAAATATTCACAAAAAAGTAATAATTCCTATAAAAAATAACTAACCCTAACTCATAACAATTGCTAAATCTTAAAATGAAAACTGAAAATACAAAAATAAAAGCAAATTCAAAATACTGATAAATGCTAGAATAAATATAAATAGTACTAAAATCATACTGCCTAATAATACAGGCACTTACTGACATAAAACCTGAAAGAAAGAAAAAAGTAATAACATCCTTGATAGTACAATACTTAATCTGCAGGCAAATCACAGTGATCTATGCTAGTCTTTGCTTTCTTAGCCAACAGAATGTGATTATTTGAGTTACTGTGACAGAGTCTAGCAGGGATTTGCGTGACAGTACATCTGTTGGGCATTGATTTCGCACGTTCAACACACACTCAAAGCCAAGGGATCTTCAGTCCTACTGTTGGTGGTCCATCTGCCAGCTGGTGCGAACGACAGTTTTAACGCAAAGACACCAACAGAAACAATTCCTGACTGTTTCTCAGACGTTAACACGCTCCAAATTATTACCATCCAGACTTTGCTTCCTGCCAAAATATCCTTCAGAATAAAAAGACTAAACAGGGACTGATTTATACAACACCTTCCTGAAGCTTTCGCAGTGATGTATTTTTCGTAGAGGTTACGATAACAAGCGGGCAAAGGAACGTCTGGTGTCTTCTCATGTGCTTGAACAGCCAATAACAAACAGACAGATAGTGAACATGACGGTGCACTTTTGGGAAACAGGCTGTCGGCAGTGGCTATACGTGCATCAGGGGAATTATAATAACGTTCGTTAGCTGGAACAGTTACCAACTATTTAATTACCTGTCCAAAACCCTGACGTCCATGTGTACACAGTCTTTCAGTCAGGTATATAAAGGAATGGAAATCCAGTCTCATTTACTCACAGTCACGATGTTTCAGACCCATTTCTTTTTTACTTAGAACACAATATATATATTTATTTAGTTAGTTATTTATTTATAAAATAATTTTAAATTATTGTGTGTGTGTGTGTGTAATTTTTAAATATCTGAATATCAGTGGTGAGCATGTTTAAGCTCTATAAAAAAAATAAAAAAAAACATAAAAAGGAGACATTTAGCTGGAATGTTCATGCTGATCTTTTCCATATGAAATTAATTAATTAATTAATTAATTAATTAATCAAAATAATAATACAAATTATTATTAGTAGTATTATTAATGATAATAATACTGTTATTATTAATAATAATAATAATAATAATAATAATAATAATAATAATAATGTAAATAAACCATTTAATAATTATTTAATAAAATAATTAATTATACTAAATATTTTGTTGATTTATTTATAATAATATTAAAATATCATCATAATAAATATACTATTTAAATGAATGTAAAATGATGACCATTTTAAGCTTTAAAAATCACACACAAACACACATTTCATTTTTGGAGCAAGCAACTCTTGGTCACTGTTTACTTTAATTGTATGTAAAAGAGCAGCGTGACTATTATTATTATTATTATTATTATTATTATCGTTATCATTATCATTAATAATAATAATAATAATAATAATAATAATAATAATAATAATAATAATAATAATAATAAAGTTAAATTAATAAAATAATATCACTCACATAAAATAATTATTTATACTAAATATTTTGTTGATTTATTTATAATAATATTGAAATATCCACATAATAAATATACTATTTAAAATAACTTAAAATGACAACCATTTTAAGCTTTAAAAATCACACACACACATACTTTAATTGTATGGAAAACAGCAACGTGAACATTCTGCTAAACTTCTCCTTTTGTGTTCCACAGAGAAAAGAATGTCATTCGGTTTTGGAATTACATTAGGATGAGTAAATGATGACAGAATTGTATTTCTTTATTTAATTAAATTTATGTTTATTTCTCAAGAAAAAGCCATTAGGCTACTGAGCCTGATGTTTGTAAGACAAACACTCGCCTTCAGCAAATCCTGGTAAATTTGGTGCTTGTAATATGAAGTCTCACAGTATTTCATATTACAAGCACCAGTCTTGCTTGTTTATCATTTCACACTATTCAGAGAACTCAGAGATGACCTGAAACAACCCAAGGCAGCACAGGTGCTGTATATTTCTTTTGCATTTCTTCACTGAACAGACAGAAAGCAAAAAGAATGAGAAATCCCTTCTGAATCAGATGTCTGCCTGCGGCCTACTTTGAATTCTGAGAGCAGAAGAGGGGCGCTGAGAAAACCCTGTTTGTACCTGATCGTTTTCTGAACGTTTCAGCAGAATACAAGATTCTGATCATAAAATATGAATTGTTATATTTTAAAACAAAAAGAGAGGAAAAATAAAACCTGAAACAATTCAATATTTGTGTGTAGAATAATGATTTTTTTTTTACACAAATTAGTACAGTCTTTTTGTGTCTCAATTATGCAACAAATAAGAATTTTGCTAAGAAAGTTTTTGTTTTTTTCTATATAGTTAGTGTATTTGTTTACCACAAAATGAATAACATACTTAAGATGAAACATGAGTAGAAATGAGGCATAAAAATATTGACAATACAGACGATGTCCAGTTACAGATGGGAAATAGCGCCTACCTAGTGGAGATCCTGTGCAAGTGCCTCCGTTGAGGCAGTAGTCCTTACAGTGGCTGATCTCACATCGCTCCCCGGAGTAATTCGGCCAGCAGAAGCAGCGCGATTCCCCTCGTTCACTGGTGATACAGCGACCTCCGTTCTCACAGGCCGGATGACAAAGATCTCCTAAAATGTAAATCCTTAATTTAGGCTACTTATAATTAGCAAGGACATTTTTACATATATTTAGTTTCTTATAAAATCAGTGTATGTAAAATATTTCTATAATGATATTTTAATTAAACTGAATGTAATTAATGCAGCTGAACATAAAGAGTGTTTAAGCTTTTTGTATGAACTGGTTTTATTTAAAATAAATTAATTTAATTTAAAGTTGGATTTACAATAAAATAAAATAAAATAAAATAAAATAATAGTGTCACGCCCCTGGACTGTTGTTGTGGTTTTTGCTCCCCATGTGTTCCCTGTGACCCAGTTTCTCCCCAGTCTGATTGTGTTAATTTGCTCCAGGTGTGTCTCCTTAGTTCTTTGATTGTCCTGTCTTTAAAAGCCCCAGTCCTTTCAGTTAGTGTTTGTCGGTCTTTGAATGTCTTCTTGTGTTCTATGTTCCCTAGATGGATTATTAAAGACTCTCAGTTTGTGTATTTGCCGTGTCTCCTCGTTCCTGGCTCCAGCGTTCGTGACAGAAAGACCGACCTTATAAAGTAAAGTATAGCGGCGTATTTCTCCTCGTTTTGTTTTCCGTTTCTGTCAGTTTTGATTTCCTTTTTATGGATGACCCTGCTGTCCTCGTCCTCCTGCTGGAGCAGGGGGACCGCTCTCTCGAGGACCACACCGAGGACTTCGTGTTCCTGTCTAGTTACACGCACTACCCGGACAGCTGCCTCTGCACTTTTTTCCGAGCTGGACTGAACAACACCACACGAGAGCAGTTGTCCGGGGATGGTCCTCGAGAGAGCCTCGCCGCCTTCATCGAGTGGGTACTGGTGTCCTGCAAGTCGCACCTGACTGTGGATATCGCGGATGACACCAGCCCCACTCTGGACCCAGAGCCCAGTCAACCTCCACCCTACGCCACGGAGCTGCCAGAGCCCACCGCAGACGGAGAGCCAGAGCCTGCCGCGGTCGTTGAGCCATCGCCATCAGGAGCGACGGAGCTGACGATCGTCCCGGAGCATGAGCCCCAAGTGTCTGACCAGGTGCGAGAACCAACAGCACAAGCGACGGTGGATACAGCTGTGGAGATCGTGGGGGCTATGGAAAGCCCCGCCCACGGCACCACTTCTGAGGGTGAGCTCACACTGGACTCTGGACTGTTAATTGACTTTGATACAGAAATACTCTTCACTCAACCTCCATCAGAACTGTCGGATTGGCAAAATATCCCACCCAACCTCCCTCTCCCACCGCCTCTCATCGATCTGTTCCTGTTCTCAACGCAATCTTCACTGGATCCTGTCAGCCCCTCTGCTCACCCTCAGCCCACCATCTGTGGTGTGGGCTCGCCGCTGGTCTGCCCATCTCCAGTTCCATTGGCGTTGAGTCTGGAGGATCCCTCGACTCCGCCTTCAGCCTCCGAGGCCCAGACTCCGCCTCGGTCCTGCGACCCAGCGGCTCCACCCCGGCTTCCAGCTCCCTCGTCTCCACCAGAGCCTGTCAGTCCACCAGCTCCACCGGGCTCCCTCGTCCCTCCGGCTCCGCCTTGGTCAGTCGTCCCCCTACCTCCACCTCGGGACTACACTCCTCTGGCTACGCCACGTCCCTTCATCCCTCAGGCTCCGTTGGGCTCCTCCTTCCCTCCAGCTTCACCTCAGTCCTCTGTCGCTCCGGCTCCGCCGCGGCCTTCCGGATCTCTGCCTACACCTCGGTCGCCGAAGCCTCTGGCTCCACCTTGGCCCTCCGGATCCTCGGCGTCACCCTGGCTCGTCGGCTCTCCGTCTCCACCTCGGGCTCCTCCTCCACCTGCTCCGCCTCCGTTGGTCGGCCCCTTGGAGTCGGCGGCCATTCCTCCTCCATGGCTCCTCCCTCCGTCGGCTCCACCGTGGGCCGTCATCATGGCTGTGGCCTGGGTCCTGCCAGGCTCCTCCTGCTCCGAGTCCCTCCTGTCTCCTCCCTGGCTCCTCCCTCCTTCGTCGCCTCCCTGGTCTCTGTCTGCCGGCCCCCTCCCGGTTGTCCGTCCTCCTCCTGAGCCACCGCCATTGTTCCCACCATGTTTTTTTTACATGTCTGTTTGGTTATTTATTTAATTAATAATTTGTGTGTGTGGGGTGTATTTTATATTTATTTAGATTTTCCAACTATTTGATTGATATTTCATTTTATTTGTATGAAAAAATGTATATTTATGTTATATACATTCTGCTTGTTTATAACATGCAAGATTTATATCTTTTTTTGCCTTATTTGTTGTATATTGATATGTTTTAGAATGCATAAACAAACAAACAAACAAAAAAATAGTCAATTAATTACTATATTGTTCTAGGCTACATCTGATTTCTAATTCTAGGGTGGTTCAAAGACACAGAAGGCTCGTCTTAGCAAACACCGCTAATCAAATAAGCCATCCACTCTGACTGAATCAATGCTAGCAACACAATTGCTGTATTTTCTAGCACGCGGGCTTCAGGTGTATTGCGTGTGTGGGCAAAGGGCCCAGAATAGTAAACACTTCAGTCAAAATCACTCAAGTGAAACATTTGAGTTTGACACGCCAGGCCTCTCAGGGTCGCGCTGGCACTCTGTTAGTGATGTAAGAGCATCCTGCTGAGCGCGTTTTGACAGATGTACCTGAGATGTTGGTGTCCGTGCAGGTCCTGTTCAGCAGAATTTTCCCCTCAGGACACACACATCTGGCCCCGCTGGGATTCAGGAGGCAAAGGAAAGCGCAATTCATCTTTGCACATGGGTTGGACACTGAGAAAGAGAGGAAGAGAAGAGAAAACAAACATAAAATGGGATGCATATTGCTTTTTTTTTTTTTTGCACTTTCAAATGGTTCGTTAGGACAGATAAATGTATAGACGTTGATTCAAAAAACAGTTGAAACAAAATGTAAATGAAATAAATTATTTAGTTAAATTAATAAAATAAAATAAATGAACCATTTAAAATTGTGCATTCCAGTAGCAAAATATTAACTGAAGTTTAAAAGATACATATAAAATAAAATACATGTAGCAGTTTCCTCAACTCATGGGTGACACACTAAAAAAGAGAGGAAGAGAAGAAGAAATGAACATGGCATGGGATATATAATGCTTTCTACTCTTTTGAATGGTTTTAATGGACAGCTCATGTAAAAAGTCATGGTCCAAAACTCAGTAAATCTTTAGTGTAGCAAAATATTTAGTCAAATTGTTACAACAAAACAAAACAAAGCAAAACCAGTTCAAAAAGTCAGTGAATCTTTAGTGTAGCAAAAAATATTTAGTCAAATTGTTACAAAACAAAAAAGAACAGAACAGAACAGAACAAACGTAATTAAACTGGTTCAAAAAGTCAGCGAATCTTTAGTGTAGTAAAAATATTTCTTTAAATTGTTATAAAAAAAAAAAAAAAAATTATACCAGTTCAAAAAGTCAGTGAATCTTTAGTGCAGCAAAATATTTAGTTAAATTGTTACAAAACAAATAAAACGAAACATAACTGAACCAGTTCAAAAAGTCAGTGAATCTTTAGTGTAGTAAAAATATCTAGTTAAATTGTTACGAAACAAAAACAAAAAAAAACACCAAAAAAAAAACAGAACAAAACAAAACGTAATTAAACCAGTTAAAAAAGTCAGTGAATCTTTAGTGTAGTAAAAATATTTAGTTAAATTGTTACAAATCAATTTTGCAGTAAATTTTTTATCTGGATTTTATTAAATTTATTATTTTTTTTTTTTAAACACAAATATTTGCACATGTATATAAACAATTGTGTGTGTATGTATAATCTTTAAAAAAAATAAGAATAATAATCAGTAATTAACAATTAATAATAATAATTTTATAAATCTATAAACAAGAAAATATATATATATATATATATATATATATATATATATATATATGAATGAAATATTTTAAACAAATACATACTTATAAATAATAATAATAATTAAATGTAATATAGATGAACATAAAAAAATAATTCTTAATATTTTAACTATTTAGCAGCACTTATATTGTTATATTAAAAATAAATATAAATATTTATATAACAATACAAGCAATAATTATTTTAAATATACATAACAGAATAATATTATCTTTGGTAATAGATAGCAGATTCCTGATTATTACAGCAGATTGTTTATTTGATATATGATTATTATATAAGTATTTATTTGCAACAAAGCTGAACATTTTATTATATATTATAAACAATAATACATTATTAAATATTACTATTATTACTTATTTAAATTGTATACATATGCAAAAAAATAATTAAATTCTTAATATTTTTAATATTTATCAGTACTTTTATTGTTATATAAATATATGTTTATACTTTTTAACTAATGTGAACTACCAAATTGTGCAAAATAAGACTAGAGGCATTTATTCAGAATATAAATAGAGCCAAATTTTGACTTGATGACTTCAAAACATCAGATACGTTTCCAATTGCTCTTCTGCAGATCTTTCATTCATTTGATTAGAGACGGTAATTGTATAATAAAAACATTTGACAGTAATATGTGATTGTAATAAGCTCTAGCTGGCTGCAGACGTGAAGTCCAATCAGATTTCAACAATCTAAACATGAAATTAAACACTGACGACTGCCAAGAAATCTCATACTGGAATGGTCCTCTGGAAGATGCACAACTATAATGGTTTTAAAGGAATATTTGATCAAAAAATGAAACTTCTATCATCATTTAATCACTCTAATGTAATTCCAAGCATGTGAAAAACAGAAACAGTATGAAAAACAGATCCTTAACTTATGTTTTCCAAGGAAAAACAAAGTCATGAGGTTTTGGAAAGATCAAAGTAAATGTTGGCAAAAGTGTCATTTGTGGGTGAACTGTCCCTTTAAATCATCCTTGTCAATTGAAACATGTTTTGCGACTCACCCTCCTGTTGTTTGTACCGATGGAAGACCAAGATGCTGGACGCTCTCTCCACACCCAGATTGAGCTTCTCGGCAGGTGACTTCCCATATTTATGAACCCTGAAGACGTCGTGCTTCATGCCGACCCCGTAGATGTAGTCCTCAAACAGGTCAATTCGGAAAGGTTGAGAAATTCCTGGAACGAAGATGCAAACTAAAAACTTTGTTGTTCATTCACACTGAATATATTTCATGTACGACTGAGAGAACGCATCCAGATTCAATAATGCAAAACAAAACAGCAATGTTATTGGAAAATGTCACAGAGTAGAAAAACACAATCCCTCTTAAGTTTAGGATAAAGAATATTCAAGTTTCCGAGGCCCAGAACTGAGACAAAAACTAAAAACGCTCTGTTCCAAAACCTAGTGAGTGGCCTATGTAGACAGCATTTTAAGGCATCATAAACATGCTCCCTACATTCCGAAAAGCAGATAGCAAAATCATATTGTGCGCTAGGATATCCCATTTTGCATTGCATTTGCATTATAACTTAGCAAAGAAAGCAATTCCAGAATGCATTGCGATAAGTCTAGCGGAAAAAGTTCCGCTATTTTCACATTTTATTTTCACACCCAAGATGAGTAGAGAGAAATGACTATTCTAAATTGATTTCATTAATATAATATACCTAAAATATCATTTTACTTTATATTTGATTGTGCCACATTTTTAAGCTTACTAGAGTCACTTTATTAGCAACATGCTAACAGCACTTTGCATCAATTTGTTAGCAACATGCTAACAGCAAAACAATCAAAACAAAAAGAAACACAACAAATGAAAACAAAACACCTAACCAAACAATAAACCAACCAAACAAACACACACAAAATAAAAAAATTAAAAAAAACAACAAACAAAACATCAAACTGTGATAAAAACAAAAATAAAACTAAACAAAAAAGTTTTCTTGAAACATTAAATTTCGAACAGCAACTTAACTAATTAACAAAGCTAAAGGTGTTAGCTTAAAATCAGAACTTTTTTTTTTAAATTAAGCAAGCATAAAACTATTTATTTATATAAAATGGAATGGAATGTCAAAGACTGAATGATTTTTATTAAAGACTAATATTATGTACCTTTGTGATTCGCCATCGAAATTGTTGTATTTTTTTTAGCTTAGCAACATGCTAACTTTGAATTCTAGTTCAATCTAATAAAAATTTGACTATTTTCCAAAATATTCCCCTAACCAATTTTGTGTTGATTGTCTCATGGATGAAGTTGTTGTAAAATCAGGCACTTTTTTCTAAGTTGGCTCTCTATGTCGGCAGCAGACAATTAACTAGGTTTTGCGAGAGCTCTGGTTTCAAATTCATCCTCAACTTTGATGCTTTCCCCAAAATAGCATTTTTCGAATCACAGTCTGCGAGGGAATCAAAATGGAAATCTGGTGAGTTTATATAAACTACACTCAGCTTAGCTTTTGCAGCTCTTCACATGTTGGAATCAAGGGCTGGCCTGAGCTGAAGATGTTTGCGTTTTTTAAAGGGATAGTTCAACCAAAAATCTAAATTCTATCATTAATTACTCACCCTCATGTCATTCCAAACCCATAAGACCTTCGTTCATCTTCACAACACAAATTAATATATTTTTGAATACTTTTTTTGCATACCAAAAAAAAAAAAAAAAAAAAAATAATGACTTCATTCAACAATTCTTCTCTTCCATGTCAGTCGTGGTACTCTTGTGAATGGCGGTGGAGACTGACCCGGAAGAGAAGAAATCCTTAAATTAAGTCGTTATTTTTGTTGTTTTTTTTGCGCACAAAAAGAATTCTCGTAGCTTCATAAAATTAAGGTTGAACCACTGATGTCACATGGACTATTTTAACGATGTCTTTACTACCTTTCTGGGCCTTGAACGTGGTAGTTGCGTTGCTGTCTATGGAGGGTCAGAAAGCTCTCGGATTTCATCAAAAATATCTTAATCTGTGTTCTGAAGATGAACGAAGATCTTACGTGATTGAAACGACATGAGGGTGAGTAATTAATGACAGAATTTAAATTTTTGGGTGAACTATTTCTTTAAAACACATTGCAGGATAAAAAACTGGAGCCTGTTTCTGAATATCGTACAATTTGCAACCAATGAAAACTCACCATCTCGACTGCTAGCTGCCACCAGCGAATCAGAGCCATCGAAACGCACGCTTCCAATCTGAGACAGCTCAGAGTCTGACCAGTACAGCCGCTGGTTGTAATAATCAATTGCAAGTCCTGAAAAGATATAAACAATTATATTATATTATAAAATTTTATTACAATAAAATTATATAATAATAATAATAATAATAATAATAATAGTATTATTATATAAAATATTAATTTTTTATTATATAAAATATTAACAGTGACAATATTTTATTATATTATATATTAAAAATATTAAACATTAATAATAACATTATTATAATGAATACATAACATTTATTTATAATAAATACAGTACATTTATTTATTTATTTATTTATTTACTTACATTTTTTATATTAATTAAATATACATAATATAAGTATTACTTTTCTTGGTCATATTAGTGAAAACCTTTGCCTTACATGCCTTATTCATAAAAACGTCAAATGATTCTATTACCAGAAAACTAAAACAATATTAGGCCCTTCCATTAAGAGTAGCAAGAATTTCACCTTGAAATATTGTACATATCAAATAGTTTCACTCAAACTTTATAATTTATAATGGATTTCACTTTCAGATGACTGAAATGACCTCCTTACCAAGATGTTTTTGGTTCTTTGCATTTTAAGTGACAGTGACAGACAAGTTGAAATGATCCCTTTTAGCACAACATTTGGCACATGCTTTTTTTAAAGTCAAAAAATATTTTAAAAAGGATGACTGGCGTGCAAGAATCTCACCCGTCGGTCTACGCAAGTTCCTCTCCAGCAAAATGCGACGCAAGGATCCATCCATGGCGGCCTCTTCGATGTGAGAGTGGTCACCAATCACAGTCCAGTAGACCATCCTAAAGAACAATGAAGGTTATTATACACATGGTGCCTGACATAACACTCAGGCCTCAAAAAAGGACACCTACCCTCGTACAGGATTAACGGTAATAGCGAAAGGTTCCCCGTCAATGTCTGTGATGAGTCTGGTGCAGTTGAGACCCCCCAGCTGTCCCACGTTGATGGAATAGCGAAGTCGACGCCAGTGTGCAGTATAGTAGCTGAACCAATGCATCCGCGAGTGATCCGTCCAGTACAGGTTCCCCGTCAGCCAATCGGCTGAGATGTCCCGGGGCCTCCGGAAGTCTGGACACTGTAAATATAGAGCGTAGTGAAGTTTCAAAACTGCCTTAGTAAGATGCTACCATACTAGTTTCTGTGGTTTCATGGGGAAAATATCAAAAAGAATTTGAAAGAAGTGTTAAAAAGTTAGAGGTTTAGTGTAACAGAACTGACAAAATCTCTTATTGACTTACTATGACTCCACTGTTTGATGTGATTGGGCTCCTGTCCTGGAGGTCTTTGTAAAAAATGCCCCCGGGGTTAAACTGAGTGGCCCACACGAACTTGTGATGGTGAAATAGTGCGTCCATGCCGATGATGCGAGCGCTGTCTGAGATTCGGGCCAGTTGAGTGTGTCCGTGAGTTTGGTTGTACGGATACACAAAACTGCGGATTTCAGTGTCGTTGGCCACATAGAGGACCTGATCTTCTGGACCTGACCATAAAGATACATGTGTGAAACAATTTAAATAAACAAAACAAATAAAATCAAAGCAGAACAAACAAATAATAAAAAATAAAAAAACACAATAATAAACAAAACAAAACACCACATAAAAAAAAAAAAATAAAATAAAAAAAAATAAAACAGAACATACAATAATAATACAAACAAAAATAAAACAAACCAAACCAAAAAATAAAATAAAAAGTAAAAAATAAATAAATAAAAGCAAACAAAAGTTGAAACAAATAAACAAAAAAAACATACAAAGACAAAACTAAAATATCTCAAAAAAGAAAAAGAAAGCAAAAGTTAAAAAAAGAAAACAAAACAAAACAAAAGCAAAAAAAAAAAGACAAAACCAAAGTAAAACACAACAAACAAACAAACAAGACCAAAGCCAAACAAAATTAAAGCAGACTCAAAAGGAAGCAAAATCAAGAAGACAGCAAGAAATAAATCAAATAAAAAAGCAAAACAAAAACAAAAGAGAAACAAACAAACAAAAAACAAAAAGAGAAAACAAAAACACCACAAACAAAAAGAGAATTAAACAAAAAACAATAAATAAATAAATAAATAAATAAGTGAAAAGGAGAAAACAAAACAAAAACAAAAAATAAACAAAACAAAACCAAAACACAACAAACAAACAAAAAATAAAACCAAAACCAAACAAAATTAAAACAGATCAAAAATAAAGAAAAAAAGAAAAAAGAAATAAACAAGAAAAAATAAAAAATAAATAAAACAAAAGCATAACAAAAGATGAAAAAAAAAATAGAGGAAAAAAAAACATAAAACGAGAAAACCAAAACACCAGAAACAACCAAACAAAAAGAAATAGAATTAAACAAAAAGGCAAATAAAATAATTGAAAAAAAGTGAAACAAAACAGAGAAGCAAAAAATACACCAAACAAAACAAAACAAAAAAACAACAAACAAATAAACAAACAAACAATAAAAAAATAAATAAATAATAGACAAAACTGACCTAATTCATCTTTTCGTATTAAACAATATTCTTTACAAGGGGTGTGCCCGAAGCCAAATACCTTATTCGTAAAGGCACGGATAATGGCTTTTAAAACGAATAACGGATAACGAATAATTTTGCCCGAATATTCGGCTGAGGCTGCAGCACGTGTTTGCTAGATTCACAGGTGAGCCAGGGGAATCAGCGCGATGTTTTACACAAACCTTTAAATTCACGCAATGATGAGTGTGAAGTGAATGAATGTAGCCTAAACTTTACGAATGAAAAGAGTGCAAATCAAACACCGCTTGCTGTTGCCTCTCCATGCATCTCTAATAAATCAGAGCTTGTCAAGAGTAATATTACCTAAAATAATTCATCATACACGTTCTACTATTTGTGTATATTTAAAAGGCAATGATTTAAACCTTATAGGCTACGATACGATACATGAATGAATGGAATAAGCACAGCGCAATCACCAATCAAACAGCTGCGTTGCCGTCTCTGTGCGTCTCCGTCTCTCAAAAACCAAACCAGCTCTCTGTCAAGAGTAGGTTAATAACTTAAATACAGATACATTTTCTACTAGGCCTACATGTTTGCTTCTTTTTCTTTTGCTGGTTTGCGTGGCACACACACATTTGTTTAATGAAGTTCAAAAAAAGACTCGTTTAAAGAGTTCTGCATAATGAAAATGTGCGCCTTGAATTAATTCAGTCGTGTTCAAGTGATCACTAAATGTTTGTCATGAAATCTCTCTACTTGTATGATAAATTCATTTTTAGAAATTATTAATTTTATATTTTAGAACACTGAATAGGCTAGGGCAAATAGTCGAAACACAAATATTTTTCCATAGGCCTATTCTGTTCTCTTTTTCCCATAGCCTACTTTTCCAGACCTGCAAATTACTTAAGTGCTCGAAGCACAACCGCACTGCATCTCGAAGCACTGCCTATACAATACAAGTGTATCGGCTCCGACTGTTAGAAGATATTTAAATAAATGTTATAATCATGAAAAAAATTATTATTTTAGTTAAACACGGCATATTTGTTCAGTGATAACTACGAAAAAATAGGCTGTAATAGCATAAACATAACGGTATTATCAAGTATAACTGTACGAAGTTCTGGTTCAAGCTCCGCCTACTTCCGGTTGTATCCGAATACAGATACAAATACGAATAATTTTGTGATTGTTAGATACAAATACTGGGTTCGCTGCACACCCCTATTCTTTACCCTTTGTGATGCATTCTCCATCAATCTCCTTGAAGTTTCGGTCACAAGTGCACTTGTACGAGCCCTTGGTGTTGGTGCAGTACTGCGAGCAGCTTCCGAACCGCAGACACTCGTTCACCTCTGAGGAAAGAGAGGAACACATTCATCCATCAGCCTCTCCCACATGCTCCACAGTGACATTTTTACCAGTGCTGCAGGGATGTCACTCTGAATCTCAGCTATCTGCGTTCATCGCCTGCTGATTTCTGGACTTTCTGTTATGCTCAGTGAGATGACCCTGAAGCGACCGCTGACATACCTCCAACAGTTTAATGCCAACGCTGGAACTGAATACAAAGAGACTTTTGCATTGTGGGCTTTGTACAAAAGACAATTCAACCACTGGGATGCACTAAGGGCAAGTATTCACATTGTGTCTTTGCATTATTTCACAAAATACCAAACCAAATGCCATTTACTTCAAAGAAAAATAGCACTGCTACATGTTTCAAGGAAATATTTCACCAAAAGTATTCAGTTATAAGTAACAAAGCAATAGATATGTAAGGCTTTTACAGAATTATTTATTATATCAGCTTGTGCACAAAACTCAAGTGAAAAAGTCCTACACTTGATACATCTTTGAATCATGTCTGAGTACCTTGTTGACAAAAAGAAAAATTGACCTATTATAAATCATTTCAAACTTCAAAACGCTCTGCATACTTCAATATATTGCAGGATCAAAGTGAAAATCTCTTGAGCCACAGAGCTACCCAGAATTCATTTTTAAAAGAGAGCTATTAAAGTTGATGTATCTTATTCTGCTTAATCTATAACTGTAATTCTCAAAACTCTCAAGACAAGAAAATACAGCATAGTACCATTTGGAAAGGACTAAAATGTAACTACATGAAATAATATTCAAGTTTTGTGCCTTTAATACTAAAAATTTAATATTTAACCTTAGCATTGTTGTCAATCTTTTTTTCTTTCTTTTTTTTTTTGCCTAAAATTGTTCAAAAAAAAAAAAAAAAAAAAACTATACAAAGCAATATGAAAAAATAACAAAATGCATCAGAAATCAGAACTAAAAAATAAAAACGTGATGTTTTACATTTTTTAATTAATATACATTATTGCTTATAAGAATATATATATATATATATATATATATATATATATATATATATATATATAGCTTAATTTGTATTTTTTAAATAAATGTTTTATTTTTTTAAATCAATATGCATTATGGCTTGTAAGAATACTTTATTCATTAACACAAATGACATTTTTATATCATTCATATTAAAATAATGTATATATATATATATATATATATATATATATCAATGTTAAAAATTCACACATATATTGAATTATTTGTATTTTCTATAAATAACTTTATATATGCATTTTATATTATGTGTGTGTGTTTAGAAATTAGAATAGAAAAGTTATTAATTAAATTGGTTTAATATTTTTTATTAATATGCAATTTTATTTAGATACTAATAAAACAATAGTCATTACAATATTTAATGTTGTATTACATAATAAATACAACATTATTTATAAATAATAAAAGCAATCTTATTAATATGCAATATTTATACACGAGAAAAAAAACTATTCTGAAGTAGTATCAACAATTGTAACTTTTTGTTATAATAATTGTAACTTTTTAATAATAATCATAATAATAATAATAATAATAATAAAGATGATACATTTATTATTGTTTTTATTACTATTAATTTAAAAAGACAAAAAAATATATAATATAAAATTACTGAAGTAAATGTGAGAGTTGTGAATGTATGTGTATGTCGATTCTTAATGATTGATGACAAAAATTCTGAATGTCTGAAGACTGGAAATTGTCTTCTTGGTGTTTTTTGTACAAATTCTCTACCTTCACATTGTTTGGTCTTCTGGTTTCTCTGAAATCCATCTTTGCATTGGCAGACTGAAGGTGTTTTCGTATGGTTGCAGAAAGCGTCGTCTCCGCATAAGTCGACCCGTCCTCGACACGCACCATCGACAGAATCTGTGACCCACAGGGGACAAAATGAGAAACTGTAACAGTTTTACTCCACAAAATACACAACCCCAATTCGAAAGATGAAGGATTACAGAAGGAAGTACACTTACATGCCTTGCAGTCGCGCTCATCCGAGCCACCATCTTCACAATCGTCGAAGAAGTCACACTGAAGCTCAGCCGGGATGCAGCGGTGATTGGCACAGGAGAATTCAGTCTTCCCGCACGGCATCGGCCTTTTGACCACATCCGCTAGAGAAAAAAAAAAGAAAGAGAGATGGTTTAGAAAAGGAAATAGACAGAAAACACAATAAACTGAAGTTCCCAACTCACCACAGTCTTCTTCGTCCGAATTGTCGCCACAGTCATTCGCTCCGTTGCAGATTTGTTCGGTCCGCAGACACACTCTGTCATTCCTGCAGCGGAAGGGTCTGTTTGGAGGACATGGCAACTTTCCTGCGGACCGAAACAGACACACACACACACACAGACAGTAATCATAACCTCGTTTTTCATCACAGAAGTGATGATCTGCTTTTTCTGTGGTTTGTACGTTTCAAATGTTGTTGAAGTGTTTGTAAAGTGCTCCAAGAGCAATTTTTCAGACATTTTACTGCCAGGCCAACAGCGAAAACAATTTTCAGAGAAAAATCACTGTTTACAACAGTTCAGGTGTACAGTGGCAGGTTTAATGTGTGTTCAGGATGGTCAAAGTTTCCTGTATTAATTTCCTGGTCTTTTTTTTTTTTTTTTTTGTGAGGTCCTTCTCACATGACCTTATAAATGTGACCCATTCAAACCAGACAATGACACTCCTAAACTAAACACTCAAACACCTAAACTAAGCATGCTCAATATATTATTACAAACAAATTTCATAATATCATGAGAAAAAATGAGATATCATATTTTGTTATTATGAGAAAAAAAAAACTTTTTATTATTATTTAGTATTATTTAAGGATTCAAGTACTCAAAAAAAAAACAACTATCAAATCAGATTTAAATTACATTTATTTTAATTAAAATGCATTTATTTATCAATTAATGATTGATATCAGTTAATGACTGATTGAATAAATAGATTTTTATGTGAATTCAGTGGGAAAAAAGAGTGGTATGTGGCGTCTAAATAAATAAATAAACATTTAAACATACAATCAAAAGCAAAAAGAAACTTCAGTAAAAAATCAAAACAAAACACAAAAATTAGCCAAACAAAAATACAACTCTATAATAAACAATAAAAAAAATAAAAAATCAAACTGAACAATAAACAAAAACACATACACAAAAAACAAACAAAACTAAAAAAATCTAATTAAACAAAACAAAACTAAACCTTAAAACAACAAACAAAGAAACAATAAATAAAAACATTAAGTTTTATTCATTGGGGGAAAAATCATACTAAATAAACTAGCCATAAATGTACCACAAATGATAAATTATGTTTATGTAAATTAAATAATATATGAAAATACAAATACAATACAAAAAAGAGATCAAGTTTATTTTAATGAATGAATGAATGAATGAATGAATGATTTTTTTGTGACTTAAGTGAGAAAACAATTTTATGTGGAAAAAAACAGATAGATAAAAAATAAATAAATAAATAAACAAACAAAAAAACCAAAGCAAAAAAAGGTAAATTAATAATAATAATAATAATAATAATAATAATAAATTTGTCAATAAATCAAAACAAAAAATTCAACACATACACACAAATAAACAAAAACAAAACAAACAAAAAAACACACACACACACAAATAAACTAAATAATAATTAAAAACAAACAAGACATCAAAATACATAAACAAACATGAAACAAAAATTCATTTTACATGACTTATAATACCAAGTAAACTAGCCATAAATGCACCACACATTAAATATTTTATGTAAATTAAACAATGAAAATATGAACGAATGAATTTTTATGTGACTTCAGTGGGAAAACAATCTAATGTGGGGAAAAAAAAAAAAAAACAGATCAATAAATATGTAAAAAATATGTATATAAAATATAATTATAAATAAATTCCAAACAATAAAATAAATGAAAAAATACACACACACACACACACACAAATAAACTAAAGAGTAATAAAAAACAAACAAAACATCAAACCACATAAACAAACAAACAAACAAACATTAAACAAAAATCCATTTTATATGGGTTATCATACCAAGCTAACTAGCCATAAACATACCGCACATGCTTGAATCTTCATCAGAGTTGTCTCCGCAGTCATCCTCACCATCACACAGCCAGACCAGCAGCTTACACAGCGTGTTGTTGCAAACAAACTCGTCTGCGCGGCACACCAACGACCCTGCAAACAAAAGCTTTGACTTATTTATTATACTCTAACATCTCAATGCACGTAAAATGGTTAGAATTTAGATAAAATTTATGAGTTCAACAAATCACCATGTTACAAACAGTATTCAAATGATGTTTATTGTTTGTTGCAGATTTATGGACATTTGATTTGTTTGACAAGTTTTCATGCTGTAAATTTTATGTAAAATAAGAGTTTAATATATGCAATGACTCTCAATTCAAAGAACACGACATTTGGGCTCCTGCTGCTTTCAAAAAAAAAAAAAAAAGTAATCTGATTTGCACCTTATTCAGAGAAAGTTTTTGAATATATAATTATATGACTTGTCAAGCCATTTGAATTTATTGAACTATATCTTATCTGCAACCTTGCACATTTCCACTCAAGGACAATCTTGGTGCATTTTGATGTTTTTGAACTAAATATGAATTTAATCTACAATTAAATATTTAAACGAAAGAGTATTTTCACATGAATATATCCTGCCATTTTAAGAAGATATTCATTTGGTTTGTATCTGAAGCAATTTGTGCATTCATATAGATTTCTATAAGACATCTAACCATTCATGCTATTTGTAAAGCGATTTTTGTTGTTGAAATAAATAAATAAATAAACCCCAGCTGGCATTGAGATGCTTTTAATCGCCATCAACTGAAAAGACACTTTTACTTCCTTTTCCAACCAGCGACAAAACCTTCTATAAACCCTGATGATGAAATTTATGGAGCCCATTTAGTTCCTCAGGTACAGTAAAGCACAAGCATTACAGAGATTGTCAAAGCAAAAGCATCAACTGGGGAAAATAAGAATGATTGTAACCTATAAAATGACCTGAGATCAGTTTTTGTGGTGGCTTTTAAAGGCCTAAGTTTGGCTCAGAAAGCATGTTTTATACCAGCTTAAAGAGGCTGTTAGACTAAGAGCATTGCTTTTTTTTTTTTTTTTTTGAAAATACGTTCTGCTTTTCTCACCCTGAACCCTCTTTCTTTGTCATCAGGTCTGAGCGAGAGAGTTTTCTAGCAGGTGTTTGACAGAAATGGACATTAATATCACAAAGTTTCCCTGAATAAAACAAGACACTGTGACGCTGGACCAAAGCAGGGTGGAAGGGTACAAATGTAAGACTCACAAATGACTGCACTTAAAATCAAAGTTAAAATGCACTTAAAACTCTAAAGTCTGTTAAAAAAAAGAGCTGTTAAAAAAAGAAAGTTAATTAAAGGAAATTAAATTATAGGCCTACTAAAATTGTCTCTCATTTAGGCTTTTCTCATTTAATTCCTCAATCTTATGAAAATAATCATATGTGGAAAATCTGTAGACGAATGAATAAATAACTAAAGAAATAAGATTATTTAAATAATAAATAATTATTTAAATTTAAATAAATTAATGAATTACATCAAATGAACGCAATAATGAAATTTAATTATAATACATAATGTAATAAAAAATAAGACTTGTGTGGGGAAAAAAAAGCAAAAGCATGAATCAAAGAAAATTAAATTTGACTAAAATTGTCACTTATTTCAGCTTTTCTTATTTTACATAGAATACTAAAAAAAGAATCATGCAGGGGATAGATAGATAGATAGATAGATAGATAGATAGATAGATAGATAGATAGACAGATAGATAGATAGATAGATAGATAGATAGATAGATGACGTAAGGGAAAAACAAGCAAACAAGCAAATAAACGAACAAACAAACAAATAAAATTACATTATATATATTAAACGAATGAAAAACAGACAAGCAAATAAATGTATAAAAATAATTTAATTTCATATGCAGAGGAAAAAATAGATAAATAAATAAACCAATAAACAAACATATTTGTTTATTCTATTTAACAGAAAACAGTTATAATAACATTCTTTTAATGTCAGTTTTTACTCATTTTATTTCATACACAACCATGTGATGTTTATTTATTTATTTGCTTATTTGCTTTTTATTTTATTTTATGTAATGTAATGTAATAAGACCAAATTCATAGGAAAAATAATCCAAAAGCTATTTTTCCACAGGTTTTTAGTGAACCTTGAACACATAAACTGTAATAACATGTAACCAAAAAAAAAAAAAAAAAAAAAAAAAAAAAAACATTACAGCGCATGAATGAATAAATAAATAAATAAACTTCTGCATCAATATTCCAAATTTGACCTCTCGCATTTTCTTTCAAAACTTTAAAAATCTGGTTAACTAAGCTTGTTTTGAAGACAGTGTGTAATATTTAACTTTGCTTAACATATTGATTTCAGTCTATTATTTATTTATAACAGGGAGCAGGAGAGAAACAAAAGAACTTTCCAGATCTACTCGAGCGATAAAACCAAAACGCTATCACTGTCAAGACTCAACAAAGATCAAAGCGGTCCGATTGTGGAAAAACACCAGGAAGTCAGACAAAACAGAGTCGTCCAGTCAATACTCATCCACTGACTCAGTGCGGCCTGAAAGAAACACGAACTCAGAAGAGACATCTTATGAAAACCACACTAACGTTTAGGAGATAGAAAATTGCAAATAAATAAATAAGGCGTTTAGAAACAGGACTTCATCTTTGATGCAAACACTTCCAAAGAGCCGCAGGTGTAGGACGGCTGGCGTTGTCTTCGCAACAACATCAACAAGCACAATTTTTCAAAACACTGAAATTAGGCCTTTCATGTACTCGCTTGTCAGATATCAAGTGGCAACACGGAACCTTTCATCCTTGCCAATTTTCACAAATATTGGGGAAATGACTTCTCTCGCGAGGCTGGGGATTTTTCCGCGCTGTGCCGCACACGGCTCGGCTGATCCGCCGTAATGTATTCTTCTGATGATCATGTTTGTGAAAATCCCTCAAGTCTGTCAAGGGCTGAAACTGAAATTTAAAGGCACTGGCATAAATTCGTCAGCCTGTCGCACACGTCTGTCACTCCAGGTCGTGTGCCACAGATTTGAGGTTTTACAGCTGATGTAACACTTACATTTAGTTAACGTACTATTTATGCAATATATGGCATTAGGACACACATAATGCTGAAACAACCACAAACAGGCCTGTAGTGAAGATAACACATGCAGGAAACATATCAGAAAAAATAAAGTATTTATTTATTTTATTATTAGTTTAGTAAATTACTTTATTTAGGTTTTTCAGAGCCCTATTTGCACTATGAGTAAATAATTTTAGTCTTTTGGTATGGGAAAAGTTAGTTATAAATATGTACGCATTTATTATTATTAATTATTAATTATTATTATTATTATTATTATTATTATTATTAAGTAGTAAAAGTATATGTATAATGTAAACATGTATTATATAAATTACATTGATTAATGAACTAACTGACTAACTGAAGGGTTAGTTATAACTGTGTGAACAATTACATGTATTATTTTTAATTTTAGTATTTTTATTACCATGTACATCCAAATTTTGAAAAAAATAAATAATAATAATAATAATATATTTGTATTTAATTGTTTTATGCTATTTAATAAATAAGTAACTGAAAGGTTTATAAGTTATAAATGTACACTTAAAAGTATTAATCAAATCAATCCATTAATTAAATTGTTTTATATACATTACATTTATTTATATATGATTTAATATATTTATACAGAGATATGTTCACGTAACTGAAAGGTTAGTTATACCTATATACATTCAAAAATAATTAGAAAAATGATGATGATGATTTTTATTATTTTTAATGGTAACTAATATTTATATTGTTATATTTATAATATTTACAAAACATAAAATAAAACATAACGGTGTACACTCAAAAATAACTTGAAAAATTATGATGATGATGATGATGATGATTACAAATGATGATTTGTATTATTTTTAATTGTAAATAATATTTATATTATTTTTTGTATAATAATATTTATAAAACATATAAAATGAAATATATAACTGTGTACACTCAAAAATAATTTGAAAAATGATGATGATGATGATGACGACGATAACTACAAATTATTTTTATAATTTTTATTGCAAATAATATTTTTATTATTATTTTTATAATAATATTCATAAAATATAGCAACTAAAATATACAACTGTATACACTCAAAAATAATTTGAAAAATGATGATGATTCCATTAATTTTATTATAATAAATACTATTTGTTAAATTATTAATTTGCTGAAAGGTTAGCTATAACTGCACACTCATAAAATAAATGATAAGAGCACAGGTTTTTTTTTAACTGTTATTGTTGTTGTTATAAATTATTTTATTAATAATTGTATTGTAGATAATATTATTAATTTTACATATATGTATTTATGAAAAAAATCAGCTGACAGGTTAGTTATAACTGTGTACATTCGAAAATAATATATTACATGATAGATAGATAGATAGATAGATAGATAGATAGATAGATAGATAGATAGATAGATAGATGCAAAGCATGCTGGGAAGTAAAAATGCACTGCCCAGTAAGAGATTTGGGAGCGTTACCCTGGTCACAGTTGTCCTCGTCACTTTGATCCAGGCAGTCAAAGACTCGGTCACACCTCCAGCGAGCGGGAACACAGTGTGCCCGATTCCGACACAGGAACTCGTCCTCCTTACACTCCCGGATACAGTCCACCTGCTCACACACACACACACACACACGGCTCGACTTGATTTCAATAACTCAACTGAATGATTGGTTGAATTAAGAGGCGTGTCCTCTTTAGCAATGACCTTTGATCTGTTCCTACAGCTGAAATTGCTTTTTATATATAATGCATGGAAGAAATGCGGCCTTGGCTCTCCAGGGGCCTTTGAAAAAGAGGTCTGTTTTAATGGGCCTTATTAGGATAGGCAAACTCGTTTGAACTGTTGACACTGCATTATGAGTAAGGGTGTAATTAAAGAAAAGTCCCTTGAGAAAACAGACTGCAGTCTTGAGGAAAAGGCCTGGTATTACCAAGAGAGAATGCAACAATACTGTGCAACACTGAATCAGAGTTAAAAGAGGATTGTTCACCCCCCAAAAATGAGCATTCTGTCATCATTTGAATCAATTATACATTATTTTTGGGTCCTTTTTGGTGAAATTTTTGGAACCCATTGATTTCCACCTTATTGATGAAAACAGCTGAAACATTCTACAAAATATCTTATTTTTAATGTGCTTTAGGAAGAACAAAGCCATACAAGTTTGGAACATCATGAGGGAGAGAATGTTATAATTTTCATTTTTGAGAGCACTATCCCTTTAAGTAGTACTTAAAATTATATAAATTTTGTAATAAACACTTTATTGTAATCAAAAAAAAAAAAAAAAAATCTGTATATGTACCCAACTGACCTCATCAGATCCGTCTGAACAGTCGTTTTGTCCGTCACAGCGTTGACCAGCCGACACACAGCCTCCTCCAACACAAATATACTCGTTCTGAGCACATGACGTGGGCCGAGCTGCGCAAACACAAGAAATTCGTAAAATAAGAAATCTTCCATCAAAGCATCCTCTCAAGTCCTATAATAAGACGTGTCAATCTGCATGTCCTGGGACAATCTGTTCCTTGAAAGCCTCCGTATCGCACACGTGACTCCCTGCTGTAGATTGACAGTCTGAAATAAACCCAGCTGCAGTTTCGGTCAGCGAGAGGTTGTGAGAGATTTCTGGCTGTACTTTTTGAAGTGTTTTCAGCTACATTAATATTAATCGTAGGGTAAAATCCCCCTGGCTTGCCTTGAGTCGCAGGGAAGGAGCAAAAAAATGGAAAGGGAGTGTGAGAGCTTTCTGAATACATCTCTCCAGCGGTCTTACGATCAGAATAATTCACTGGGTGGGTGCAGGAGTGGATGGACTCAGGTACTCCGTGCACAGCACACAACGCTGAAATATTCAAGACGATGGCCAAGAAAGACGGCACGGAGACCTCAACTTAAAAAAAAAAAAAAAAAGAGAGAAACACGAAGTCTCTTGGGGTTAAAGTAACAGATGAAGCTGAAGTTCGGAACATGCATTATTCTGAGTTCTTGAGTATTCTTGAGTTCCTTAGCTTTAGATAAAAGTTTAAAAATAAATCAATATATTATGTAATATATTATAAACATGATCTTTTTTTAGTATGCATATATATATATATATATATATATATATGCCTGTATGCATGCATGTATGTATGTGGGTGTGTATATATATATATATATAGAGAGAGAGAGAGAGAGAGAGATAGATAGATAGATAGATAGATAGATAGATAGATAGATAGATAGATAGATAGATAGATAGACAGATAGATAGATATTCTCTTTTATATTATGTTAATATATATACACAGATAATTTGAAGATGTGTAATAATAAAATATATAAGATTGTGTGCACATATGTCTTTTATTATTATATTCTTTTTTATTAAAACTACTATTATTAAATCATATATATATATATATATACACACACACACACACACACACACACAGACAGATTAAGTTGAAAATATGTATGATATACAATTTAATAACAGTAGTTTTAATAAAAAATAAAAACAACAATTATTAAAAAATGTGTATAATGTTAAATCATGTGTAATAGTATTATTATTTAATGATAATAATGATCTTTAATGAAAAATAATAACATTTAAATATATATTACATTAAATTAAACCTTAGTAGTTAGTAATTTTAATGAAAAATAATATATAATATTTACAATTATTCAATAAAATTACAAATAAAAATACAATTTATATATATACACACACACATACAAGTGTATATATATATATATATATATATATATATATATACACACACACACATACAAGTATATATATATATATATATATATATATATATATATATATATATATATATATATATATATACACACACACACACACACACACACACACACATTTAATAAATAAATATATACATAATGACTTAAATTGATTTCATATTCTTAATTTCATTTTGACTTCAAAGCTCTGGGGAGGAGCACAGCTTGCTATTGATACCACTGAGGAAGTGAATATTAAAATCCATCTTGAGTAAGTGGATTTGCCATCTGTTCCTCAGGAACAGATGAAAATGAAGATGAGAGGATGATATTTTGCCTCCTTATATAAACGCAGTGAAAGCATTACAGGTAGATGTTCTGGGTGCACGTAAATACTTGCCACAAAAGACGACATACTTTTTCATAGCAACCTCTTTTAAAACATAAATTGGTCCAGAGTGTTATCAGGTGTACTACACTTACATCAAGTGTACTTAAGCAGCAGTTTTAGACTCAAAGGAGTCTGACGCTAAGGGAGGAACAAGCCGTTTCCTGGAATGAAACTCCTTAGGTGACATTTAAATGCAGAAGACAACAAATGTGGGGACATTTTGCTGTTAATTTTAAGCGGTACTGGCTTAGCGGTTATAAATGAAAGCAGCGTTGCAGAGTTTGAGGTCGTGCAGAGATCTCCAGTCATCATTGTGTAGTAATAAGCCTGTGATTCTCTTTGGATAAAAGGTGTCTGCTCGGTGACGTGATTATAGGAGTGCCAAGCTAGCTGTCTGGGAACAGCTTTGATCGGTTCTGGATCCGTTTGCATTATTTAAAGAGCGTGTGAAAGCAGCTAACCTGTCATGGCAGTGTTGGCAGGGCTGCAGTTGGCCTCATCTTCCCCGGTTTTGCAGTCTTCCTGTCCATCACAGAGCCATTTGACTGAGATACAGAGATGATTTAGACACTGGAACTGATCCTCAGAGCAGTGGCTCTCACAGCCTCTCTGAAAACACATGTATGGGATATCAGCACTTTAACAAGAAGCAGATGAGCGCTGTTTAACAATTGACGAATGTGGTGCTTGAAACCTCGTCAGAGTTATCGGTGCAGTCGAAGTCGCCATCGCAGCGGAAGCGTGAGGAGATGCACTCTCCATTGGCACAGATGAAATTTTTCGAGTTGCATGTTACTGGCTCTGAAAAGAGAAGAGAGAGAAAGACATGGATTCGGAATTTGGACTTCTTTTACTATTGGAAGCAAGGACTGTGAAAGCGAAATAAGCTATCTGGCAGCAGTAAAACAAACAAACAAACGGCTAAATGGTTTTTTTTTTGTATTGTTATGAACAGAAAGGCACATCCAGACTTTCCTGGGTAAGATCTGCCAGGAAGCCTAAGAAATGCCATGGAGAAAATGTGAAAATGAGAAAATGAGAGTAAGTAAATAAGAAAAAGATGAATAAATGCAAACAAACAAAAGAAAGAAAAAAAATGTTTATGAAATCACTAAAGAAAATCAGACATACAGAAGAAACAAATAAGCAAAACAAGTGAACCAATGAATGACAGAATAGCAAACAGAAAGAAAGAGAATTAGCAAACAAATGAAATGAAACAAAAAGTAAGAAACAAACAACTGAAAGATTAAAGAACAAAAAAGAGAGACCGAATAAGCAAGTTAACATAAGATTTAAAAAACACACAAAGAGAAGGAACAAATTAGAAAGACCAAACACAAGACAGACAAAATAAGTGAATACATGACCAAACAATCCAAAGAAAGAAAGAAAGAACAGGTGCATCAAACAAATTAAATAAAAAGCGGGAAAATGAAAATGAAAGTGAATGAGAAAACAAAAGACAGACTGACTGAACAAAGTAAAGATCCAAATAAGAAAGAAATAAAAAAAAAAACAAACAAACAATACAAAAAGTAAGAAACAAACAAATGAAAAAAACTCCACAAAGAATAACCAAGCAAAAAATATACATAACTAAGAATAAACAAACAAATGAATGATTAAAGAAAAAAAAAAATCAAAGAAAGAAACAAACAAATGAATGATTAAAAAACAAAAAATACAAACAGAATGAACAAACGAAAGATACACAAATGAAAGAAACAAACAAATTAAAGAACAAAAGATACAAACAGAGTGATCAAAGAAATAAATTAAAGAAAGACAGAATAACAGGCAAAAATACACAAAATTAAATGAAAAAAAAACAAATAAAAAAAGAAGGAAAAATACAGATAGAATGAATAAATGAAAGAAAAAACAATGCACCGTTTTCATAAGACTGTGATGACGTGTTTCAATGGTAACCAGCACAGTAAGTCTTCCACAGCTTTTTTATATTTTCATTTTTAAAAAAACATATGTCCATTTATAACACTATATTTTGTATTATATTACCTTTGCATCAAATTACAAAAATCTAGTTAATGCGAATGTGTTTCAAATACAGCATCTATGATAGTAACGGTAAATTTGACATCATTCTCACTTTTGAAAAGAAAGAAAGAAAGAAAGAAAGAAAGAAAGAAAGAAAGAGAAAGAAAGAAAGAAAGAAAGAAAGAAAAAGAAAGAACAGAGGGAGCACAGATCTCCTTGATCACAATAAGTGACCGCTGCTGTGTCACTCCTCTAACTCTATTATCAGTCTCTCTGCATCCGGCTCCAGCGCTCCGCAGATTATCTGCCCTGACATCACGACTCCACGACCTAATGAGAGCCTTTATATCCTCCCAGTGATGTTTCTGTGTGAGGCTCCCAAGGTGAATCCAACAGAGGAAAAGAAATCGAACCTCCGTCTGATTTCACTCCCACCCAGCAAGTGAGCAAATACACCGGGATATTACAGCAGGAAGCACACACACACACACTTCAGAGCGGGAATTCATCTCTAGATTAATAGGTGACCATATATAAGTCATATTTTCTCTCTTATCAGAGCGAAATCATGCAAAAATAGACCCTTTTGTACACAAATAGACTCTAAAATGTAAGCTTGAGTCTAACACACACTCTTCAGTAGCCTGTGTTCGTTAAGATTGTTAAAAACGGGCTCTAGGGAAACGCTGTGTGCCGGTACTGAATACATAACATGTTTGTATTACTGTCTGTTGTGATGCAGATCAGTGAGGGATCCGTGAGCTTGCTTTTAATTGAAAGAGATGGAGAGATTGATAGTAGAAGAATGAGAGAGAGAGAGAGAGAGAGAGAGAGAGAGAGAGAGAGAGAGAGAGGAGGAAAAAAAGGGAGAGCATGAACTAAATGTCAAATTCAACTGCACACAAACTCACAACTCTGACGTGACTAGTCTGACGTGACAGCTGAGAAACCTTCAAGACAATAGTAAATAATGCTGAGCCAACAGCTGCTTTAAACTGGCCCTGATTTGTTTTTTGGTATGTTGTGTACCCTCAAAAGTTTCAAACAAATACCAACTAGTAGGTTTAAGAGCAACTTCAAAGGGAAGAAAGTGGAAAAGGAGGACAGGATAGGAAATAAAAGGGAAAGGGAAGAGATGAAGAAAAGGAGGAACAAGAGGAACGACAGAATTGGGAAATTAACGAAAGACAGACATATGACAAAGACACAGACAAACAGATAAACAAACTGCACAAGCATAAGACAGACAGACAAAATTAGTGAATGAACTGCCAGATGAACGAAAGAAACAAAGATGTTAAAACAAACAAACAAAAGACAGAAAGGAAGAAAAACAAAGAACTAACAAGTGAATTAACTAAAGAAAAACACACATATAGAACAAACAAACAACTGACAAATAAAACTAAAGTAAAGCAAACCAAAGAAACAAACAAAGAAACAAAAGAAAAGTAAAGTAAAAGGAAGTAAAGGAAAACAAGAGGGAAAAGGGAAGGGGAAGGGGAACAGGAAATGGAAGGAAAAGGAAGACAATCAAAGTAAGGCAAAAGGAAAAACAAAGGAAAAGAAATATAAAGTAAAATGAAGTAAAGGAAGACTGGCTAATGAAGGGAAAGATGATGAATGGGAGGAAGAGAAAAGGGAAGGGAAAGAGCAAAAGGAAAGAGAAAGTAAAAGGAAGTGAAGGAAAACAAGAGCGGAAAGGGAAGGAAAAAGGAAGAAAATCAAAGTAAGGCAAAAGGAAAAACAAAAGAAAGGAAATGCAAAGTAAAAGGAAGTAAAGGAAAACAAGTTAAAGAAGGGGAAGATGATGAATGGGAGAAAGAGGAAAGGGAAGGGAAAGAGCAAAAGGAAAGAGAAGAAAAAAGATTAAAAAAAAAAAGTAAAACAAAAAGGGAAGGGAAAAACGAAGGAAATGAAAAGTAAAGTAAAAGGAAGTGAAGGAAAATGAGCCGGAAGGGAAAGGGAACAGGAAAAGAAAAAATAAGTAAATCAAAGTAAGGCAAAAGGAAAGGAAATGTAAAGTAAAAGGAAGTAAAAGTAGACAGGTTAAAGTATGGGAAGATGATGAACAGGAGGAAGAGGAAAGGAAATGGAAAGAGGAAACGGAGAGAGAGTAAAAAAGATGAAAATTAAAAGTGAAACAAAAAGGGAAGGGAAAACCAAGGAAATGAAAAGTAAAGTAAAAGGAAGTAAAGAAAAACAAGAGGGGAAAAGGAAGGGTAACAGCATAAACACTAGGAAGAAAAATGGGAAGGGAAAGAGGGAAAGGAAATGGATAGAAGGAAAATGAAAAAGAAACAAAAGAAAAGGAAAAACAAAGTAAAGGTAAAGTAAAAAAGTAGTAATGGAAAACAGACAGGAAAGAAAACAACAGGGAGCAGGAAGTAAAAACATTGAGGTGGAAATTATGCCATTGTGCTCTGCTTTCTGCTGCAAGCACAAGTCTGACTTACATCATGATCACATTTTGAATAAGTGACGGCAGTGGCTCTGTAATCTAGTAAATAAATGGTCCGAGCTCACGTCACAGCACAGAGGAAAAACAAACCACTGCAATGGCAAACATACATGACCGTTTATCACAGGAGCGGATGCCGGGAGCAACAAGACCGCTGCCATTAAAACCAAATTGCAGATCAGTGTGAGAGATCGATTCTGCCATTCAGTGGGACACTTTCTCCGCTAACTGTCAATCAACGTCACAGGGCTGACAAAAAACATCCCATCCAGCTGCACTCCAGTGGACGGTAGTTAGCAACATCCCGAGAAGACAGGAAAAATACCTGTCTGCATTTCAGGGAAATTGATATAATCACTATTTGGGCGACACATAAACTTCCAGAGCAATCAACACACAATCTCATTCTCACTGTGTGTTTTGCTCTCGTTTGAAAGTGTGAAGCTAGAGGCTGAAGACACAGCTGAAGTGTGATGAGATCCACTGGGCTTTAGGAGCTCTTTGAGTACTGGAGAACTTGTTCTGAGTCTATATAATGACTCAGACATCAGCTGAGAAATATGGGATAAATATGGAGATTTGAGACAACAGTCACACACACAGAGTGATGAAGCACATTTGGACATGTTTGAGATGTTTGAGACCCATGTGCTCTTCAGAAGAAAAAGACGGCTCAGTGACACACACTGACGCACCAGCGTTAGCTTGTAAATCCCTCTCTGAGGATCAAACATCTATGTGCTACACACTGCGGAGCATGATATCAATCCATTTTTTGTTCTATTTTTTAGAAACCCTGCTGTGGCTGTATGTTTGGTTGTGTTAAGAGCCAAGTGTGATAAGAGGAACATATGAAAGCTGTGTGTACTTAAATGTCAAAGCATTCAGATGTCAAAAGAGATAATAAGATTATAGCATGATTACAGCTTTAAACTAAACTACTGTAAACAACGCATAGCACAGTGAAAGTAAACAACACAGAAAACTGAAACTAAACTAAATAATGAAACATGGCACAATAAAACTAAACATGACACAATGAAACCAAACAAAACAACAAAATAAAGCACAATGTAACTAAACAACAAAATACAGCCCAATGAATCTAAACACAACGAAACAAAACTAAACTACAAATAAAACTGAAACTAAACTAAATAATGAAACAGCACAATGAAACTAAACATGACATAATGAAAATAAACAAAACAACAAAGTAAAGCACAATGTAACTAAACAACAAAATACACCCCAAATAATCTAATCTAATTGTAAGGAAACAAACAAACAAACAAAAAAAAAAACCAGAAAAAAAAAACCAGAAAAAAAAAAAAATAAAATAAAAACATGGCATAATCAAATTAAGTAACAAAACTGAACACAATGAAGCTATAAATAACACATTGAAACGATGTAAACTAAATAAAACATAGCACAATGAAGCTAAACAACAAAACAATGCACAATGAAACTAAACACAACATGAAACTAAACAAAACACAGTATAGTGAAGCTAAATTAAACAACAAAGCACAATGAAACGTCTCGGTTATGTATGTAACCCTCGTTCCCTGAAGGAGGGAACGGAGACGTCACGTTGGTAATCACCGACTTTGGGATCTTGCTTAGAGAGACCAATCCACTTCGAGTGTAAACTAAATGAGCCAATGCACATTGGCATGCGATGACTGCATCCAGCTGCTGCTGATCACAGCGTGAGTATAAGTAGGCAGTAGGTGCAGCGCATATTCAGGTTTTTGCTGAGGAGCCGATCCGGTGACCCAGCCGCTCAGCGGTAGTACAGGAGCCGTGGCAACGGGACGTGACATTTCCATTCCCTCCTACAGGGAACGAGGGTTACATACATAACCGAGATGTTCCCTTTCAATCAGTCACTCTCGACGTCACATCGGTAATGACCGACTTTGGGATCCTTACCAAAGTGCCACGGATACTGCCCCTTCCAGTGTCTTGTGTGAGCCTCCTGCACCCTTTCTTGGTGCAGGCCAGGCTCACGACAAGAAGGCCAGGCACTGTTGTCATAGCACTACCCACTCAGTGAATTTGGATAACACTGGAAAAACGTATCCATTCCACTTGGAACAGGTACGCTGCGCAAGCCCCATCCTTCCTGAAGGAAGTTTCGGAAGCACTTACACATATGAACAACCGTTTATGTGCATATGGAAGATTAGAGGTGATTGCAACTCTCTTAAAAATGGCAGAAGTCTGCCGGGGAAACACGGGCTCTGAGGCTATACCATGGAATTTACATATATGGGACCCATTTAGGTGTCTACATATGGAACCCAGCCCTCTACCGGTTCTCACGGATTCATCGAGCGAGGGCCTGGCGCCGGACGCTCTGCCACGTTTGGCTGCCGAGGGGACGGAGGAGCTCAACAGGGTCTACTATACGGACTCTCTGAAGCGGTTTTAGCATGCCGACCCGAAGCCGGGGCCTCTCACTGTTTCTACCCATTTGAGGTGAGAACATAGGAGAATACCGGCTCCACATGAAGGCTATAGAATCTAGCAAACGTGTTGGGGGTCGCCCAGCCCGCAGCTCTACAAATATCTGGCAGCGAGGCGCCACGAGCCAGTGCCCAGGAGGATGCGACACTTCTAGTAAAGTGAGCTCTCAACCTGAATGGGCAGGGCACACCCTGTGCCTGATAAGCCAGGGTGATGGCATCCACTATCCAGTGGGACATCCTCTGCTTGGAGACGGCATTCCCCATCTGCCGGCCTCTGTGACAGACAAAGAGCTAGTCTGAGGTCCTGAAGCTTTGTGTCCTGTCTACGTAGCATCTCAATGCTCAGACGGGACAAAGCAAAGCTAGGGCTGGGTCTGCCTCCTCCAGGGGCAGCGCTTGCAGGCTCACCACTTAATCCCTGAAGGGAGTAGTGGGAACCTTGGGCACATAGCCAGGCCAGAGACTCAGGATTACCTTGGAGTCAGTCGGCCCGAACTCTAGGCACGAATCGTCGACCGAAAATGCTTGCAAGTCCCCTACCCTCTTGATGGAGGCCAGTGCAAGCAGGAGCAGAATTTTCATTGATAGAAACTTCAGCTCAACAGACTACAGAGGCTCAAATGGGCCGTTCTGTAGTGCTTTGAGCACTAGAAACAGGTCCCAAGAGGGTATAGAGGGGGGCCGTGGAGGATTTAGCTTTCTCGCCCCCTAAGGAACCTGAGGACCAAGTAATGCTTCCCCACCGACTTCCCTTCCACGGGGTTGTGGTTGGCAGCCACATCGACTTTAAGGGTGGAGGGAGACAGCCTTCACTCCATCTCTTGCTGCTCCGAAGCAAAAAGCTGAATATGCCCTGCACCTGCTGCTGTCATCAGCGGCAGCTGGATGCAATCATTGCATGCCAATGTGCATTGGCTCATTTAGTTTACACTCAAAGTGGATTGGTCTCTCTAAGTGAGATCCCAAAGTCGGTCATTACCGACGTGACGTCGAGAGTGACCGACTGAAAGGGAACTAAACAATTCAGGGTAATGAAATGAAACAAAACAAAATCAAACTAAACAATACAGCATAATAAAACTAAATAACAGCACAATGAAACTAAAAATTGAACCAAACTAATTAAATAACACAACACAAAGAAACTAAACTAAATTAAACTAAACTAAACTAAACTAAACAATGCAACACAGTGAAACAAAACAAAATAGCAGTACAATAAATCTAAACTCAACAACAAAACAGCACAATGAGAACTTGAAACTTAACCAAAGACAGCACAATTAAACTGAACTAAATTACATAACAGCACAACAAAACTAAACAATGTAGCACAATTGAAGTAAATAACCCTAAACCAAACTAAACAACACAAAGCAGCACAATGAAATTAAGCAATACAGCACAACAAAACAAAACAAAACAAAGCACAATGGATCTAAACTAAATGACAGCACAATGAAACTAAACAAAACTAAACCAAACAAACTAACTACACTAAATAACAGCACAATTAAACTAAACAAAATGAAACAAAAGTAACTAAACGACACAGCACAGCACAGTGAAACTAAACAAAACTAAACCAAACAAACTAACTAACTAAACTAAATAACAGCATAATTAAACTAACCAAAATGAAACAAAAGTAACTAAACAACACAGCACAATGAAACTAAACAAAACGAAACCAAACAAAACAGAACACAATTAAACTAAACTTAGCTAACTAAATAACAGCACAATAAAACTAAACAATGCAGCACAATTGAACTAAACAAAACTAAACCAAAACTATCTATACTAAACACAAAACAGCACAATGAAATTAAGCAATGCAGCACAACGAAACAAAACTAAACAATGAAGTGCAATGAAGCTAAAATGAATAACAGCACAATAAAACTAAACAAGACATCACAATGAAACTGAACAAAACTAAACCAGAAACACTAACTAAACTATATAACACCACAATAAAACTAAACAAAATGAAACAAAAGTAACTAAACAACAAAGCACAATGAAACTAAACAAAACTAAACCAAACTAACTAAACTAATTAGCAAACCACAATTAAACTAATTAGCAGCACAATGAAACTAAACAAAATAACAATACACAGCACAATGACTAAACAAAGCATGGCACACTAAAACTAAACTAAAAAAAAAAAAAAAATACAAACAAGGCAAAATGAAATTAAATAAACAACACAAAACAAGGAAAACAAACTAAACAATACACATCACAGCAATAAAACAGAAACTAAATACAAACAGTATAAACAAAAATACAAACAGCAAAACAAAATACAAACAGTATAAAACAGAACACATTTGGATTTTCATTCAACAATTAGTTTGAACTCTTTACCAAAAACCCACAGACAGCATCATCCACAGAGGAAGTGTTTGTTAAACTATTCACTGAATAACTTTGAACAAGTTAAATAAGAGATTAAATGCAGAATCACGTACTGCAGTTCTCCTCATCTGAATTGTCGCTGCAGTCGCTCTGACCGTCACACCTCCAGTGGTCCGGTATGCAGTTGTTGTCCTTGCAGCGAAATTCATGTGGCCCACATGTCTTTTCATCTGCATACACAAACAAACAAAACATTCATCTGAATTTCCTCATTACAATTACTGTGTAAAACAAATAGCGATCCTGAGCTCTTAGATAAACTAAACTATAACATATTTACTTTTAAAAAAGTACTTTTTACACAATATTCAGACTTTAAAAAGACTTATTAAATTGTTTAATAGAAAACAAGAATTTGGTACAAAGCATATTTTTGCAATTTTGTAGTTTGTTTTGTAAGTTGGTATATTAATATTTTACCAATAAATGTTTACTCATGTTTATTTTATTTAATTTTTTTTTACCACACCTGCTGTTCTTGACTGCAAATGTATTGTTTAAACTAAAATAAAAATGACACAATGAAACTAAACAAAAATTCACAGCACAAAGAAACCGAAACAAAACTAAACTACACTAAAATAAAACAAAAACTAAACACGACACAATGAATCTAAACTATACAACAAAGCACAGCACAATGAAAAAACAAAAACTAAACTAAACTAAAATAATATTAAAACTAAACATGACAATGAATCTAAACTATACAAAAAAGCACAGCACAATGAAAAAACAAAAACTAAACTAGACTAAAATAATATTAAAACTAAACATGACACAATGACACAAAAAAATACACAGCACAATGAAATAAAGCAAAAACTAAACTAAACTACACTAAAATAATATTAAAACTAAACACAACACAATGAACCTAAATGAAACAAAAATGCACAGCACAATGAAACTCAACAAAAAATAAACTACATTACACTAAACTGAAACTAAAACTAAACATGACACAATAAATCTAAACTAAACAAAAATGCACAGCACAATGAAACAAAACAAGAACTAAACTACACCAAAATAATTTTAAAACTAAACATGGCACAATAAAAACTAAACTAACGAACAAAACAGTGCAATAAAACAAAACAAAACAATGAAACTAAACGGAACTTCATAAACGCTTATTAAATTATTGCATTAAAAACAACCCTGTGATTGTAATGTTTTCATGTTATTCTAATGTACAAAGGTAGGTTGGTATATTAAGATTTTACCAGTAAATGTTTACTAATTTTAAATTTTTTCAGCAAACAAACTGGTACAAAAAAGTAAAACTAAACATGGCACAAAATAAAGAACAAAACAATAAAATTAAACTAAACTTCTAAAACACATTATTTCATTTAAAAAAATAAAAATAAAAAAAATAATAAAATAATATTGAAATGAAACATGGCACAATGAAACTAAACAGAACTTCATAAATGCTTATTAAATTGTTGCATTAAAAACAATCCCCATGATGGTGACTTTTTCAGTTTATTTTAAGGTACAAAACATATTTTTGTAGTTTGTTTTGTAGGTTGGTATATTAATATTTTACCAATAAATGTTTACTAATTTTTAAATGTTACCAACAAATGCACTGCCACAAAAAAAGTAAAACAATATATGGGACAAAGTAAAGAACAAAACTTTAAAGTTTTAAAACTCTTAAACTATTTTATTTAAAAAAAAATAATAATAAATTTATAAAAATAAATAAAATATAAGGATATTCATAACATGATAGTGACGTTTTCAGTTTATTCTAAGGTACAAAGCATATTTTTGTAGTTTTGGAGGTTGGCATATTAATATTTTACCAATACATGTTTAATTTTTCCAGCAACTGCACCTGCCAGGTTTTTTTAACCTTAAATTTGACACTATTTTTTTTTTTCTTCACAGAATCCCACAAGGTTGAATCAAAGGCACAATGGTGTAAATCACATTTCCTTGCTCTGAAATAATCAACATGCTAATCCGAGCTGATTTGAGTACAGGAAATCAGAAATGCAATTTCCCCTCATCTGAATGTCGGCGACGACTAATCCAAATATCATGAGAGATGATGAGAACATAATGCATGATTAATTGACAATCACAATGTTGTGTTTGAGTGCTAATTCTCCGACTTAAAATGACATTAAGAGAATTCTAATTTACAAAGAACAAGGCTGGAATATTAAGATTTTCCCTTCAAACAGCTTTAGGGCTCGAATCACCTTCAAGTTGGATGAAGAGAGAATTTCGCTCATTAAAACTAAATAGAGAATATTCAAAATGGTGATAAAATATCTAAATATTTACTTAATTTCACAGAATTTTTAAGACAAGCAAACAAACGCAGCAGGTATAATGAATGCATTCATTGTTTCAATGCATTTGTTTGAGTCTGTATGCTTTCAAAGAGCTACGGGCAGCGTTCTCGGCTAATTAGCTTTCGCCGACGTGCTGCCAACATGAGGCAGATCATGGTAAATAATTCAAAATAAATAAATTGGATCATGCGGTGATGTGAGAGGCCATATCCAACAAATTAAGAGCGGTGTTCAATGCGTCAGAGCGTGGCGGCATGCTGAATGTTTCATGAGAGCTCAATCCAACCATCCATTCTTCTGAATCCACGATAATGTGGATCTTTAATCGTGACGCGGCAAAACACATGAAACCAGCACTCGACCATTCAAGCCTGAGTAGCCAATGAGAGAATGAGATGATGTGCTGAGAACACAATGAAGAAGAAAAAAACACTCATTTCACTCTTCATAAAGTACCTCAGTATAAACACTCATGAAAAACATTTGTGACCGTCTGTGAAAACCCAGCTAAAGTCATTTTTTTTGTGATTTACTGTTTTCTACATAAAATCATCCTTCATAATGTCAAGAACATTCTGTGAAAATGTAACCTTGATACCTTTAATATTGACTGAGTATGGCCATGTCAAAGATTGAAATCATAGTGAAATTAATGGTTGAAATCAATGGTAATGGTTCTCATAATTAGATTTTGAGACTTTAGCCTGGATTTCACAGACAGGGTCACATTTTTGCATCAGGATAATTACAACCTCCCACTTAATACTATCTGTTGACACAAGTTAAAAAGTGCATAATAATAAATAATATAATTATATTATTCAATATAATATAATAATATTTTTCAATGTTTGATAGTAATACCAGTAATTCAAAATAAGTCTCTGAAAAAAGGTATTTTATTTTGGTTATATTTTAGTGTAGGCTAAACAACTGCATTACATTCATATTATTTCAATTTACAATAACATTTGTATTATTAAAATTGTAATAACAATTAATACTAATTAATAATAATAATAATAATAATAATAATAATAAATACTCAAATATTTACATTACTAATATTTTAATAATTAGTGAACAACAACAACAACAACAATAATAATAATATATTAATTACTGATTTTATAAACAATAATTAATATAAATGCAGTGTAATATTTAAATAATTAGTCTGAATATTTTAATAATTATTTAAAATTACAAATATTTTTTCTCAAATTACTCCTCAAAACAAACCAACTACAATAAACTAACACAAGTAATTAAATAGAAGTGATTGATACAAGACTGTCATTACATTTTATTTGTATTATATTTTAGTATAAGATAAACTATTTAATTCTATTTATATTTATTCAAAATTCACAAAAAATATATGCTGAAAAATAAAATAAAATATTTTTAATAACACAAATATTCAATAAAAACAATAATAATAATTATTTATTATTATTACTGGTAAATATCATTTTCTAATAACGTAATGTTTAAACAATTGTTTGAATAAATGTTTAATTATTTAACATTAAAATATTTTAGTAGTATTTATTTTAATTACTATCATAAACTACAATGGCAATAACTGATAATAATAAGTCTTTATATATTTAGGTAATTAATAATACTGCATCATGAGTTTTTTTCCCCCTAAGTGAATAGTTTTTAAGTTGATGTGACAAACAAAAAACAAACAAACAACAATAACAACAACAACAAACTCAGCGTTGTAATCCAGTCCACTGCACTTAGTCTTTCCTTTTTCCAATGTCCATTTCCATCAAACGTTCTGGTCCCTTTTTCATCTCAGTCACCCTGTCAATATGCCGTATCAATGTCTTCTTTGTATCTTATATTTCATCTTAATATATCTTTAGAAAATGCCCTGTTTCCAAAGAGATGTAAGCAACTTATTGATTTTTTGAAGACGAAGCTCTACTCCGCTGATGGACATTCAGACAGACACTTAGGGAATGTCCTCATGGTTAAAAATCAATACAGTATTATGCTGGGTAAATGTGAATATTCCATTATATCCTCTAAATGATGTAAAGTGCAGGAGTGTGTTGTATATCTAAGGAAATCTAATACATCCTCCAGAATAACAATATCGTCCAAGACTGAACACAATTCAAGCACAGAGAGAGAGAGAGAGAGAGAGA
>CM077231.1:7523667-7553667 GCA_039654775.1 Spinibarbus caldwelli
GGTAGCAGCAAATCACTGTTAATAAGTGAGTCATTGCGACTGAACCGAATCATTTAAACGAATTCATTCAGGAACGAATCCCCGTCATGTTGCTCAGAGACACAAAACAGTGCTGTGGCTGTGTTTGGAATGATTTTTGTTGGCGAAATAGAGCAAAAACAGGCAGTGTCTAAAACGTAAGTCTCTTAATTAACTTTTTGTTTATTGAGCTGTTGTAAAAAGTCAATATCAAAAAATGGCACTCTTCGTGTGAAATTGATTGACTATATGAAGTGGTATAAATACATTTTCTTCCCCCATGTCTTGAATTTGTGATCATTCTAAATGCATTTTAATAGACTGAATCATGCAGTGAAAGAACGCACTCTAAATGCGCACGCGCACTAGTCTAGACCGGTGGTTTTCAGTCCTGTTCCTCGGGACCCACTGCTCTGCACGTTTTGCATGTCTCCCTCATCTGACACACTCATCTGAGTTCATGGAGCTTTTTCCTAATGAGCTGATGATCTGAATCAGGTGTGTAAATTAGGGAGACATGCAAAATGTGCAGAGCTGTGGGTCCCCAGGAACAAGTTTGAAAACCACTGGTCTAGACTTCACGTAATGTATGAGTGCACTCTGTAGGAGTGTTTTGAATGGTTTTTGCAAAATACTTGATCATGTCAAATCGAACATCGACAACAACACATACAATATTATCGCAGACTATATATCACACACCCCTACCGCTGAGGCATCTCAGATGAGAAGATCTGTTATCTTGGCTTTTTATCCTTGCAGCACCAAAGCAGAATTAATATAAAGGTAATTATTTTACAACTTCTGTTATTGGAAAAATACCGAGGTCCGGACCTCGGGGACCTCAATGGTAACAGTGTGTTTTGCCGTTGCAACGCCGGTGGTTTTGGAGACAGATCACTGACCGCACATCACAGCCCCACGCGCCGTACTTGTGTTTGGGATCATTTTATTTTAAATCCCGATAATGTCACCTGCAAACATTGCGATGATGTTTTAAAATAAAACAAAGAGCACTATGAAACCATTTAAAAAGGCGCATTCAGCGGCCTCCATGACAGAATATGAAACAGCCCACAAAGTAATGATCCCATGCGTAACTACGGCACTCTCTTTAATTTATCAAATGATCATAATCACATCCATTCATTTTACGATCCTGCAACTAGCCTTTTATTTAGACTAAAAACCACTTTCATTCGGGTGAGGAAGCTGGTGTTTTGAGTGGCATTTGCACATCCTGTCATGCCGGTGACTATATGCTACTGCAATAGATGCATTTTGCAGTATTAAGGTTAACGATTATTCGATTAAATTGATCGTTAATTTAAGTGATGATCGATTGAGGAAATGATTGAAAATTGACATCCCTAATATATATATATCAAGCGATAAAGTAATATATAAAGTAAATATGCTGAAAATGTAATATATATATATATATATATATATATATATATATATATATATATATATATATATATATATATATATATATATGTATACACACACAGTGGGTACGGAAAGTATTCAGACCCCCTTAAATTTTTCACTCTTTGTTATATTGCAGCCATTTGCTAAAATCATTTAAGTTCATTTTTTCCTCATTAATGTACACACAGCACCCCATATTGACAGAAAAACACAGAATTGTTGACATTTTTGTAGATTTATTAAAAAAGAAAAACTGAAATATCACATGGTCCAAAGTATTCAGACCCTTTGCTGTGACACTCATATATTTAACTCAGGTGCTGTCCATTTCTTCTGATCATCGAGATGGTTCTACACCTTCATTTGAGTCCAGCTGTGTTTGATTATACTGATTGGACTTGATTAGGAAAGCCACACACCTGTCTATATAAGACCTTACAGCTCACAGTGCATGTCAGAGCAAATGAGAATCATGAGGTCAAAGGAACTGCCTGAAGAGCTCAGAGACAGAATTGTGGCAAGGCACAGATCTGGCCAAGGTTACAAAAAAAATTCTGCTGCACTTAAGGTTCCTAAGAGCACAGTGGCCTCCATAATCCTTAAATGGAAGACGTTTGGGACGACCAGAACCCTTCCTAGAGCTGGCCGTCCGGCCAAACTGAGCTATCGGGGGAGAAGAGCCTTGTTGAGAGAGGTAAAGAAGAACCCAAAGATCACTGTGGCTGAGCTCCAGAGATGCAGTCGGGAGATGGGAGAAAGTTGTAGAAAGTCAACCATCACTGCAGCCCTCCACCAGTCGGGGCTTTATGGCAGAGTGGCCCAACGGAAGCCTCTCCTCAGTACAAGACACATGAAAGCCCGAATAAAGGACTCCAAGATGGTGAGAAATAAGATTCTCTGGTCTGATGAGACCAAGATAGAACTTGTTGGCCTTAATTCTAAGCGGTATGTGTGGAGAAAACCAGGCACTGCTCATCACCTGTCCAATACAGTCCCAACAGTGAAGCATGGTGGTGGCAGCATCATGCTGTGGGGGTGTTTTTCAGCTGCAGGGACAGGACGACTGGTTGCAATCGAGGGAAAGATGAATGCGGCCAAGTACAGGGATATCCTGGACGAAAACCTTCTCCAGAGTGCTCAGGACATCAGACTGGGCCGAAGGTTTACCTTCCAACAAGACAATGACCCTAAGCACACAGCTACAATAACGAAGGAGTGGCTTCACAACAACTCCGTGACTGTTCTTGAATGGCCCAGCCAGAGCCCTGACTTAAACCCAATTGAGCATCTCTGGAGAGACCTAAAAATGGCTGTCCACCAACGTTTACCATCCAACCTGACAGAACTGGAGAGGATCTGCAAGGAGTAATGGCAGAGGATCCCCAAATCCAGGTGTGAAAATCTTGTTGCATCTTTCCCAAAAAGACTCATGGCTGTATTAGATCAAAAGGGTGCTTCTACTAAATACTGAGCAAAGGGTCTGAATACGTAGGACCATGTGATATTTCAGTTTTTCTTTTTTAATAAATCTGCAAAAATGTCAACAATTCTGTGTTTTTCTGTCAATATGGGGTGCTGTGTGTACATTAATGAGGAAAAAAAAATGAACAAATGATTTTAGCAAATGGCTGCAATATAACAAAGAGTGAAAAATTTAAGGGGGTCTGAATACTTTCCGTACCCACTGTATCTATGTATGTATGCATGTATGTATGTATGTATGTATATATATATATATATATATATATATATATATATATATATATATATATATATATATATATAATAAATATATTAATACTTAATATTTAAAATATAAGCTATTTCAAATATTAAAAAATATTACAACAGAAAACAGTTTTTTAAACTGTAGTAATATTTCACAATATATACTGTTTTTACTGTTTTTTTTTCAAATATTAAATATATTAATATTTAATATTTAAAAATATATTAAAACAAAACAGTTCTTCTAAATTGTAGTAATATTTAACAATACATACTGTTTTTACTGTATTTTTGATCAAATACAGTAAATGCATATATATATATATATCTTTTTAAGAGAGTGGGTTGAGTTCAAAATATGCAGAAAATGTAAAAAAAAAAACAAAACAAAAAAAAAAAAACAATTGTAGTCCACCTGGATTAATTTCTGAACATTTTATACTTCCTCTAACCATGATTAATTCATGATAAAACAAGTAAAACAAGACTGTACCCTGGTGGTCTGACTAACTGCAACTTCTTTCCCCTCACATCTCCGTTTTCAGACCACTGTGCGCTATGCTAATCTAAGCCTAGACCCGACATTCCTGGCAGTGGAGCGGCAATCCTGACCCACAGCGCTCTCCCTCCTTTGGGGGGGGGTCTAAAGCCGGCCTCTAATGCCATGCTCCATATGCGATTATCCCTGTTAAACCCTCCCTCTGTTTGGCTAATCAGTGCCCAGGGCTGAGCTCAGCTCCCCTGGATCCAAGACCCCCTCAAAAGCCTCTTAGAATTCTGGGGACCCTCTGTCCCATGCAATGCTGTTAATGATTTTCCTCGATTTTTAATTCTATCTTTCTGATTCTCTCTCGGAGAAGACAGACAGCTTCTCTTCTGCCCTCTCCCATAAGGGCGTACCAGAACCGGGCGTCTTATCAAAGCCCAGCCAGATACTGGACTCTGGGGAGAAATGAGAAATTAGGCCCCTGCTGTGGCTTCAAATGGAGGATTCAGATCTGAGCGAGAGCATTAACTTCTGCCAGTCTCCTCCTTCTGTACCGCCACCTAAAATAAGTCTTGCATTTGGACTAGGATTCAAATCCCTGTTGCACAAAATAATGATTACTCCAGCCTGATTTCTGAAGGTGACAAGGTGGCTTCTTTGCTTCCTGGTTAACAAGTCTACCTCGCTTTCTTTTTTCTCATTTCACTCCTTTCTTCTCGCTGTCGGTGTCCTAAATTCCCCTTGAGCGATTCTGTCTGCAGCCGAGGAATGAGAAAACAAAACACAACTTTCGGCAATGTTTACCAGCCTCCTCACTTGGCACTTTTCTCATCAGCCGATTCAAAGTTCTCAAACATTTTGCTGAATCTGTCTGAGTTTGACCTTCACGAGCCAATAAACACATTCAGAAGTCATAAAGAAGGAGATTTCATCTATTTCCGACATCTCTCGCTCTCATTTTCTGGTTGTTTTTTCCTCTCCTGAAGGGAAATCTAGCTCAGTAAGAACTTCTGTTGACATTCTATATGGAACGATGAAAACGAATGGTGTTCATTGTCGTTGTTTTCAAATCTGAGAGAGAAAAAAAATGAGACTCTCTTACGGCAATCAGTTTCATCTTCACCATCTCCACAGTCGTCTTGTCCGTTACAGCGCAGGTTTATAGGGATGCACTTCTGCCGGTGAGTGCACTTAAACTGGCCAGACAGGCAGATATATGAATCTGAAAGCAAATGCAAACAAGGATATCTTTGTATGATGCATTATACTGCATTATGCTTGGTCTCAATTTATCCATCCATCAATCTATAATTACCGCAGTTGGCTTCATCTGAGTTGTCTCCGCAGTCGTTCTCTCCATCACAGATGAAGGGAGGGAGGGCACACAAACCCGTTCCGCACTGGAACCTTCCGGGCTGGCATTTAAACTCCGCTGTAAGAAAAAGAACGAACAAATGAGTAAACAAACAAACAGGAAAGAAAGAAAGAAAGAAAGAAAGAAAGAAAGAAAGAAAGAACAAATGAACAAACAAAGGAAGGAAGGAAGGAAGGAAGGAATGAAAGAAGGAACAAACAAACAAAAGAAAGAACGAACAAACGAACGTACAAAGGAAGGAATGAACGAATAAAGGAAGGAATGAATGAAAGAACGAAAAACCAAACAAACAAACGAAAGAAAGAATGAACAAAGGAAGGAATGAACAAAAGACCAAACAAACAAAACAAAAAAGTAAGAAAAAGAACAAACAAAGGAAGGAATGAACAAAAAACCAAACAAACAAACAAAAGAATGAACGAAAGAAAGAAATGAACGAAAGAATGAAAGACCGAACAAAAGAAAGAAAGAAAGAAAGAAAGAAAGAAAGAAAGAAAGAAACAAACAAACAAACAAACAAACAAACAAACAAAGGAATGCAAGAAGGAAAATGAAAGAGTGGATGAGCCAGTAAATAAACAAAAAACTACATATGTAGTAAAATAAAATAAAAAACAAATAAATAATCAAAGGACATACAAAACAAAAAGGTAAACAGAGTGAACAAACAAAAAAGAGGAAAGAAGAAAAAAAATAAATGAAAGACTGACAGCATAAACAAATAAACTCATGAAAAAGGATAGAACAAAGAATGAATGAATGAACAAGGAAATAACCAAATGAAAGACAGTCAAATGTATAATAATGCACAAATAACAAAAAAGACAAACAGAAAGAAAGAAAGAAAGAAAGAAAGAAAGAAAGAAAGAAAGAAAGAAATACAAAGATATACAAATAAAGAAAATGTAAGACAGACAGAAAAAGTTGAAGGACAGAAACAAACAAAATGCGCAAATAAAAAAAAATAATTAAAAAGCAAGGAAGAAAAAATAAATCAAGGACAAACAAAGCTTCAAAGACAAACAGACATAATGAACAAGCAAATGCAGAAATGAACGAATAAATGAGTGAATGAACAAGTAAATAAATAAAATCAATGACAGAAATACTGAAAAATGGAAATACATACAGAAAAACAAACTAGAACAAATAAACAAAGAGACATTAAAAAAATGAAAGACAGCAATAAATGTCTGAATGAACAAATAAACAGAACAAAGTGTTAAAGAACAAGTCAATAAACAAGTAAATGAGCAAATTGTTCACCTAAATGAGCAAACAATCAAAATAAAGAGAGAAAAGTTGAAAGACAGAGACACAGCAAAACAAAAAACACAGACAGAAAGCCAGACAGACATTGCACAGAAAGAAAGGACATACTATAGAAAGCTGCCTTTCTTTTCTTTCCTGGAGCTCAACACAAATGTCTTTTTTTCGCTGTCAGCTTTGACATCTCTATAGCATCTCAATGTGTGATAAACTGCTAGCTGAGATAAAATACTTCACAAAACCTGATCCATTTCTGCAGCTCTTTGGAGTGAATTAGACTATTCACCTCTCAATCAAACAAGCGTGATCACATAACAAATAACCCATACAATGGCATATTCAACAAAGAAACACATGAATATAATCTTGATGACAGACAAACCTTTATAAAAAAATAATCGCTCCATGAATCGGCAAGGAAAATTACAGGAATAAGTGGCCACAAAAAGATTTTCTTGTCCTCAACTCAAACATGAGACAAATGGTTCAAGTGTCTAAAGGATTTCTTTCTTTCAGTTGAGCTTATAGAAATCACAGCTGATTGTGGAGTCACTTTAAGACATGCATTTTCCTTACTATACTTGAAGTTCACAAACACATTGACGTGAGTTAGTCGGACCAAATCTCAATCTAGAGAGCTTTCTTTCTGTTAATGCAAACAAAGACAAAAATGTACTTGTGGTAACTTTTTCGCAAGACACGAAATACGTAGCACCATGTAAGTTTTGTGATCTATTCAATGTGAAATGTCCACTGAGTGGTGCTAAGAGCTTCTTTTTTTTTTCCCCCGGGACAGATGAATGTACATATGGTACATTTTATGTGACATTGGTTTTGTAGGTGTCAATGCAGTTCTAACTTGAAATGTCCATTGAGTGGCGCTATAAGTCTAATGCTCCATTACATTTTAAAATAATGTACCATCTGCACTACACCTAAACCTACCTGATAGTATGAACAAAAGCGAATGTGACGCAACTGCAAGCATGCCGTTTAGCTTGTTTTTTGATCTCTCATCTTTCAGCTCTTTCTTTGAGTCATGTTTTTCACATCATTCGTACCCAAGGATTCCTCATCCTAAGACCAATTCCATGCCGGCTGAGCTACCAAGCAAGCTTTTTACGCCCGGAAAGCAAAACATTTGGAGCTGTAATCATAACTGTGTACGAAAACGCTTACAAGGGCTCACTGTTTTACCGCATCTATTGTTAATTTCTGTTGAAAACTCCAGTGATATGAACTTATTGGTACATATTTCGCATCTTGCGAAAAAGTTCCCACAAGCACGTTTTTGTCATGAGATCAGGTACCGCAAATCAGAAGTGATTCCAACAGAGTTTGATGTTAGCATGTTGCTAAGCTAATAAAAAAACATTAATAAACTCGGCAACTTGGTCCAAACATCACCTACGATCCCGTAAAAGGCTCTCTAGGTAGGTAACTTACTAGATTTTGAGTCTTAAAGACACTACAAGGCACTACATTCACATTTTTCAATGGCTTGACCAGTTTGGCTGAATACCACTATAATTGGTTACTTACGGCAATCTGCCGGCTCGTCAGATCCGTCTCCGCAGTCATCCACAGTGTCGCACTTCCACCAGAAGGGAATACACTCATCCGTACCACAGCGGAACTACACACACAGAGAAACAACCTCTTGAACAACTATTTATCGAGTAGCAGACTGGATATAATTGGTAGTTGAAAGCGGTGCCAAGAGTAGTTGAGCTACGGCAAAACCCTTATTCAGGCTCCTAAGGTAATTATAAAGTCACACCTGGCTGGCCGTGCAGTTAGACAGACAGGTTTTGTTGTCGTTTGCCAGGTAGAAATGTGTAGGGCAAGCGCACTTGTATCCCCCACCAGGGGAAAGAAGGCATAGGTGACTGCACCCTCCATTAGTCACCTGACACTGATGCTTTGGCACTGAGGACAAACAACAAACAATAAGAAACAATCCCGAAACAACATGACTCATCTGAAGACTGAGCTTCTCACTGTAATACCGTCAGGCTGTCGGAGTGGATGGTAGACTTTAATGTCTCGAATGGTTTGCCAAGAGCTGAGGAGTTCTGTTTGTTGGCCGCCGGATGTCTTGTGTGAGCGACTGAGGGTTTTTGACTTCTGGTTGCTCCAGTAGATGAAGTCTTCAAACAGTGTGAGACCGGTTACGCCACCTATGTCCTTGATTGGGACTGGAAATTGGGATTGAGAGATCTTACTGAGGACAATTCAAAATGAGACAACATTCGAGACAAGGCGAAACTTACCTTTGTGTCTTTTTGTACCATCCATATTCGAAAATAAGATATGGTTCTCGTCAGCCCAGTAGATCCTTTTGTTGATGTGGTCAATGGTCAGGGCTGAGGGAGCACGTATTTCTGTATCGATTATGACACGTGGCTTGCTGCCGTCCATCCCAACCCGTCCAATTTGGGGCTGCTCGCAGCAGTCGATCCAGAACACATATCTAAGGCACCATGGGAATAAATGGCTTTAAATGGTGCGGTGCTTCTTAAAAGTGTACTCAAAAGCAATACGTTCTGGGATTGCAAACAATAGGCAATAATAAGCATCATTTACCCCATGAGAGTGTCGAGAGCAAGAGCGGTTGGATTTTTCAATCCAGTCCTCAGTAGTACGGTCGGGTAGAGTCCATTAGCTTTTGCCACCTCCAGGGTCTTTCTCTCGCCATCACACCAGTACAAGTTCTTGCCGATCCAGTCCACAGCGAGAGCACTGGGGACTGACGTCCTGTGAACCACCTGAGAAAACAGCAGTCAAACACAGTTGGTCTCTTTTGGCCAGTTACTCACATGGATTTGTCCACAGCCGGTACCGTAGGGAACAAATGCTTCCTAGCAGAAAAATTCAGAATGGTGAGGGTGAGATACAGCTGTGCAATGGTAGAGTCATATAATAGCAAGCCTTTATTGTTTCTGCCAACATTTATTGTCATGACAGTAATTTATATGCTATTTTTTAACAGTAAACAAACAGAAATGTGTTCATATAAACCTAATCCTGGGTCTCACTTGCTAAGGATGAGTGAACATGGCAGTTAGCCAGCACATTAGCAAACAACAGTCAACAAACTTGTATACATTGTCAGATAAAATGGGGGTGGGGAGGCTTTGTTTTATTATCAAAACAAAAACTTCAGTAATATAATAACCTCTAGATGTGGTTGTTAACTGGGGGCTTGGAGGTCCACAAAAATAGACTGTATAGCAATTAGCTAAATACATTTTCACAGCAAAAAGTCAAATTACAACAACAACAACTTGCAAACGTAGGATAAATTTGCACATGAAGGGGCTTTGTTTCAGAAAATAAAATTAAAAATTCAAGGCTTTGATAACCTATAGATGATTTGTTTCTTAATTGGTGGTTTTCAGGTTTAAAAAAAATAGCATTTAGCAAGCAAATTAGCAAGTTTTCACTGCAAAAAGTCAAACCGCAACAACAACATTCAACAACTTGCAAATGTAGGATAAACGTGGGAGTGAAGGGGCTTTGTTTCTTCAAATAAAATAAATAATTCAAGGCTATGATAACCTCTAGATGTGTTGTTTCTTAATTGATGGTTTATAGGTTCACAAAACAGTTAGCATAGCATTTAGCTAGCAAATGAGCAAGTTTTCACTGCAAAAAGCCAAACAACAAAAACAACTTTCACAAACTTGTAAATGTAGGATGAAAGTGGGACTGAAGGCTTTGTTCCTTCAAATAGAATGAAAACTGTTGTTATATAAATGGTAATCAATACACCACATAAACATGGTTACTACAGTTTTACTATAATAAAACCATGGTTAATTTTTGTAAGGGACCAGTTGAGACCTACACATCTATAGGTTATCATAGCCTTGCACATTTCATTTTATTTGAAGAAACAAAGCCCCTTCAGTCCGACTTTTATCCTACATTTACAAGTACGTTGCTGTAGTTTGGCTTTTTGCAGTGAAAACTTGCTCATTTGCTAGCTAAATGCTAACTGTTTTGTGAACCTGTAAACCATCAATTAAGAAACAACACATATTGAAGTTATCATAGCCTTGAATTTTTTATTTTATTTAAAGAAACAAAGCCCTCTCACAACCAATTTCACCCTATGTTTACAAATTGTTGAATGTTGTTGTAATTTCACTTTTTGCTGTGAAAACTTGTTAAATTGCTAACTGCTATGCTAACTATAGTGGACTTGCAAGACACCAGTTGAGAACTACACATCTAGAAATTATCATAACCTTGAATTTTTACAAGTGGTTTACTTCAACCATGTTTTTTTTTTGGTTTTATTTGTAGTAAATCCATGGTTAATTTTCATAAGGGGTGGCTTTTGAGTCCACAAAAATAGTTAGCATAGCAGTTAGCCAGCAAATTATCAAGATTGCACTGCAAACATCAAACTACAACATCGTTCAATAACTTGTAAACATAGCATAAAGTTGGGTATGAATGGGCTTTCTTTCTTCAAACAACATGAAAAATTAAAGGCTATAATAATTTCCAGATGTGTAGTTCACTTAGCAACCTAAAAACTCTTGACTGTAAATGAAAAATGTGGGGTCCTAAAAGCAATCCACTCGAGAACCGCTGAGCTAGACTTGTACATTATTGCTAATTATCAGCGGGCTACATAACCGCTCATTAACGGCACTTCAAACTCCCTGAAAATGGCAAGAAAAGTTCCCAAAAGAAGTAGTTCTACAAAAAAAAAATAAATAAAAAAATAGCACTTCATAACATTTCACTGCTCATACTGATCACAGAAACTGCCTGTTTGGCATAAACAATACTCTTCCCAGCTGGCGGATAATCCAGCGCTTTTAATCATTTTCGCTCTTGGTTGCTGGTGCCCCCTGCCTAGCTCTTTAAGAGTAAGAGTAACATTCTGCAAGCTGATGAACATCAGAGATGAACATTAAAGACATTTTGCCTCAGACTGGGTCGTACCATCAGCGCTAATTAAAACTAGCCTAGCCGTGATGAATTTCGACATCTTCACAGGTTTTCTAGATGCTGTGCTCACCGGGGAAACAAACATCTTCAGGTAAATGGTACAGAACCACAGGGTGGAGATACACCACAGGGTGAAAGTGCACAAAAATATGAACCGTAAGCAAAACAACACCAATGAAACGTGGCAAATTCAATTAAGTCAAAGTAACATAAAGCATGCAAAACAAACCGTGCACATTTGGAATTTTGCCGAATGAGAGAAGTATGTGAGCCCAAGTTTATTTTTATAGTGCATTTCCAACATATTTTGCTTTAAATAAATTTGTTTAGGCTTGATGTTTACTGTATGATAAATGTTGTTTATAATGAACACCTCTATGTTTGCTTTATACTAATTATATTTCTCATTCCTGTTGTGTTCTGAATACCGTTAAATTTCTAGCATTTTATTGTGGAGGGATAAGAACTAAAATACTTGTTTTTATATATTTAATGTTTGTAAACATTTAATTTTAATTATAGGTATTTTACGTTATTTTTGAATGTAATAACAAAATGTGACTTAACTGGTTTTTTTTTTCTCTCAATACTGTAATTTCGACCCGGTGCGACTTATTTTCAAGAAAATGTGGTACGTAAATGAGGTAACGATGCAAACAAGCCAAAAAAATTGTTTGTATGGCACAATTCCCAATAATTTAGATAATTTGCATAACATTTAAGGCATGATTGTGTTGAAAAGAGTGTCAAAGACCTAAAATACTCAAACTGCTAAGATCAAACTGATCTCTTGTAGAATCAGTGACAGGACATACATTTTTTTTTTTTTAGCAGTCAAAATACGTGTATATTTTTCGCATTTCCCTAGTGGTCGAAACTGGTACTACTACTACAGTATTTTCACGCAACATCACAGACACACTGCACTGATTGTTTGTAAAGTTTCAACGCCTATGATATTATGATAAAAGCCAACCCAAACATTTCAAATCTCTCCAGACATCTCGGGAGAATGTCTCATTTGCAATCGTTCAAAGTGTTTACCGAGAGCATTTTTACCTTGCAGTGCAAAACTCTCTCACTCTCTGAAATTTTAATTCTATCTATTTATCATCTCCTTTCCATCAATGTCCTATGGAAAAAAAAAAAAAAAATCTGTTATCTTATTGTTGCTTGATTTTGCCTTTAACTTTCCTGGTCATTTACATAACATTTAAGTTTAATTAACATGGAAAGGAAGTGTGATTGCGTTAAAAAGATTGTCAATGACCTAAAATACTCATGACGTTGAGATCAAAACTGATCTTGTGAAAAATCAGTGGCAGGTAGTACATTTTTTTGGCAGTCAAAATAAGTCTATGTTTTTCGCATTTCCAGATTGCCTAGTGGTCGAAACTGGTACTGCTATTACAGTATTTTCATGTGACGTGACAGGCACATCACATTGAATGTTTGTAAGTTTCAACGCCTGTGAATTTATTATAAAATCAAACTAAAACATTTCAAATCTCAACAGACGTTTTGGGAGAACGTCTCATTTGCAATCATTCAAAGTGTTTACACGAAGAGCCTTTTACCTTTCAATGCAACATTCTCTCACTCTCTGAAACTTTCGTTCTATCTGCTTATCATCTCCTGTAAAATCAGTGGCAGGGTGTACATTTTTTGGCGGTCAAAATAAGTCTAGGTTTTTCACATTTCCGGATTACCCCCAGTGGTCAAAACTGGTATTGCTACAACAGTATTTTTACGCAACATGACAGGCATATCACATTAAATGTTTTTAAGTTTCAAAGCCTGTGAATTTATGATAAAATTAAACCGAAACATTTCAAATCTCTCTAGACATCTCTAGAGACGTCTCTATCTGGCTCATTTGTATACATTCAAAGCATTTACCAAGAGCATGCAATGCAGAATTCTCTCACTCTCTGATTTTCACTCCTTTTATTTTATTTATTTTATTTATCAATCGATGTTCTATATATAAAAAAGTCCCATTATCTTAGTGTGGCTTCATTTTGCTTTTAAGTTCAACATCGGGAGTGACTTTATCACCTAACTTCATTGCCTTTAGAGAAGCTCTACCTCTCCCTCTCTCTCTTTTTCTCTGTACTATAGCACACTATCATAAATTAGTTCAAGATCCAGAGTTCAATCAAGCTTAATGAGCCATTATGGCTCGATATTAAACATAACGAGCTCTGGCGGCCCAGCAGGGCAAGGCTGGCACACTATGCTCGTTTTCCGCCCTGAGTAATATACGCAAGGGCACTGATGGAGAGGAGTATGAAGACAGACAGCCTCACACACACATTGCCCTGTCTATCATTTCAACCCCGACTCATTTCATACCAGTTATTTTCAGAAAAAAATAAGCTTTTATTTATTTGTTGGAGTAATGTGAATATGTCTGCTTTTCCCTCTTTGGAATCCATCAGTTACACAATAAAAATTGCCCCTGTGCAGAGGTGACGTGAATCAAATTTACCCAGGGGCAGAGGGTATTTGCATATGTCAATCTGGGTGATTTCAAGAGTAATTCAACGTAAACGCACACACACACACACACACTCGCGGATGTACCTTGAGGTCACTTCCATTCAGGCGCATTCTGTTGATTCTGCGTCCGCTGGGCCTGCTAGTGTCAATCCAATAGATCAACTCCTTCCTGTAGTCAAAGTCTAGAGAGATGACATTACTGAGTCCCTGCAGAGAGAAAGACAAAGAGAGAGACACAGGCAAAGCGGGAGATTGACAAAGATTTTAAAGGGAAGAAAAGTCTCAGGATTTTTTTTTAAACACTGTTTTTAAACAGTGGATAAATTCTTATTTTCACTTTGACCTGAGGAATAATATTGAAATACTGAGATCCATTAGACCATTATTTTTTAATACAAAGGTTTGTAAGGTATGAACTTTATTTAAAAAAATAATGTATTATAATTTTATAATGTATGTATTATTTAAAATTAAATAATAATAATAATAATAATAATAATAATAATAATAATCATCATCATCATCAATCATCATCATCATTATTATTATTATTATTAATTATTATTATTATTAACAATAATAATAACTAAAAATAACAAACAAAAATGTTAAAAAAGTTATTGAAGTACTAAAATCACAAAAACTGACATAAAAATATATTAAACCTAAATAAGAAAACTAGATGTAAATAAAATGACAAAAGCACATAACAAAATTACTACAACTTAATTAAAAATGAAAATACAAAAATAAAAGCTAATTAAAAATATTAATATTATAATAAATATAGATAGATACTAAATTAACACTGAGCATTACTATTAAATTTATATTAATAGAAAACTAAAAATTATTATTATTATTATTATTATTATTATTATTATTATATTTTATTTTTTAATTATTATTTTAGATAAAAGTTTCGGAGCTTCAGGCATATTAGTAATTTAGTTAAAATATTTGCAGTTTTTCTCTTTTCTTTCCATCAGTTTAAAAATAAATAAATATAAATAAATAAACCATAACCCTCACTTATATAATGATGTAATTTATTATTAATCATTAAAATAAAGTAAAATAAAATAAAATAAAATAAAAGGCTTACAATAAAATAAATGGCAAAGGCTTTTGTTTAGGTTTTCAATTTCTACTTCAGTTCATGAAAAAGTACTTTTTCATTACAACGTTTCCATGTTAATTTCTAATATAATGCTATTATTGATAGAAATATAACGCAAGTATATAGAGGACAGGATTGTGGGAAGATTGTGACCAGAAACTGTTGCGAGCCAGACTCTAACTTCCTTTGCCCACATGAGCGTTTATCTGCTAGGCCATATCTTCAGCAGCTAAAAATATTTAATAAAAAGTGAATAATCTGATCCTTTCAAACCATTTAATTTAAGCAAACCAAAGCATTTTATGAAATCATGAGTCACAAAAATAAAAAAACAGCATCAAACATCAAAACACACATCTTTTATAGTCCAAGCCGACTCATTACAACATCTTCCCACTGCTTTCCTGATACCTTTCTCATTCGCTTTGTTATTTTCACTACGTTCGCTTAGAAATAAGAGCGAGACTTCCTCCGTCTGACAGAAACTTCCCATCATGCACTGCTACGCCCATAGCCAATCACTTTCTCAGTAGGGGTCTTTCACATTCCCCCGTCTCTCTCTGTCGTTCTGTCTCGTTCACTCAAACCCCCTGCCGCTTTCAGATCTAATTTGCTGGACCAGACCTTTTAAATCAAACTGATGGAGTTCCTGACTGATGAATCAACCCAAGCATGCGTTTTTAACTGCTCCTTCGATGGCAAGCCGCTCAATCTCTTCACACGCGGCCCGTGAGAGACTTTCTCATCCAACGGTCCCTTCAGAGCCAAATCAGTCATGGTTCCTTTTGCACTGACAAGCAGTTTCATACAGATTTTAAAATCATAACTGACGTTTTCATTAATAACGACTACTATAATGATATATTTACCGGTTAAGAATGATTAAAGGAGCCATAACTTACACTTTTTCATCATCATTTTCCATACTAAATTGTGATTCCAGTCACAATATGACCTTTTCCGTGTGCAAATATTCCCCGGAGTCGATATTCACGTCAATCAAGTGTCTAAAATGCTGTTTCAGCCTCAAGTTGAGCTTGTGAATTTCTATAAAGCATCACAGGTGGCTGATGATACTGTGCTTTTCCTCTGAGCTTTTGGATAGTGTGTCTGTATTAAGCGCCATATGCTGTGGGCATGTGTATTTTTATGAAAGAAATAAGTAGGAAATTACAAGGAAATATGGAAGAAACACACTGAGTTTGAGCTAAATAGGATGGCATCTGAGAGCATAAAAATTGCAATAATGGTTATAAAAAGAGATTTTTAACAATTGCATAAGTAAAATTGTGCATTTTAGAGAGCGCTATTCGTCATACCTGTTTCAGAAGTGTGTAGTTTGATCCATCCAGACTGATCTTTCGGATTTCATGATGGTCAGCAAGAATAAGAAAAGGCTCCTCCGCTGGAGGGAAAAAAAAAAAAAAAAAAAATTATTTATACATTTTATATTTTATGCAATGCATGAAATATTTTATTTATTTTATTTTATTTTTAAATATTTTTATATTTTATTTTATTTTATATTTTTTAATTTTCTTTTAATGCAATGCCCAAAATATTTAGCTAATTTTATAATTTTTGTATTTTATTTTATTTATGCATAATGTATTTTATACATTTTATATTTTATGCAATGCATGAAATATTGTATTTATATATTTTAAAATATTTTATATTTTATTTATATTTTTTATTTTATGTTATTTTATCATTTTTGTTTTATTTTATTTAATGCATAAAGTATATAAATTTATACATTTTATATTTTTATTCTATTTGTAAAAAAAAAAAAAAAAAAAAAAAAAAATTTCATGTAAGATACATTTTCCCCACAACATTTCTTCAAAAAAAAAAAACAAAACAAAAAAAAAAAAACATTAAATTGTTTATTACCTGCAAAACACTGTCTTACTTTAATCCTGTGTGACTATAAGTGAATAAAAAAGTATTTAGAATTTTGTAATATTCAGTTATATGGATGTATTGGGATTCCAAATATTTTAAAAAGCCTTTAAATAAGTGTTTGTGTTGCTCTATGGATTATTCTGCCTGCGAGACACGACTGCAGCTTCAGTTTGATGACTTGAAATCGATTTCCCGTGAGCTGCCAACACTTGAACATCCACTTCCTGTCAAGTCTGGGACTTACACTTGTCAGTCATATGCAAACAGTGCTTTATTACTTGAGTGTGTGTGTGTGTGTGTGTGTGTGTGTGTGTAGGCGCATGGCTTTGAAGGAGAGACACTTATAAAACAGTCCTGTGGTGGTACAGGGATGGTATCAAATGGTACTCTGACATATAGTATAATACTAACTGATATATATGGCATTTTTAAGTATTCTATGGATAATTAGGTATACTATGGAAAATTTCCTAGTTTAATTGTGGTTTTACAAGTACATTCAGGCAAATAATGTGTTTAGTGACAATTCAATGGATTGGGAAGTATATAATAATTAATACAGTATATTTATATATAATACAAATATATGTAATATACATTTTCAGATGTAATTATGCATTCAGAAAGGTAAAAAGGACTAATGGTAACAGGGTTGAAAGTTTTAGGATTTAATTTCAAATCACAAACCTTGTGCTCAAGGCCATGAGAAACAAAAATCTGCATATCTAAATATATATATTTTTCAAATATCAATTTATCACTATTAAAAAAAAAAATCATGGTAACAGGGTTGGCATTTTAAGGCGCTTTAAAATGATGAAGCAATAAAACGTAATTTTTTAAATTTTCTTCAAAACGGTTAAAATTAGAAAATATTTTTAAATATTATATAACTATTTATGTTTGAATTATATTGCTTAAAAAATAAATATCAATTGTTCGCTATACAATATTATGTTAACGGTTTAAGACACTTTAAAAAGATAAAGAAGTAAAACAATTTTTGTTAGATAATGCATTTTTAAAACATTAAAAATATTTTAAAATATATAATTATATTTCAATTATATTATATTACTTAAAAATAAAGTAACAACTGTTTTCAAAACATTATCATGGCAACAGCGTTTATATTTTAAAATGCTTTAAAAAAATAAATCAATAGAATGTGAGAGACTTTAGCTTGTCTTTGATGGGTTAATATTTTAAAATATTATATAATTATATGTATATTTCAATTATATTTTATTACTTAAAAAATAAATTAACAATTGTTCTTGAAACATTATCATTGCAACAGGGTTGATATTTTAAGATGCTTTAAAAAGTAAATCAATAGAATGTATGAGAGTTTAGCTTATCTTTGATGGGTTAATATTTTAAAACATTATATAATTATATGTATATTTCAATTATATTATATTAAAAAATAAATTAACGAATGTTCTTCAAGTATTATCATGGTAACAGGGTTGACATTTTAAGATGCTTTAAAAATAAAGCAATAGAATGTATGAGACTTTTGTTTGTCTTTGATGGGCTAATATTTTAAAAGATTATAGAATTATATGTAAATTTCAATTATATTAAAATACTTAAAAAATAAATTAACAATTGTTCTCGAAACATTATCGTGGTAACAGGGTTGATATTTTAAGATGCTTTAAAAAATAAAGCAATAGAATGTATGAGACTTTAGCTTGTCTTTGATGGGTTTGCTTTGTGAAAGCATTATGATGTTATTTTATTATTTATAAAATAGGTAAGGGAAAAATATGTATATAATGGTAACAGGGTTGACGCAGTCTTTTTAATAATACAGTAAATTAAAACCTAGAAACATTACGACAGAATATAAACAAAATACTTGCTTTATTTCTATATATTTTGTTTTCATCAAAATTTGTCAAGTAAACCAAGTCAAATTTGGTAGGAAAAAAACATCCCCAACTCTCCACATTAATACAAAAATGGGAAAAACTAAAAATAACACAAAACTAAATTTAAAAAAAAAAAAAAAAAGTCTGTTTTAACACATATAACCTATTTTGTAGAATGAGTCATATAGTACATGTCTAAAAAACATGATATTACCATAGTACCATGTTAAAAAGGCAATTGTAATTGTAAGTGGTGGTCTTCGGCAGATTTTATTAGCAGCTTCTTTACATGTCAGCATTGTTTGCGAGTGAACACTAATGAGTGAACATAAACGTGTCTTTCTTTTATACAGTAAATAACTGCAGGCAGATGCCATATGTCACACCTGGATCTGCTCTTAACCAATCAGAGCTCATCTCCAGCTGACGAACTAATTGTCTTCAAACTCCTGTTGCTTTCCTCTAAACATTAGTCACAACAAGACTCAGTATGCGTGTTCTCACCCGTGCGGGGTGTTTCTGGGCAAGTGTGACAGTAAAATCTTTGTGAGGGTCCGCAGGAGCTCATTCACACCTGTGCTGCTGAATAGAGCAGAGTACCTGAGAGAGACCTGCAGCTGTGCGGGTTACTGGTGGGACGCTGGTACCCGTCTGCACACAGGCAGTGAAAAGACCCGTAGGTGTTGATGCACTGGTGACTGCAGGGAAAGTTCTCCGAACATTCGTCCACGTCAATGCAAGTCCTGCCATTGTTTTTCAGACGAAAGCCCGGCCAACACGTACACTACAGAAGAAAGTACAAAATGAAGATTTGAGGGTGAATCTCACAGAAATCTGCCAAGAACACGTATGGGTTATTTCAAAACAAAATAATGTAATATCGATTATGTTTTTCAATATATTTAATTAAAATCTTGTAAAATGTTATCTATTTCAATTATGTTATATTAATTAACATAAAACAAAGTAGATGATATTTTTCATTAGACATAAAATATAACTCAAGCATGTTTTCATGAGATTAACCCCAATGCTAATGCATGGAATCTGTGGAATCAGGAAAAAAGAAATAAAATAAAAAGTTGAATATTATAAATGTTACAGATTGCACATTATTATTATTATTATTATTATTATTATTATTATTATTATTATTATTATTATTATTATTACTATTGTTAAAAACTAAATAATGTTAGCCTTATAAAACAAATTACATATATTATATTATATTATATTAAAATTGCAGTGCAAAAAGCCTTAATGGTCACTGAAATAGGCATAATTTTAAATAAATAAATAAATTAATTGTATTATTTTGTATAATATCTTAATCAAATTTTTAGAGATTAATGGACAGGAAGTCAAAATAAAATAAAATAAAAAAATGTATTATTATTATTATTATTATTATTATTATTATTATTATTATTATTCATAAATAATGTTTGTTATATTAAACAAACATTATTAATATCACTGTATTATTGGTATTTTTATTTTATATTATTATATGACATTACTAACAAAAATAAACTGCAATGCAAAAAGTCTTAATGGGCATTAAAATATGCTTAATTTATTTAAAATATCAGAACTTTTTTTCAGTAAAGTAAAGGTAAATAAATAAATAAAACATTATATTTTTATTATAAAAATATAATAATAATAATAATAATAATAATAATAATAATTATAATTATTATTATTATTATTATTATTATTATTATTATTATTATTATTATTACTACTACTACTACTACTACTACTACTACTACTAATAATAATAATGTTATATAACACAAATATTATATTGGTATTTTTATATGATACGATCTGATATTACTAACAAAAAACTGCAATGCAAAAAGGCTTAATGGTCATTAAATATGCGTAATTTATTCAAAATATATATTTATTAACATTTTAAAGAATTTTAATTCATAACTGTCTTTGAATAATTTTATATTTACTTCATAAAATTTTCGATTTGACTTTTAGGTGAAATATGACCTTGAAAAATGTATAAACAATTCACTCTAATACTAATGAGAGACTAATGGACAGGAAGTGAGCAGTGAAACAAAATGATGTTTACAAAGTTTCTAGACCATTAGTTAATCATTAGTTATTCATTAAAACTACACGTTATATTTTAATTGTGTGTTAACAAAAGCAAAAAAAAAAAAAAAAAACCCAAAAAAACAGAGTTCTATTAAGTTCAGAGCCGCAGTGTCCTTGACTGCCAGTTTTTAAAGTCAGTGTGGCTGTCAAAGGACCAGGCTAGTATTCTGAGACATCTGCCAAACGATGCTGTTCGATCTGTCACTCACCTCGTGTGTGTGTGTGTGTGTGTCATTCTCCCACTAAAAACACACACTGTTTGTGTGTGTCTGCTTTACATGTCATTCTCTTGCTGTTCACTACCTCAGCTGACTTTCTCAAGCGCTAAATAGCTAGCATACGTGTTTTAGCACTCGTTTATACATTCATCAGTTAAAATTGTAAACTGACTGGAAACGGGATCATAACATTCTCCACGGATTTAGCGCTAAGTACTATAAACCTCTGAAGAATGTAAAAACGTATTATTACTTCGAACGATTTGTTTGCGCAGACTTTCCCAATATTGTCGTGGCCGCTAAAGCCTGCTAATGATGTTTAGTGAAGATTTGTTGAGAAAACAAATACAATCTTTTGTATTCGTAGGCCGTAGTTTCATGTGTGGACGTCTTTAGTGCGGAAGTTGAACCAGACGCATAGTTCGTAAAAAGAAAAACCTTGTACAGCGTAAAAAACATGCTTTCGTACACACCTTGTATCCCACGGGTAGATCTTGACATTCTTGAGTACAGCCGCTGACTTTACGGTTCAAACATTCGTTAACGTGGCAGTTCCTCTCATCGGATCGGTCGCCGCAGTCGTCGTGCTGATTACACACGCTCCCCAGTGGAACGCAGCGCCCGTTTGCGCACATGAAAACCGAACCGTTGCACAAACTTTCTAAAACATGGAGCAGCGAGAAAAAAAGGGGAGACAGAAATCAACAAAACCGTCAGATCAAAAAACACACAACTCGAGTTGTTGCTAGGGTGCTCTGGACAGACTGTAGCACGTTTCTATGCCCTACCTATGGCTGCTATGTGGTTGCTAGAGTGTTCTGAGTGGTTTTTAGCATATGGCTATGCCTATGTTGCTATGCCACTGAGAGTATTCGAGAAGGTTTTCAACACATTCTGATGTGGTTGCTAGGGTGTTCTGAGTGCTTTTTGGTATGGTGTTCTTGGTGGTTTCAAGATGTTGTTACTGTATTTGGTTGCTAGGGTGTTCTGAGCACATTTTAGCACATTTGCTATGGTGTTCTTGGTGGTTTTTAATATATTGTTACTGTATGTGGTTGCTAGGGCGTTCTGAGTGCATTTTGGCACGTTTGCTATGGTGTTATTGTTGTTTTTCAATATGTTGCTACTGTATGTGGTTGCTAGGGTGTTCTGAATTTTTTTTTTTTGCATTTTTTCAAAGGTGTTATTGGTGGTTTTCAAAATGTTGCTACTGTATGTGGTTGCTAGGGTGTTCTAAGTGCTTTTTAGCATTTTTGCTACGGTGTTCTTGTTGGTTTCAATATTTTGCTACTATATGTGGTTGCTAGGGTGTTCTGAGCACTTTTTAGCATGTTTGCTATGGTGTTCTTGGTGGTTTTCAATATGTTGCTACTGTATGTGGTTGTTAGGGCGTTCTGAGCGCTTTTTAGCACATTTGCTATGGTGTTCTAGGTTCATTTTTGGCACTTTGCTTTGTTCTGGTTGGTTGCTAGAGTGTTGCTTAACGGTCGAAGTCAAAAGAGCCTTATTAGTGTTTTAAAGTTGTACTGTAAACATGTTGTAAACAACTGAACTGAATTTCCCCTCAGAAATATAAACATAAAACTGTTGCTTAATGAGCTTGGCTGGGAACAGTAATGGCATCTGTTAACATTAATGGCATATGTTTGCCCTGAAACCAAAAATTGAAGAACAGAGGCACAGCAGTTTCATCAGCCCCTCTCTGCCCAGCTCAGGTGGTACTGGCAGGGGTACAGGACGCAAACGGGGAGGACCAGGTGTTCTGACAAATCCCATATGGGACGGAACCTGGGAACCTGTCAGTCAAATGGGGTGCGTGACACATAATAGGGACTCGCCTGCAGCGGAACACTTTGGGTTGAATGGCAGCTCGTCTGATTGATCTAGACAGTCGGGGAAGCCGTCACACTCCCATTGGGCTCTCAATAAACACCGCCCATCTGCGCAGCGGAACTCCTCCTCTTTGCATAAACGATATTCTGGAGAGAAAAAGAGTATGACAGGAAGAGAATTTAAATGTTAAAAAATTGTACTGTTTCAAATAGGTATGCATGACATTTCAGTCATCATTATTATTCAGATAAAGCTTAAACAAGAAACAGTCACTGTAAGATATGAATTCACAATTGTGAGATATGATGTCACAAAAAAAAAAAAATTAGAAATACTCACACTGCAAGACAAAGTCATTTTTGTGATCACAATGGGAGACAAAGTTGAAAAATTGTGATACAAAAGTCACATTGCATGACATAAAACAGCATTGCGAGATATAGTCACATCACCGAAATAATTGTAATTGCGAGAAATAGTCACATTGAGAGAAAGAGTTATATTTTGTGAAATAAAAAGTCAAAATGGGAGACAAATTTTGCGAAATAGTCACATTGCGAGATATAAAACTGCACTGCGAGATAAATTCATTGTGAAAAAAAAAAAATCACAATTGCGAGAAATACACCGAGAAATTTAAAGTCATATTTTGAAATATAAAGTCACAAATAGGACATGTAAATTTGTAATTATTAGAAAAAAAGGTGCAATTATTATCATCAAAAATAACCGCATTGCAAGATATAGAGTCGTCAAAAAAATAATCACAATTGCGAGAAATAGTCATATAGAGAGAAATAAAGTTAGGTTTTGTGATATAAAAATTCAAAATGGGAGACAAAGTCACAAATTGTGAGAAAGTGTCACATTGCAAGATAAAAAAACGGCATTGTGAGATTAAAAAAAAAAAAGAAAAAAAATTGCAAGTGCAAGAAATACATTGAGACATGTAAAGTCATATTTTGAATTATAAAGTCACAAATGGGACATATAAATTTGCAATTATTCGAAAAAAGGTGCAATTATTGTCAAAAATAACTTATGCATAGCAGCATTGCAAGATACAGTCATCAAAAAATAATCGCAATTGTGAAAAATACACTGAGAGATTTAAAGTCATATTTTGAAATATAAAGTCACATAAATTTGCAAAGAAAAAGGTGCAATTATTATTGTCAAAAAAATTGTGCATAACATCATTGCAAGATAGAGTCTTAAAAAAAATCTCAATTGCGAGAAATAGTCATCTTGAGAGAAATAAAATTACATTTTGTGATATTGTGTGATATACAGTCACATTGTGAGATATAAAACCGCACTGTGAGATAAAAAAATCTTTGTGAAAAACAAAAATCGCAATTGTGAGAAAAATAGTCACATTGAGATATAGTCACAAATGAAGTCAATGATGACATATGAAGTCATTTATGAGAAGTAGCAATTACGAAAAAAGTCATATTGTGAGATTTAAAGCCACATTTTGAGATATAAAGTCACAAATCGGACATATAAATTATTAGAAAAAGGCGCAATTAATATTGTCATAAATAATACCTTTTACCTAAAGACAAAAAAGCTGATTTTTAGGACCATAGAAATGTTGCAAAATGTGGCATTATTTTAATGTTAATTAAGCACATTTTCACTTAACTTTACTCACCTTAATTTATGCTTATTTTAAAATGAAAAAAGGGGGAAAAAAACTATTACAGTATCCTTTCCAAAATGAATTTATTTATTTATTTTGTATGCAACTTACTTTACGCAGGTTCTAATTGATTTTCTTTTCGATGTGAGATTCATCCTCATAGGTAACAATAAAAAAGGTGAAGAGTAGCCTATATTTCCATCAATTATTCTGAGCGAGTGTGTTTATTCTTAGATCTGAGGTACGGGACAGTGAGTTATGCATGCATCCCAACCGTTGAAACGTCCAATTAATGTTGTGCCAACACAATTACAACCCATTAAACAGGCTGCAAAGGGATGGTCATTTTCAACAGAAAGTAATGAATCGAGAAACCAGAGCTCCTCACCGCATTCCAGAGACTCGTCAGAACTGTCTCCGCAGTCATCGTCATGGTCACACACGAAACGCCGAGGGATGCAGTTTTGGTTCCGGCACTGGAACGTGCTTTCGGTGCACGTGTTGTTCGGAGCTTATTAAAGAGAGGAACAGGAACAGACAGGACGTTAGGTATGTGTTAGGATAAAAGGAGTAGCTCATAACAGACACCTGAGACTTGTCTCAAATCCCCAATTATTTTGGTTGTGGCTCTGAAAATTCGGGGACAGCAGATAAAAAGAAGATATTCTGGGTAAATTTGGCACCTTATTACCCAACAATTAGCTAATTAGTGTTAATTAGTGTTCACTGTTCCAGATAGATAAATAAGTGAACGAATGAACAAATTAATGAATAAATGCATAACTGAACGAATGAACCAACGAACAAATAAATAATGCTACCAATAGAATGCATAGATTTATTTATTTATTGCATTTTAGAAAAATATATAAAATACGTAAAATAAGGAAAACAATGTATGATCTAAAATAAAATAAAATAAAATAAAATAAAATAATTCCTGGAGTAAAAATAGTAAAATAATGAAAAGAAAATTGTGATCTAAAATAAAATCAAATCAAATGCCTGTATTACTATTCCATTTTTTTTTTATTCATTTTAGAATAACAGTAAAAGAAAAATCAGAAAAATGAAAACAATACATGACCTAAAATGAAAAGAAAAAGAAAGAAAGAAAGAAAGAAAGAAGGAAAGAAAGAAAAAAAAAATACAACTAATTTCAATCTTTAAAACATTTAAACATACTGTAAGTAATAGCCAGTTTTGACTGATGCATTCATTTATGATAAATAATGAAAACAAAGTATGACCTAAAATAAAATAATGTCTGGATTACATAAAATAAAATAAAATAAAATAAAATAAAATAAAATAAATTAAAAAAAATAAAATTCCTGGATTAAAAAATTGTAAATAATGAAAACAAAGTATGATATAAAATAAAATAAAATAAAATAAAATAAAATAAAATAAAATAAAATAAAATACCTGTATTACTATTCCATTTTTTATTCATTTTAGAATAATAGTAAAAGGAAAATCAGAAAAATGAAAACAATGCAAGACCTGAAATTAAAAAAAGAAAGAAAGAAAGAAAGAAAGAAAGAAAGAAAGAAAGAAAAGAAAAGAAAAAAGAATTTCAAGTTTTAAAACATTTAAACATAAGTAACATCCAGTCAAATACGTCCAAACCTTTGACTGATGCATTCATTTACTAGCTTCATTACTATTGCGAAAAGCCATTATGTTACCACACTGCGGTTTGGGGTGAAAACAGGAACAGGAAGTTGCTGATTTTGTGAGAGGAAATATTATGGTTGAAATTACCACAGCCAGCTACCGCTAGTTCATCGCTGCCATCGGGACAATCTCTCTCCCCGTCACATAACCAGTTCCTGGGTACACAAGCGTACGATCCTGGGCAACTGAACAAACCGGGGGCGCATGTTGCCGAACCTGTCGAGAAAACAGAGACTGAGCATCGCAATCTCAAGCCAACATGCTGCATGGTGTCATGAATATTCATTTGTTAAAAAAAAAAAAAAAAAACTTTCTCAAAGTAAATGAAAAAGTGTAAGCTGTTGTCTGGAGAACTTGTTTAACAATCTGTTTGTGTTTGACCTTTGAGAAATCTGAGGGTTTTTTTTTTTTTTTTTTTCCAGAGCCCATTTGTTAGGAGCACAGCATGGCCATAAATTCGCAACTATGATGAAACCGCAGGCCAATTTTTCTTCCCGCCTCTTTCGTGTTGATTTATATCCTTCCTCTCAGAGGAAGTCTTTCATTGTGTGGCCTAAATGCAAATACGTGCTTCAGAGTTTTACCGCAAATTTCCTCGCTTTCGTCCAATCCGTCACCGCAGTCGTCCTCCCCGTCACAGAGCCACTGTTTGGCGATGCACTTGTTTTTCGAGCAGGCGAACTGATTCCAAAGACACGATGAATCTAGAGGGAAAAGTTTGAACTTTGAAAATAAGCCCAAGGGAGGCCGTACTGACATTTAAGGAACAGTACAAACAAAAATGTTGATTCTTTCATCATTATGTTGTTTTAAACCACTTTGACTTTAGTTCTTCCACAGAACACAAATTATGATGTTTTGTAAAAGTTCACGCTGCTCTTTTCCCAAATAGAAAGGGATAAATGGAAATAAAAACAAATTAAAATTTGTGAAAATATTTTATCTTGTCGTCCAAAGCAGAAAAAGTCATACAGGTTTGGAAAGACATGAAGGTGAATAAATAATATCAGAATTTTCATTTTGGCGGGAAAACTACTAAATAAATAAACAAACAAACACTATAATAAGCAAAACAAAACGCATGAAAAAAATCTAAATATTTATAATTACAAATTAAGAAATAATTAAGAAAAAAGTCATACGGTTTTGAAAAGACATGAGGGTGAATAAATAATGACAGAATTTTCATTTTGGCGGGAAAACGAAGAAAAAGATCATTAATACCCTATAATAAGCAAAATGAAAGAGTAAAAATCTATGAAATCTCTTTGACATTTGTTCTCCAATAGAACACAAAATATGGTATTTTGGACATTTTCACGCTGCCCTAGAACACATAAAAAAAAAAAAAAATTATGTTAAATATATATATATATATATATATATATATATATATATATATATATCTTCATATAAATATCAAAATATATCATGTTGTGGTCCAGGGAAGAAAAAGTCATACAGGTTTGGAACAACATAAGGGTGAAATTTAAGGAAATTTAAGAAAAAGAACATTTGTAACCTGTAACAACCAAAATAAAACACATTAAAAAAAAAAATCTAAATATTTTATGTTGTGTTCCAAGAAAGTAAAAGCCATAAGGGTTTAAAATGACATGACGGTGAATAAATAACAACCAAATTTCAATTTTGGCGGGAAAGCTAAGAATTATATCTTATAATAAGCTAAATGAAAGTGTAAACATCCATGAATACACTTCAATAGTTTTAAGTTTGCCTTTGAAAGCCAAATTGAGTGCAATATCGAAAATTGGCCTCTAAAAGCCCTCTTTGCCCTTGTTGGGATTAGAGATTCAACTTTGGAAGGCGATCCTGCTAGCAAGCACTTTTAAAGTAATTGTCCACTTGCATACACATGTGAGCCACGAAAGGTGCGAGCAAATATGCCCCTATCAGCAGTCTGAAAGTTTGTTTGCTTGCGTTTGCCATCGATTTTGTGATATCTCTGCAAAGCCACCGGAGGCTGGGACAGAGAGACCAAGGTCACAAAGAGAAAGGTTTTAAAAAGTGACACCAAAAGGGCTGAAGACAACAAAAGCGAAGAGGATGAATAGGTAAATGAGGGTCATTCTTCAAAACCTGCCTTAGAGGAAGTCTCAAAAGAACAAATAACCAAAATGAAAGGTGAAAAAGCACCGGTGCATTCGTCAAGATCAAGGACACGGAAACAAATCCGTATTACTTCTGATTTTGGGTCAGTGACTACGAGGTCGCCGCGCAGTCCAGAGTTGCGCTGGCTACACGGGAGCTTCAGTCTCAGATCAGAGTTCTTGCTCAGAATAAGACTCTCTGAAGCGGAACCAAAAGGATTCCCGGCACGGGGTCGGGACAGAAGCTAAGCAAAGATTGGTCGCAGCAGGAAAGCAGAACTTCCTAGAACTTCCTACTCTACAGTTCTGCTCACTTTAGAGGTACATCACGAAGTTTGAGATGGAGAGAAACATGAATGTCGATAAGATTAATAATTATACAACACATTATAGCAAGATGTGGATGGTATAACCCTTCACCTAAAGTTATACAGTTGTTCATGTAACTTTCTTCAAAATATTATGAAATTCATCTAAATATTTCCCACAAGCAATCGCAAGCAATCAAGTCATAATTATGAGAAACAGTCGCACTGTGAGATATAAAGCTGTATTGTGAGATTATATAGTCTAATTGTGAGATATAGTATCTACACTAAAAAAAGGAGGGGGTTGTTAAAAAGTCACAAATTGTGAGAAATAAAGTCACAATTACCATACATAAAGTCAAATTTTGAGATAAAAAGCAGAATTATGAGATATATAGACATACTGTGAGATATAGTAACAATCAAGTCGCTATAAAGAGAAATAAAGTCACATTGCAAGACTTAGTCACCATGAGAGATGTCACAAATTGTGAGAAATAAAGCCAAATCACAAAAAATAAAATCATATTGCAAAATATGCAGCAGTATTGCTGTAGTCATAATACTATATCTATATAATATAGTCATACTGTGAGATACAGTAGCAATTTTAGAAGAAAACGTCGCTATAACGAGAAATAAAGTCACACTACGAGATTTAAAGTCACATTTTCAGTTTTAAAGTCATCATGGGAGATATAAATTTGCTAATTGTGAGAAATAAAATCATAATTATGAGGAACAATATTGTCTTTCACAATATAAAGCAGCATTTCTGATATATATAGACATACTTTGAGATGAAGCAATTCTAGAAAAAAAAAAATCGCTATAAAGAGAAATAAAGACACATTGTGAGTCACATTTTCAGATATAAAGTCACTACGGGAGATTTAAATTTGCAAATTGCGAAAAATAAAGAGGAATAAAGTTGCATTGTGAGATATAAAGCAGCATTGCGAGATATATAGTCATATTATGAGATACAGTAGCAATTTTAAAAGAAAACGTCGCGATAACGAGAAATGAAGTCACACTTCAAGAATTAAAGTCACATTTTCAGTTATAAAGTCACCATGGGAGATCCAAATTTTAAGAAATAATTATGTTTGAATCATGTTTGAAAAGAAAAAAGTTCCTGATGAAGGTCATGCGACCGAAACGTCGTTAATAAATATTTGATATATTTTTGGCATAGATAGTGTGCAGGATTTGTTTTTGATTTTTAGTTTTTGACCTGGCCGGTCTTTGTTTTGTACGCACCTATTCATTGCCGTCAGTTTTTTGCTAATTGAAGAAATAATTATGTGAAATACAGAAATGTTGTGACATATAATGCAGCATTGTGAGAAAATGGTAAATAAATTACGAGAAAAAAGTCACATTTTG
>CM077231.1:7558667-7581167 GCA_039654775.1 Spinibarbus caldwelli
ATTAGGGATGTGCATTGACTGCTTGAATGTTTGACACATAATCAGCCGAGGATAGATGTGGCAGTGTAGTTCAATTTGCACTTTTTTTTTCTTTTTTTTTTACTGTTGGTCTATGTACACAAACTTCAGAGGGATGTCTCCCTGGCCTTTGCATTGCGTCCCCTGTGTTCTGTTCTATTCCATCAGATGCACTATGTCTAGCTGTTTGAACACAAAAACACATCTGTGTATAAGCCACATAATCCTCTCCAAGCAGAGTCGAGCGCTGTTGCAATCCTAGACTGAAAGTCACCATATAGTGTCCGTATAACATCCTGAATCTAGCCAATGTTTCTTAAAGTCACACAACTGTATTTTCATTTTTTATTTTTATTTTTGTGCTCATGTTGGTCCCTAACAAAAATACAGTAAAAAAAAAAAAAACAAAAAAAAAGTACAGTAGATGAGTATTCCAATATTAATATCTAGACAGAAGCACCCAGAACCATTTAATATCTAGATCTAGCCAACAGTATCAACTATGCAAATGTGTTGTAAAGAAACTGCCATCTAGACCTGTCACATCTGTCCAGAGAGGAGTCTGTAATGGCTTCAAATAGGTGAAAATAAAAGCACTTGGCATTTACAGTGTAGCAAAAGGAATCTGCATTACAATCTAGAATAAGAATTTAGTCCTCAATCTGAAATCTACAATTTAGATCACAATCTTGATTTAGAATTTATATTCAGAGCAAAATTTGGATTCAAAATTGGTTCCAAAATTCAATAAATTTAGTTTAAACAGAATCTGACTCATAATCTGTATTTAGAATTTGGATCACAATCAAACTCCAGATCACAATCTTGGTATAGAATCCATATATTCAAAGCAAAGGAAATCTGGATTGCATTATGGATGTGCAATTATATTTTAGAATACAGATCCAGAACTTAAATCTGAACAAAATGAATCTGAATCACAATCTGGATTTAGTATATATATATATGTAGAGCAAAATTAACTTGGATTACAGTCTGGATGTACAATATAGATCCAAATCTGGCTCCAAAAATCAAATACATTCTAAATCGTAATCTGGATTTAGAGTATGGATCATAATCTGAATTCAGACCACAATCTTTATTTATAATCTATATTCAGAGCAAGGGAAATCAGCATTACAATCTGTATGTACAGTTGTTTTTCATAATCTGGATCCAGAATCTAAATTATGATCAAAATGAATCTAAATGACAATCTGCATTTAGAATCTATATTCAGAGCAAAATTTGGATTTGAAACTGGTTCCAAAATTCTATATATTTAGAGTATACAGAATCTGAATAATAATTTGGATTTAGAATATGGAACATATGGAACATTGGTATCAAATCCATAATTTGAAGCAAAAAAAATAAATTTATTGTATGTATTGCATTTTGGATGTCCAATTATATTTTAGAATACAGATCCAGAACCTAAATCTTAAAATAAATCTGAATCGCAATCTGGATTTTAGATTTAGAACAAAACTAACTTGGATTACAACCTGGATGTACAATATAGATCAAAATCTGGTTCTAAAAAACAAATGGAATCCAAATCATAATCTGGATTTAGAATATGGAATATAATCTAAATCTAGACCACAATCTTTATTTAGAAACTTTATTCAGAGAAAGGGAAATCTGGATTACAATCTGTATGTAATCTGGATCCAGAACCTAAATTCTGAGCAAAATGAAACTGAATCAGAATCTGGATTTAGAATATTCAAAATAAAATTAATTTTAGCTGTAATATGGATGTACTATATAGATTGCAATCTGGTTCCAGAATGACATATTCACAGTAAATGGAATATGAATCATAATCTGGATTCAGAACATGGATCACAATCTAAGTCTAGATCACAATATTGGCTTTTGTATTACAATCTGTACATACAATTATTATTATTATTATTATTATTATTATTATTATTATTATTATTATTATTATTATTATTATTTCTTTTTTATTATTATTATTTCTTCATATTCTGGGACCAGAACCTAAATTCTGAGCTAAATTAATTGGAGTCACAATCTGGATTTGGAATATACATTCAGAGCCACAGGAATCTCAGTCACTATTTGGATTTGTAATTAATATTCAGAGCAACATGAATGTAGTTTTCTAGTTTCTGCTGTAGTTTGTAGCAGGAGAATGTTCTTCTCACTATATTAAAAGCAGCCGTTCTGTCCCACATGCCCCCTGTTTCTCAGCTATCCGCCTCCAGACCTGGGGCACTGCAGACCTGAATGTGTGCTCTGAATTTCAATCCAGAGTGAATCAGACACCAAACATTTCACATTCTCAAAATTTGCTTCATCACCAGCATCCCAAACAGTAATCTGCTATTATTTGGAATACACCAGCATATAGACAGACTCAATACTAACAGATATGGACTTAACCACATAACTCAATGTACTGGGACATACTAGAACATTTGGGGTGAGTGAAAATGAGCAAGAGATACAGAGAGAGAGAGGGTACAGGACTTACATACACATCTGTTATCATCCAGTAATATCCGTTCTCCACGGCAAGTACAGTTTACCACACCAAGTGGAGTCAAAAGGCAAAGGTCATGGCACCCTCCATTATTCACACTGCAGGGGGATGACTCGCCTAAAAGTAATAAGATAAATCCTTGGTAACAAATCACTCATCTTAGTGCACTGAAACAAATCATGACTTTTCAACTGTTCAAGTTTTACAGCTCATAGTTAGGGTTAGGAATTTAAACAAACAGGGATTCAAATTGTTGTACAAATTCAAACATTCAAAAATTCAAATGTCCTTATGTTTGGTGCCATGTTTGAATGTGTACAAAAAGTTAAGAAAAAAAATGGCAGAAAAGATGGAAAAAGCAGCTTGGAATTTCTGCAAAGTATCTTATTTGGTGTTTTAAAGTTTCATGGAAAGCAAGCAAGGTGGGTTTGTTGGGTTAAATGTTTGTTTGTTTATTTATTTATTTTAGAAAAACAATAAAGTAGAAAAAAAAAGAATCTATAATTCAGAGCAAAATGAATTTGGATTGCAATATGGATGTACAGATTATAACCTGGTTACAGGACTATAAATTCAGAGCAAATGGAATCTGAAACATAATCTGGATTTAGAATATGAATCCTAATCTGAATCTTGACGACGTCCTTCATATAGAATCTATTAATAATCCAGATCCAGAACCTAAATTCTGAACAATATGAATCTGAATCACAATCTTAGTTTAAAATCAATATTCAGAGCAAAATTAATTTGGATTGTAATATGGATGTACAATATAGATTATAACCTGGTTACATGACTATATATTCAGAGCAAATGGAATCTGAATCATAATCAGTATTTAGAATATGGATTCTAATCTAAATCTTGACCACAACCTTCATATACAATCTATTAATAAAATGGATCCAGAACCTAAATTCTGAATGATTCATAATCTGGTTTCAGAATTCCATATTTAGAGCAAACAGAATCTGAATCATAATCTCGATTTAGAATATGGAAACTAATCTGAATCTAGACCACAATCTTTATTTACAATCTATATTTAGAGCAAGAGAAATCTGAACTTAAATCTGTATCTACTTACAATATACAGGTGAATCTCAATGAATTAGAATGTCTTGGAAAAGTTCATTTCAGTAATTCAACTCAAATTGTGAAACTCATGTATTAAATAAATTCAATGCACACAGACTGAAGTAGTTTAAGTCTTTGGTTCTTTTAATTGTGATGATTTTGGCTCACATTTAACAAAAACCCACCAATTCACTATCTCAACAAATTAGAATATGGTGACATGCCAATCAGCTAATCAACTCAAAACACCTGCAAAGGTTTCCTGAGCCTTCAAAATGGTCTCTCAGTTTGGTTCACTAGGCTACACAATCATGGGGAAGACTGCTGATCTGACAGTTGTTCAGAAGACAATTATTTACACCCTTCACAAGGAGGGTAAGCCACAAACATTCATTGCCAAAGAAGCTGGCTGTTCACAGGGTGCTATATCCAAGCATGTTAACAGAAAGTTGAGTGGAAGGAAAAAGTGTGGAAGAAAAAGATGCGCAACCAACCGAGAACCGCACCCTTATGAGGATTGTCAAGCAAAATCGATTCAAGAATTTGGGTGAACTTCACAAGGAATGGACTGAGGCTGGGGTCAAGGCATCAAGAGCCACCACACACAGACGTGTCAAGGAATTTGGCTACAGTTGTCATATTCCTCTTGTTAAGCCACTCCTGAACCACAGACAACGTCAGAGGCGTCTTACCTGGGCTAAGGAGAAGAAGAACTGGACTGTTGCCCAGTGGTCCAAAGTCCTCTTTTCAGATGAGAGCAAGTTTTGTATTTCATTTGGAAACCAAGGTCCTAGAGTCTGGAGGAAGGGTGGAGAATCTCATAGCCCAAGTTGCTTGAAGTCCAGTGTTAAGTTTCCACAGTCTGTGATGATTTGGGGTGCAATGTCATCTGCTGGTGTTGATCCATTGTGTTTTTTGAAAACCAAAGTCACTGCACCCGTTTACCAAGAAATTTTGGAGCACTTCATGCTTCCTTCTGCTGACCAGCTTTTTAAAGATGCTGATTTCATTTTCCAGCAGGATTTCTATGGGAATCTATGGGGTATTGTCAAGAGGAAAATGATAAACAAGAGACCAAAAAATGCAAATGAGCTGAAGGCCACTGTCAAAGAAACCTGGGCTTCCATACCACCTCAGCAGTGCCACAAACTGATCACCTCCATGCCACGCCGAATTGAGGCAGTAATTAAAGCAAAAGGAGCCCCTACCAAGTATTGAGTACATATACAGTAAATGAACATACTTTCCAGAAGGCCAACAATTCACTAAAAATGTTTTTTTTATTGGTCTTATGAAGTATTCTAATTTGTTGAGATAGTGAATTGGTGGGTTTTTGTTAAATGTGAGTCAAAATCATCACAATTAAAAGAACCAAAGACTTAAACTACATCAGTCTGTGTGCACTGGATTTATTTAATACACGAGTTTCACAATTTGAGTTGAATTACTGAAATAAATGTACTTTTCCACGACATTCTAATTTATTGAGATGCACCTGTATGTACAATCTGTATTCAATACATTTTGCATATGAATACTTTCTCTTTCTCTTTCTTTCTTTCTTTCTTTCTTCTTCCAGAACCTACATTCTGATCAATATGAATCTGAATCACACTCTTGGTTTAAAATCTATATTCACAACAAAATGAATTTGGATTGCAATTTGGATGTATAATCATAATCTGGTTCCAGAATCCTATATTCAGTGCCAATGGAATCTGAATCATAATCTGGACTCAGAATATGGATCACAATCAAGATTTGAAACCTATATTCAGAGCAACAGGAATCTGAATGACAATCAGGATTTAAAATCTTTCTAGTACATTAACTACTTAATATAAATAAGGCTCCTTGTATTATTTAGTAATGAGCACAAAACATGTTTTTTTTGTTAGATTACAGAACAGCACGACTGAATGCTGTGAGAAATACTTTATTAAATTCTCACTGCCTTTCAGAACACTATTTTAAATGCGGCCTAAGGCATCCGATGTCTTTTAACACAATACATTCAGCCTAGCACCATACACACACACATTCAAGGCTTGAAGGGCACTCTTGCAGTGCCAGTCAGAGGGTTGGGCTCCTCAGCGGGTGTGAGTTTGAACTGTGCTTGGCACAGACGTTGGCGTGGAGCGCGGGTCTCTGAATCGTGCCCTATCTACACACAAGCGGCTGCCAGACTCCAGAGCCATGGGCCGAGTGTATTCCCCTGCACAAATGGTGAGGATTCAGATGAGTGCATTGGGCCAGCGTCTTTCACCGTAGCGGCATGGGGCTTCAGTCCTGGGAGGCTTTTGCTTATTATGGGATAGGGTTTTTAATAGCTTTGACTCTTCGATGGCTGATTTCTGTTGGCCGGTGATTATAAAGGAATGTTTATTAGTTGGAATAAAAGGAACTGCAGATGGTACCCACTTTTAAAGGGACAGTTAACCTAAAAAACAGTAATTACGTCATTATATTCGAAAGGGGAAAAAAGTCATGTAGTTTAGAACAGCATAAATTTGTCTTATTTTGTTAGGGTTTAAAAAGTAATGTGGGGAATTACTTAGAATTTCAGCATTTTATAGTTCCGTCTGAGCGAATTCTCTTAGTAGAGTCGTCTGTGCTATATAGATAGGAGGGACGGTGGCTACCGAGGTCCAAATCTCCTAAGAGAGTCCCGAGATGAGAAAATCTCAATTTGCGGTTTGGATGCCAAGCATCTAAGCTGCTTCCATTAGAGTCCTTTGAAACACTGAGGCTTGAACCGCAAACAAAGAAATGTCTGTACCGAAGCCAACAAAGAAGCGGAGTAGAAAGTCGGCATTCTATAAATGTGTCACGTTCTATAAATTCTGCTAATTCTGTAAATTTCATGGTGCAGTTTTACTTCCCGGGTGAATCGAGTTTGGTTTCTTCCCTTTAAAAGATTTACGCCTGAGGCACTTGAATTGTGGTGCTCCTTGGGAGTTTCAACAGATGCAATTACCAAGTACTGCAGGTTTAAGTTTAATGGTCGGGGAATATAAACGTAAAAGTCACCATGTGCACTTAACAGAATTTATGTAAATGTTACTTCCAGCAGTGATCAGGCTGGACTGGGTCTCAGTATTTTGAATGGGACTTGAATCGAGTTTACCAAGATTCAGAATCTATATACTGAGTGTAAACAGAATCTGGATTACAGTCAGAGATGCACTATAGATCATAACCTGAATCTGGAATCCAGACAGACAGACAGACAGACAGACAGACAGACAGACAGACAGATAGATAGATAGATAGATAGATAGATAGATAGATAGATAGATATTTGGAGCAAACTGAATCTGGGTTACAATATGAATGTAAAATATATATTACAATCTGAACCAAGAATCTAAATTTAAAGTACGAACCCGAATCACAATCTGTATTTATTGTCTAGCTCATAAATTTAAATTTAGATCACAATTTATTTTTAGGAATCTAGATTGTAATCTGGATACATAATATAGATAATATTCTAAATTCAGAATCCAGATTTAGAGCAAAAGGAATCTGAATCACAATCTGTATATGAGTTTAGGTAATCTGAACCCTAATCACAATCCTGATTCAGGATCTGAATATACAGATAAAATCTGAATAAAAAAATTGACTCCGAGCAGGTCCTTTACCCTGAACACAGAATTTATTACTTATGGAAATATATCAGCCTGTAATTACTGGATAAGTCCCCTCTAATGATGTACAGTCACTCATTAATATGATTTGTCTTTGTATTTATCATACCTTGCTGACATAAACCCAGCTTATCCTGTAATACGTAGAACACTGTGACTACATTCAGCTTATCTGACCCTCTTGTCAGAATGTGTTGCTTTTGTTCTAGCTTCACCGCGCACCCATCAAAAAAAGTCCCCAGTGACTTCTGACGCATCTAAAATCAGTGACTTTGCATTGTGTTTGCTGTCATCACAGAGTAAGCATCTCAGACACCTCGTATGAATAATACAAACAAGCTTTTTGTGACTAATACAAACAAGACTGCAAGTCATCCGCTACGTCAACCAAGAAACGTGTGTATCCACTTGTTTGAAAACTCTCTTTGATTCAAGGGATTTAGAAATATACTATAAAGGTTTGTTGACACAGCAATTCAGTTTCAATTCATCTAAAAACATTTGGTTTGAGTTAAATGTTAAAACACTTGCGTCATGTGATGGGACAAAGGAAATTAATTACGTACAGCTGTTGGTGTCATTGGAAACAGCGACAATTCCCATCGGTTGATGAAGGATGTCCGCGCGGAGGACTTTCGTATTGGCTCCGGTGAACTTATCAGAGCGGATCACAGCCCGCCGCGTCCAGTCGGACCAGAAAATGAAGTCTCTGTAAATTGCCAAGCCAAAGAACGTTCCGGGTCCTGATTTCACAATGACCTACAAATTTAGGAAGAAGAATTTAGGTGAGAGAAATATCCTGGTAAAAAGAAAAAAAACTGTTTTTATAAGAGCCCTATTAAATATTTCAGGTTATAGACTAACAGTCAAAAGTTTTGGGGAATTTATATTTCTCGTGACCTTAAAAACTTTGTAAACTTTTTGGACTCATGCTTAAATGCCAGATAGACAGCAAGTCAGATAGCTGGATAGATTGATTGATGGATGGATAGACAGACAAACAGACGGGTAGAACGATAAATAGAATGATAAATAGAACGATGGATGGATGGATGGATGGATGGATGGATGGATGGATGGATGGAAAGACAGACAGGCACGACAATAGATAGAATAATGGATGGATGGATGGAAAGACAGACAGACAAATAAAACAACAGATAGAACGATGAATGGATAGACAGGCAGAACAACAGATAGAATGATAGAATGAGAACAATAGAACAGAACAATAGAATGTTGTATGGATGAATGGATGGATTAAACGGAGAGATAGGTAGGACAACAGATAGAATGATGGATGGATGGATGGATGGACGGACGAATGGATGGACAGATGGATGGATGGATGGAAAGAAAGACAGGTAGAACGATAAACGGAATGCTAGATGGATGGATGGAAAGACAGACAGACAAGTAAAACAACAGATAGAACAATGGATGGATGGATGGATAGACAGAATAACAGATAGAATGACAGAATTAGAATGACAGAACAACAGAATGATGGAGGGATGGATGAATGGATGGATGGATGGATGATGGCCAGAAAGAGAGAGATAGACAGGTAGGACGATAGATAGAATGATGGATGGATGGATGGATGGATGAACAGGTAAAACGACAAATTAAATGATGGATGGATGGATGGATGGACTGAGAAACAGACAAACAGGTAAAACAATAGATAGAATGGATGAATGGATTGATGGACAGAATGACAGATAGAATGACAGATCGATATAAAAACAGAATGTTGGATGGATGGATGGATGGATGGGTAGAATGACAGAATGATGGATGGATGGATGGATGGATGGTCGATAGAAATAGACAGACAGGTAGGAATACAGATAGAATAATGGATGGATAGATGGAGAAACAGACAGACAGGTAAAACAACAGATAGAACAATGGATGAATGGATGGATGGACAGAAGAACAGATAGAATGATAGAACAATAGTATGTTGGATGGATGGATGGATGGATGGATGGATGATCAATACAAAGAGAGAGATAGAAAGACAGGTAAAACAATAGATTGAACGATGGATGGATGGACAGAATGACAGACAGAATGATAGAATGGTATAGAACAATAGAATGTTGGATGGATGGATGGATGAATGGATGAAGACAGACAGGTAAAACAATAGACAGAATGATAGATAGAACGATAGACAGAGCAATATAGGAAAGATAGAACGATAGATAGAACGATAGATAGAACGATAGATAGATAGATAGATAGATAGATAGATAGATAGATAGATAGATAGATAGATAGATAGATAGATAGATAGATAGATAGATAGATAGATAGAATCTATTAATAAATATTGTAGATATTTTGTAAAAATCATTCAATAACTTTCAAGCACTGGTAATAAATAAATCAAAGTGTCTCTCCTGCCGTACAGCACAGTTCCATCAGGCAGTTTACTTCCAGCACAAAGGTGCACAGACCAAAATAAAGCACACTGAGTGTCTGTATAATTCACACAGACACACGGGCCCGTCCAGAGCCGGAGGGGAACCACCCTGACACCCGAAGGACAGCCCTCCTCCATTATCCCCCACATTATAAATGATTAACCCAGATCTACAGAGTGTAAATGGAATCACTGTCGTAACAGACACAGGGATACAGTACATCACGCGCCGCCTCAGAGAGGAAAGTAAGCTGTGAGAGAGGGGCTGTTCTTCACGTGCCTGAAGGAAATGAATTGATACCAGTCGCTCAAAAAAACACTGAGATGGTAGAGATGGGAATAAACCAGGGTTCAAATCTACACTCAACAAATACATGTAAAATTAGACTTTAGTAAGTAAAATAAAAGTTAGTCACCACTGAAAACTTTCACTGAAAACATTTTGACACACTGAGGAAGGCTTGGTAGCCGAAACGTTTGTGTCTATTCCCTAATGGTAATGACTGTAAAATAAAACGAAAAAGAAGATTGCTCTCGTGAGTGCGGATCATAAATTCTTCTACAAAGTAACTTAACAGATTGACGCACCAAAACAAAAGAATCAAGTAGCGGAGGAGCGTGGTGCAAACGACGTTGTTATCCTTATAAATAACAAACTGTCGTGACATATTCAGTGGAAAATGTATCATCATAAGTTTAATATTTTTTGAATTAATATACATAAGCCCTGAAGGCAGAGTTAAAGAAAATGAAATAATTCAGGGAGTTTATTATTTATTTATTTTTCTGCTGTGCATGGAATTCTCAGATTTATATGAAAAACAAAAAATACTGAGAAAAAGCAAAGCAGTAAATAAAACAAAATAATTAATTATTGTCAAAACAATTTAGAGAAGAAAAAAAAATACAGAAACTATAGTTATAGTATAACTATAGTACAGTATAACTAGAAAATTTGAAAAGTCAATGATTTAGTCTATTTTTTTTCTGCTGTGCAAAGAAACAAACACTTTAGAATAGGGAACACTTATTCACTATTAACTACGACTTTTCCCTCAATTAATTCCTAATTTGCTGCTTATTAATAGTTAGTAAGGTAGTTGTTAAGTTTAGGTATTGGGTAGGATTGGGGATGTAGAATAATGTCATGTAGAATAAGGCATTAATATATGTGTTTAATTAGTTCTAATAACTGGCTAATATTCTAGTAATATGCATGCTAACAAGCAACTAGTTAAGAGACCCTAAAATAAAGTGTTACCCAAAAATTTTATTCAAATTCTGAACGGATTAGAATGTGCAAATAGCCATTCCTTTAAAATCACTAAAAAGGTGTCACTCTCTTCAGTTCATCGCAATCTCGGAAAGTTCCTTTATAATTAATGAATATCTTATTTACATCGTGTTACAGAGAGATGATTCGCAAGTGCACGGGAAAAAAATCTGGCGTTTAGAGGTGAATGAAGGCAATGGCCAATCACAGGTGTTCAAGAAATCAACAGACATGTCTGTGATTGGCTACATTGCTAAGCGCTACGAAGACACATTGTAAATAATCTTTACGCTTTCCAGAGCACAAACACAAATGCGCACAGGAGCCTTTACCCAATTTGTTTTGCCAACATCCTATTATTATAATTTTAACTGAGGGTGCTTTTGATTGCGTGAGAAAATGGATGTGTGGCGTGAGAAAAGTGTCAATTGCGTGAGTCTCACGCTGAATGTGTGAGAGTTGGCAGCCCTGGTCGTAACCATAGTATAAGTGGAATAATTGACTCCGGACAGTTGAATTATTAGAAAAATAATGCACACGTGTGCATTATTTTTCCAATAATTCAACGGCCCGTCGTCAATTATTCCTTACACACATATACATATACATACATACACACTTCAGGGCACAAACAATATCTAATCATAATATTGCATAATAATGCAATGCAACAAGGAAAAGGAAGGAAAATAAACAAATCCAAAAAAAAAAATAAAAATAGGGGCCAATATTTCTGTTGCGTTACTAAAATATTACAATGTTCATAAAACAAGCCACTGCAAATTCTTCATTACAGTTTCTATGATAACTGCATGTAATCCATCAACAAAAAAGAGACTGCACACATTTTTTCCAGCTTTAAGAGCTTTTCATGTTTTTTGCTATTTATTTCCAAAGACTTTCGCAAGCCACACACATCTGTTCTGAAGTGCGGCATTAACTGCTCTTCAGTAACACGCAGACACAGATGTCTCTGAAGGGCCGTCCGTTTGAATGCCAGAGTCTTTGTAATAATAATAGGCGGCTCGATGGGTGCGTGGAGAGCAAGGCTCGCGCTTTAGTCTGCGATGACAACATGTCAAACACGTGTTCTCACTCTTGCGTGGTCGAGACGTCTTTATTCCCAAGTGTTCTGTCGCCGCCCGCACGTGTGTGGGGGATCAGGATGAAAGATACGGCAGACACATCTGCATGATGTTCTGATATCAGAGCTGTCGTCTCGACAGGTGAAAACCTCTTCATGCTCTCTTAAGATCGAAAGTTTTTAGCATTGAATTATGAACCAGTGGACAAGAACATGACATTCCCGCTCCGAGCGCAGGCTTATGTTTCAAGTAGCTTCTAAGCAGGGATTATCTCAGACTTCGCTCTCCAATAATGCGACGGAGGGTTACTCAAACATAACCTACACTAAAACAGGTTCTATTTTAGTTAAAGCTATACTGACCCCTTGCTAAGCTCCGCCCCTTTTTACTTACAAAATAATAGGACTGAATTGGAGATTTCAATAAAAAGTACGGTTTTCAGTCAATGTGCTCATAAATAGGTCGGAACTGATTGGATGTGATTTTTATGAGTACTGGAAAGAATTGCGATTTTGTGAAATTTTCCGTTAAAGAAACTGCTAGCTGTAAACAGAAAAGCCTCAGTTGAACATGATAAATTTAGCGTAACGTTTCTAAAAATGTTTCTTTAAAGAAAACAAAAAAACAAACATGATTAAAAATCATGATGTAACATGATTAAAAACTGGAAACTACAAATCAGAAATGAAGCAAATGCTTCTTGACCAATTGGAAAGAGAAAAGCTTAATTTGAAAATGATAACATCACTGTAGCGTTTCTACAACACATTTACTACTACACATTTACTACTACAAGTCCCAAATGATGCGTTAGGACTTGCGTTTACTGACCTAATAAACTCTTTTGGAGTCAAGCAAAACGTCACTGGGCCCACTCATCTTTTTAATCATACGCTAGATTTAATTATATCGCATGGAATTGATCTTACTTACAGAGCATATCCGCAAACTAATATAAAATAATCAAAACAATCCAAGGTTTTTATTTAGAACAGTGGCTAGATTAACAAATAACCAGACGCCACCTGATCTAAATATTCCCTCACAATTTAATAGTAATGACTTTATGAATTTCTTCACTGATAAGATAGATAACATCAGAAATACAATAACAAATGTAGATTCTACAGCATCTAGTACTTCAGCTTCATTCATCACACCCAAAGAAAAACTGCAGTGCTTTACAACTATAGGACAGGAAGAGCTAAATAAACTTATCACTGCATCTATACCAACAACATGCCTATTAGATCCTGTACCCACTAAATTACTGAAAGAGTTGTTACCTGTAGCAGAAGAGCCGCTTCTCAATATTATTAACTCATCGTTATTTTTAGGTCACGTCCCAAAATCATTCAAGCTGGCGGTTATTAAGCCTCTTATTAAAAAAAAAAAACACAACTAGATCCTAGTGAACTGGCAAATTACAGACCCATTTCAAATCTTCCGTTTATGTGTAAAATTTCTGAAAAAGTTGTGTCTGCTCAATTGTGCTCCTTTTTGCAAAAAAAAAAAAAAAAAAAAGATCTCTAAGAAGAATTTCAGTCAGATTTCAGGACCCACCATAGCACAGAAACTGCACTTGTTAAAATTACAAATGACTTGCTTCTTGCGTCAGACCAAGGCTGCATCTCATTGCTAGTTTTACTTGATCTTAGTGCTGCGTTCAACACTATAATGTAGATCATGACATACTCATAGATCGATTACAAAACTATACGGGTATTCAAGGGCAGGCTTTAAGATGGTTTAGATCCTACCTGTCCGATTGCTACCACATTGTTATTTAAACAGGGAGTCATCTCAATTATCACCAGTAAAGTATGGAGTACCAGAAGGATCTTTCCTAGGTCCTCTGCTATTTTCAATATACATGTTGCCCCTTGGTAATATTATTAGAAAATACGGGATTAGTTTCCATTGTTATGCTGATGATACTCAACTATATATCTCAACAAGACCAGATGAAACTTCTAAATTATCTAAGCTAACAGAGTGTGTTAAAAATGTAAAAGATTGGATGACCAATAATTTTCTCCAATTAAATTCAGATAAGACAGAGATTACTTATTGGACCAAAAAACAGTACACAGAATCTCTTGGATTACAATTTGCAACTAGACGGATGTACTGTTACTTCCTCTACAGTCAAAAATCTGGGTGTTATATTAGATAGGAACTTGTCTTTTGAAAATCATATTTCCCATGTTACAAAAACAGCATTCTTCCATCTTAGAAACATTGCCAAGCTACGAAACATGTTAACTGTTTCTGATGCAGAAAAGCTAGTTCATGCATTCATAGACTGGACTATTGTAATGCACTGCTAACTGGTTGTCCTGCATCTTCAATAAACAAGCTACAGGTAGTCCAAAATGCAGCGGCTAGAGTCCTTACCAGGTCACGAAAATATGATCATATTACCCCAATTTTACAGTCTCTGCACTGGCTACCTATTAAGTTCTGTATCCGTTACAAAATATTATTACTTACCTATAAGGCCCTTAATGGGTTAGCTCCTGTGTACCTAACTAGTCTTCTACCACGCTACAATCCATCCCGCTCCCTAAGGTCACAAAACTCTGGACTTTTGGTAGTACCTAGGATGGCAAAGTCAACTAAAGGAGGTAGAACTTTTTCACATTTGGCTCCCAAACTCTGGAATAGATTTCCTGATAACGTTCGGGGTTCAGACACACTCTCTCTGTTTAAATCTAGATTAAAGACACATCTCTTTAGCCAAGCATTCACATAATGCATCTCATAATCTTGTACTGCAGTTATATCTGATCAAACACACATTATTGTTCTTTAGCTTGGATTGAACAAATCATTTTTGCTTGGATGGAACAGCAGCTATGCTAATTATGTCTCTATTTGTTTCTCTGTTTCTGCCGTAACTAGGAATTACACAAGCTTCAGTCTGGATCCAACCCTTAAATAATCTGAGATGACCAAACACCTGAGAAGAGATGATGCCAACCCCTCAGAGGACCTCAAATGATGCCAACCCTCAGACAACATACAGAATTACCAAATTTCGCCATAAGTTTCTACAATATATAAATATATTGTAGAAACTTAATTTCCTGTAAAGCTGCTTTGCAACGATTTGTATTGTGAAAAGCGCTATACAAATAAACTTGAATTGAACTGAATTGAACTACTTTCAGAAATTGTTAAATCACATAGTACATACAGTACTATAAAACTGAAAACTGCAAATCTGAATTGATGCAATCAATTTTCACTGTTAAAAAAACTAAAGTAAAAAACGCACAAGATATAAACTCACAGTTATGAGTTATAAAGTCAGAATAGGGGATATAAACAATTTCGAGAAATAAATTCAGAATCAAAATCAAAATTCATAAATTTGTAACTTTTTTCTCACAGTTCTGACTTTTTCATGCAAATGCGAGTTTATATCTCGCAATTCTGAGAAAAAAAGTCAGAATTGTTCATTATTCAGTGGCGGAAACAGGCTTCCTTACACCATGTCCTAACTACACGCGACGCGACGCGCGATAAAAGGTATCTTTTCCATGTTAATCGGAGTTTTTGTCCTAACTAGCCGCGACGCCGCAAAATTTCTAATTTAGAAACGGTTTCTATTTCCGCGACATCGCGGCTGGAACAACAACATACAAACTAATGACAGTGATGATGTCAGGTACTGATTATACATTACATTTACATTTATGCATTTAGCAGACGCTTTTATCCAAAGTGACTTACATAGCATTCAAGTTACAGTTTTTACATTTGATCAACTCTTCAACTCTTGCTTTCCCTGGGAATCGAACCCATGATCTTGGCGTTGCTAGCGCCATGCTCTACTATTTGAGCTACAGGAAAGCTGATTATGTGCTTTATTCAATGTTAAACGTGTCTAATGTGAGTTTGAATATCATTCTGCATGACCGTTATAGCCATACTGAAAGCAACAACAGATAGTTTACCTCAGATCTTGAAAATAAGATGTACATTAAAACTGCGAACTCCATGTGAACCAACAAGCCTATTCCATGACAAAGATGGCATCAGTCACTCAGTATGTACTTTTAATAATGTTAAAAAGGTTTAATATTTATGAATTAGATTATAAACATATCCATTTCTTTGAGAGTGCAGTGTGCTTCCAAGGAGAGCCCGCCCACACACGCTTCTGATTGGCTGTGATATTTGATTGATCGCGTCGCGTGTAGTGTGGACACCCAAACTGCGTTTCGCTGGAATCCTGTCGCGTCGCGTGTAGTTAGGACACGGTGTTACCAATGAGCCTCATTTGAAAGTAATAACATTAGTGCAGCGTTTCTACAACACATTCACTACTTTCTTTAAAGAAAGTGTTCAATTATGCAATTACATGATTAAAAACTGAAAACTGCAAATATGAACCGAGGCAAACAATTCTCAATGACAACTACAAAGAGAAAAGCCTCAATTGAAAATGATAACATTATTATAACATTGCTATAACATTTCTAAAATGCATTCCACTACCTTTGAAGAAACTGATAAATTACGTAATGCATAATATAAAAGTGCAAATCTGAACTGATGCAAACACTTTTCACAAAAGCCTCATATGAAAGTAATAACTAAATTTATACAACATATTCACTATTTTCTTTAAAGAAATTATTAAATTACACAGTAACACAATTAAAAATTGTTTTAAAAAATCTGAATACAATTAATTGCTTTCCAACCACTATAATACCATCGGTTGATACAAGTAGTTTAGAATTCACACACTTTACCTTTATGAAAGTAAATAGGGTTATATTTGATGTTTTGTTGTTATTAAGAAAGTTTCATCTAATTTGCATGATTAATTCTGAACTCCTGGGAGTTTGAATGTGTGGCTCTGTGTGTTTTCCTCTAGAGGAAGTTTGAAATGGTTTGAGTTAGAATCTGTCAGCAGTAACCTAGATGGCACTTCCTTCTCCAGTGCGCTTTGACAGAGTCCCCCCTCGCTGGCCTTGCTATCTGTCTGACGCGCAACAAAACAAATCTTCCTTTTGTTCGCCCAGACCAATTTTCACCTTTTAATAGCCTAGTCAGCAGATAGTTTCATTACCCAGCTAGAACCCATTTATCGCACCATGGCATTGTTGGCAGTTGTCAACCGATAAACTGTGTCAAACCCTCTTACTGTTTCTGGCCCTTGATGAAAGTAAACATTAAAATCAGTTTATTTTAACAGTTAATAATTTATTTTTTAGGTCTGTCAATCAATTAAAATAGTTGGAATAATTCCTTAAGTTGTAAATATGTTTGTTTTACAACAAACAGACAGTCCTACTTAATATTACACATGATAGAAACAGGAATTTAAATATGACCATGATTATGTCATTTTTTATCGCAAATGAAAACGCAGACATTCATTAAGTATGATCAATAGGGTTTTTTGTGCATAGTTTTTCTTTTTTTTATATATAATGAATTTTATTAAATTAACATGTTAAACTGACAACTCTATTTACTATATATGACAGAAACAGGAATGATTATACAGATTAATTGCGTTATTTTTTTGTGTTATTTTTATCATTAATTTTATTAACACTAAACTGACAGACTTACCATATATAACAGAAAAAGGAATTTACATACACGTATGACCAGTTGCTTTAAATTTTTGTGCTTTATTTTTATTATTATTAAAAAATAATGTTAAATTGACAGCCCTACTTTTATTTTTTGTGCATTATTTTTATAATTAATTTGATTAAATTAACATGTTCAACTGACAGCCCTACTTATAAGACAGAAACAAGATTTTTTTTTTCATAAGTATATGATCAGTTGTGTTACTTTTTTGTGCAATAAGTTTTATTACATTTATATTAAATTTTAGAATACATTTTATTATATTAACATGTAAGACTGACAGCCCTACTTCTTATATATGACAGAAACTTGTGATTTTTTAAACATGTATGATCGGCTGTGTTACAGTACTTTTTTATATGCTATTTTTATAATAAATTTTAGTAACTTAACATATTAAACTGACAGCCCTACTTACTATATATGAAAAAAAAAAAAAAAACAGGAATTTAATACATGTATGATCAGTTGTTATTTTTAGAGCATTATTTTTTACAACTCACCAAAAAATAAATTAAAATAAATTAAAATAAAATGCACAAAGTACAAAAATTGTACTTATAAATAATAGAAACAGGAATTCATGTAGGAATTCAGGAATTCAGCCAGACATGTATAATTCCGAGGGGGGTTTTTTGTTTTTGTTTTTGTTTTTTTACACTTTTTACTAATTTAATGTGTTAAAATCACAATCCTACTCGCTATATATGACAGAAACATAGCATTATGACCTGAAATACTGGAAAAACCCTATTACCTAGAACTAAGATCAATGAGAAAAAGTTCAGTTGTTGTTTAACTGTTGAAGTTATTTGGTCCTCTTGGCAAGAGAAAATTTTTAGTTTTAAGTCACAATGTACTGAACCCAAGCGACCTGCATTCAGTGGATGGGATTGGAATTCCTTTATGTCCTTCTTCAATGTCTCACCTCAGCAAAACAGAAAAGCTTCACAAAGGCTGAAAGACGTTTGCAGTGCTCTTAAGACACAGCCTCCGCTTCAGCTAATGCACTTCCATGCATTTTTTAAAAGTCACTCACAAAGCGGCTCCATACTCACGTATCTGTGCGAGCCGTCGTAATCACACCTCTCGATGTGGCCGAGACTGCCGTCAGAAAAATACAGCTTTTCGGCTTTGTGGTCGATGGTGAGTCCATTAGGGGTGATGACATCTACGCTAACAATGACACGGACATTCCGGCCGGTTAAAGTCGACCTCATGATGCTCGGCTTCTGTTCGTTCCAGTTAGTCCAGAACATCAGGCTGGGGGAACGAAAACAGACTGTTAGCTGTCACATCACACGATTTTTACCAGAAAAACCTGGTCCTAAAGAACTTGAGTCATCCTTAAAAATGTCATTAGATTAGATATCGAACTTAACTCATGCAAAGCACTTTTCTTATAATTAATATCTCTTTTCTGAGCCATTAGTTCTTCAAATTTGGTATATTTCAGATATACATGATTTCTTTGCAAGTCACATTAAAATTTCACATTTACATATGCATTAAAAAAAAAAAAACAGAAGAAACGGAAACTTAAATATGATCAAAATATCAACAAAAGCGTTTTCAATGAATTGTTTTATATTATTAATTGTATTCATTATTTAAATTATACATATATACTGAAAATACAGTTATTTTATTTCTTAAAGTTGATTACTTCACATGCATTTCTTGAATTAATTAATATTTTAATTAATTAATTAATATTTTTTTAATTAATCAGTTAATTAATACTTTATTAGTACAGATATAATAAACTTTTATAATAAAATAAACTTTTATAATAAATATTACTACATATAAATATATATTAATCATTTAAATTATATTTTTATATATATTTTGTAAGTATATGATCAGTTGCCATTTTTTGTGCATTTTTTTAATTAATTTTATTAAATGGACACATCAGTCTGACAGCCCCGCTTATTTACTTATTACATATGACAAGAGATTTAATTAGTATATGACCAGTTTATTTATTTTTTTCTTTTTAATATTATTTATTTCTACTTATTATATATGGCAGAATTTTTTTTCCAGCTGAATTTTCATATGTGTACGATCAGTTGCGTAGTACTTAGACAATTACGTCACCCACAAAAATGTCTAAAATTTCATTACATTAGATATCATCAAACTTAGCGGCATCATCTAACAAATCATACTAGTGCTTTTCTCACTTTTCGGAGTCATTCCTTCTTCAAATTTGTAAAATTTCAGACATACTGTAAATGTTTTCTTTGAATGCCACATAAAAATATTACAAGTCTACACACAAGTCATCTTAAAACAAAATGTACACCCTTGATGCTGAGCTACACTATGCTAATAGCCTCATTAAAAATGTATTCATCTGCAATTATAATCAAAAAGGCTACTGCCTAATAGCATCAGCCCATTTTCTTTTAATGTGGCAGAAAAAGACAAGTCGGTCGAAGGACGAAGGATGTCCTTGTGTTTGAGACGAGTATGCTAGCCTGGCATATGACGGCACCTTGCAGTGTCAGCCGCTAGCACCGGCGTGTGACTCCTAGCTGTGATCTTTGGCAGCTTTTGGATTGCTGGGACTTCTTGCTGACAGCAGCAGCCACTTATTGCTGTGCTAATGCTCTAACAGGCTAACACGCCGACTGCTACAGTCCGACTAAGTGCTGCAGGTTATAAAGTGGTGAAATGTTCTTTAGAGAACAAACAGGCATGTTAATGCTACGGCTAAAAGATAGCATAGATAGCACAAGGGTTCACATCCGTCTAAATTTCTTATTTCCTACTTGTAAAACTGAAGAGAATGTCTGTAGAATTGTGTTTAGCAAACATTTGTTGCATTACACGCAGCAATGATCCTGTTCATGATTGTACACCTGAAGAACGCAAGCTAATGCTAGCATAGCATTAGCAATTCAACAAAAGCTAAGGCTAGCTATCATTTTGCTTCACAATTTCAAGCATCAGGCAAGGTTTATATTCGAAACTCTGACAGAAATAGGAAAATTCCACATCTGACGGAATATAATTTGGCACAAAATGGCGGGAAATGCTAAAGTCAATTTAAATGTAGAAGGCTGAGGTAAAATCAAAATAAAAAAGTGATATCTCTTTCATGATATCAATTTCATTTATATTTTAATTTAAACTATTTTTAAAGTGCTGTCAGGGTATGAAACGGTGAAATGTTCCTCAGAGAACAAGTCATGTTAATCCTATGGCTAAAAGACACTGTACTTTTAACGATAGAGAAGTTATAAGCAACACGAGAATTCGCAAAGACTAAATTTATGATTTCCTATTTGGAATAAATATCTAGCAAATATTTGTTCTGTTAAACACAGTAATGATCCTGTTTATGATTGTACACCTGAAGAACACAAGCTAATGCTAACATAGCATTGTTTGCCCATAGCAATTTGACAAAAGCTAATGCTAGCTATCATTTTGCTGCCATACACAACATTTTCAAGCATCAGGCAATGTTTATAGTCTAAAGTCTGACAGAAATAGGAAAATACCACATCTGACTGAATATAGCTTAGCATAAAATGGCGGGAAATGCTAAAGTCAATTTAAATGTAGACGGCTGAGGCGACATCAAAGTAAACAAAGTACAGCCTCTTTCCTAATCTTAATTTGTCTCAAAATATCTCAATTAATGATCAACTAGACCAGAAAGCAGAAATCTAAATGTTAAATGGTGCTAAATGCTAAACTAACAACATAACAAAACAGTAAGAATAAGAAAAATATAAGGTTATCAACCTTTAAAAGTGACAAAGACATCTATATTTGTTGTGGATGTCAAAAATTTTGTGTTCAATCTTACGATATTTAGGCGCAAATTTCAATCAATCGGTATTTAGGCGCAAATTCATCTAGATGCTAGTGAGATTAGCGTGCTAATTAAAAAAATCATGAACAAAACTACAGTTTCACTTGATAAACCTGGTTTGTGCTGAATGTTTTTACAGGTAAGTACTAACAGTTTAGCAGCTTATAGTAATATTAATAAATTTACTTTAACACATACACTTTTGTATGGCTTGCGGTGGATGTTTACTGTAAAACCTAGTTGAGAACCATTGTGCTAGACGACACTAAAATCAGAAGACCAAACAAAAAAGGCAATCATGAACAGTTCAGGAGAGCAGCAATTTGCCAAAGTAGAAAAATAATAAATAAATGCATAAAAGTGAAACTTAATGTTTTCTAATTTGAAACTGAAAGGAATTGCTGACAGAGATCAAGAGATGCAAATGTGTTTGGAGATTAATACCACGAATCTCTGTAGCACAGGTCACACTGTTTTAAATTTGAATCTTTATGAAGCTCATAACTCACTGATGTAAAATTAATACGCTGTATGTGGTCTGGCGCCTAATTACTATGAAATAATCAGAGAATCCTTCCCTTAATTGACCTTTTGGAAAGACAGCCATCAAAACAAATTTATCAACAAGGGTTATTTTGAGGTGAGGTGGAATCCAGAATCTTTTAGGATTTGAGAGGGATGGATTTATTTTACTGTAATGAAAAGTAAATATTTTTTGGACTTGCAAGATAGATCAAATACAGCATCACTTTTTTTAATTAATGAGTATAAATTTAATTGCACAAGCAGTCAGTTATGAAAATTGCTTTTAAGAAAAAAAAAACATACTAAATAAATTTGAATAAATATATAAAATAAATGAATTAACAATATATAAATATAGAACTTATAATATATAAATATAACATTTAACTAATTAATATATATTTATATATAACCAACTGTCAGCTCCATTTTGGTGGAAAAAGTGTATTACTAA
>CM077231.1:7583667-7628667 GCA_039654775.1 Spinibarbus caldwelli
TTATTTTATTATTATTTTTTAAGTTTTTAAATGTCTTCCTTTGAAACAACACAATACTGCAGTAGCTGAATTAACAGTTGTCTCATGCATTTCCTATATGCACTCATATCATGTACTACTCGACGAAATGTTCAGCGCATTTTTATAACCTGCTTGGGCCTTTCTGTGAAAAACAAAATCATGCACTGATCAAACGATTATTCAGTCTTTTTGATGTTGCAATTGCATAATGCATGGGAGAAAAACAATTTTTTAAGTTTATCACAAAGCAACCTGAGCAGCATGTTTTAAGAAGCCCTGCAGAAATATTTAACTTTTTTTTGGGATGTGATTCCTCATCCTCCAAACCCCTGTAGAGCCTGACATGGAAAGTGACTGGCACCAAATAGGACACACAGGCTCTGCTAGATTACTTGCAGTGAACATAACAAGGACTTAACAAGCGTAAAGCAGAACGCCGACTGCGCTGAAGAAAGACAATACAACACCGGCCTTTCAGAACCAGCACAGTAAATTAGTTAAAACCATTGGCAATTGACTGTAGGAAAGAAAAAAAATCACAAATATAGTCAATATCGCAACTGTTTCTCCAAGACATCAATGAAGAGCAAACTGACACTTAAATCTCCTGTCCAGTTCTTTTGAAAAGAAGAAAAAAAACAAAAAACTGTGTATTCTTACATATTTCCTCTGGAGTTCCATAAGAGAGCTCAACAAACTTTGTTTCAAAGTGTTTGCAGATTTGCTAACGTCTGCAATCTATCATGTGTCGCAAACACTTCAAGTCAATGTAAATTGCCTTTTGCAACTCATTTAACATCTGTATTGTCAAGCTTTTAGAGTAAAACAGATATTTAATGGGCATTGTTCGATATTAGCCATCAAGAACTGACTGGAATTGTAAAAAGTAAGCATCTGCAATCAATCAATCAATTATCAATCAAAGAATGAATCAATAAATAAATTTCAATTATAAAATGTTTATAAATATAATACAAGTATGTTTAATATTTGGGCGATATACTGGTAGATGGGATTAACCGGTAGAAATTTGCCAACTGGTAGAGATTTTGGATTTTCGTCTCGGTTACACACGTACGTGAAGTTGCTGTGCTGTCAGAGATCTGCACGCAAGTGAAGACAGTGCTAATAGAGCGTGAGAGTACTGAATGGAGTTATTTTTGCCGCTTCAGCCCTAGAATGGTTAAATACACACACTTATGTGTCAAAATGCCTGTCTTTGCAAGTATCCTTGCAAACACAGTAACTTAGGTCTTAAGTGAAAGCGAACAGCTGAAAAAAAAAAAGAAAAAAAAGAAAAACACGTGTAAAAGTATATTGGATCTGGGCAGCTCTTAAAGTGACAGCAGTCTAATACTCCTGCTGTCTGTCATTCATGTTACTCAAACAATAAAAGAAAAAATCTCTTACTGCTCTTGACTAAATCACTTTTGTAACTTTAATAAGAAGAAATCTTAATGTACACAGTGAAGAACATGCAGTGTATTTACATTTGATTACATTATACAATGTACGTAGCATTTCATATTTATTTGTTCTACTGTAGTTTTTTTTTTTTTTTTTTTTTTTTTCCAGTAGCTTGTAATTACTTTCTTATTCTTGTTTAATTACTGACTTTTTACTTGTCTTCAGTAAGCTTGTTGATTTTGTTTTGTTTTTTTCAGCAGCATCTGCTATCTGCTATATATTCCGCTAGGACAAAACACATTAACAATATCATGTATATTACCATGTTAAACCCTCCTAGAGTTGTCATGACAGAACTTTAAGTGAGTATTAAATGATGGCAATGGAAATCTAAACTGCAGAAACCAGGGGGAAATAAGTATGCAAAAATAAATATACAATATTGATCTAAATAAATAAATACTAAACCCAATATGACACCAACATAACGTGCATCCATAGAAAAATTGTTCACAATAAGCCCAGGATCAAGCACTAAGAAAAAAACTTGACTTTAAACAGCAATAACCTGGTATTTGTTTATCAGAGGTCATCAAGAACAAGGCTCCAGATGAAACTGACTGGTTTTAACAATGAAGGTGACATGACATTTCCACTTTGGGCTCTGACGAGAGTTACGTAAGATGGCAGAGGCCTGCATGTTGCCTTGGAAACGTCTCCTGTACGATATATTACGCGTGTGTCAAGCGATCACATCCCTCCTGCGATCTATCACCGTCCTCTGGCTAACAAAGACAGATTTCCCCCGACAGAGACGCAGCGTTGGGATCGCTGTCTCTCGCTCTTTCTCTAAAGGCCTGAAGGCTGATCATGTGCTGTCAAACTCCTCTGGCATAGTTCACGCTCGTTGTCTGTCTGACGACTTCGCTCTGCACGTCTCTCTCTCTCCAAGCCAATACTCTCACAGTGACTCTCTTTCACCCCTGACCCGCAATCGATTTTCCTCACACATGGATAAAAAGCCTTCAAGGCTCGACGTCTTGCACGCTTGTGGAGTCTTGACTAAGTAAAACCTTTAATTCTTTCTAATATTCTCTCACAGATTCCCGTTGAATTACAATGTCCTCTCTCTTCATTCATAAACCAGACATGTCTCTCTTAAATGACTAATTACACTTTGGTGTTGTTCGTTTTTTTGTATTATCTACACTGATTAGCCTTTTCGTAGCTTAGTAACGTATCTAAAAATAACTCTGAGGTGTGAATAGAACAAAAATGAAGTGCTATTTTAAAGGAGCCGTTCACCCAAAGTAAAAAAAAAAAAAAAAAAAAAACCTGCTATTATTTACTCACCTTAATGCTTTTGTGAAACACAAAAGATACAATTTTAGAGAATTATACTAATTATTCTTTTTGTGCAACTACATAAAAATCAGGACTGGAATGTTCAAGCTTTAAAAAGAACAAAAATGGTGCAAAAAAGACGCTATATTACAAGTCTTCTGAAGTCGTATGACAATTTCGAGTGAAAAACTTGAAATGTAAGCCATTATTCACTAAATCTAAAACATTCATAAGAGAAGTACAAATGGCAAAATTTGAAGTTCTGAATGAATCAAAATGGTCTGAATGACTCATTCACCAAACGGACTGATATAGATCTCGAGTTCAATTCATTGACATTAAATCAGAATGCAGAATTTAACAGCTCACTTGAAATATTGACAATTTTCAAAAGTACACAAAAATGTCAAAATTTTAAAGAATTCTACTGATTGCTTTTTGTGCAACTAAAAAAATCAGGACTGGAATATTTAAGCTTCAAAAAGGACACAAAAACATGAAAAAAGTTTCAAAAAGACACACACAAAAAATAAATAAATAAATAAAAAAATAAGCCATTATTCAATAAGCTTGGCACATTCATAAGAGAAGCAGACATGCCAGAATCATGAGTGAATCTTTCAGGTAAGAGTTTTTGAATGAATCAATCAATTTGTTTACAAAACAGGTCTGAATTATTAATTTATGAATCAGACTGATCTAGTTCTCGAGTTTAATTCACTGACTCAATTTGAATGCACAAGCTAACAGCTCACTCAAATTTTCATGCTCTTCCAAATTTTGACAATATTCAATATACATCTTGATATTTTGACTATCAATAGAAAAATAAAATAAAATAGTATTTTAAGTGATGTTTTTATTATTATTTATTTATTTATTTTTTTAAGCTTGAAAACTCCAGTTCCCATTCATTGGTATTGCATGGAAATGAGCAACTATGTCATTCTTTAAAATTTCTCCTTTTGTGTTGCACAGAAGAAAGTAAGTCAAACAGGTTTGGAAACAACAAAATGAGTCTGACTAAAAGATGATGATGATTTTCATGTTTAGGTAAAGTACAAGATGATTTTCATGTTTAGGTAAAGTACAGCTTTAAAAAGTCATCAACAGCTTGCAAGAACAAACATGCTGTAATTTAAGTGTAAAATAACCCTGAGGCTCTGTTACAAGCACAGGAAGAGGCAGGCAGGGTACTCGCATGATAGTTTTGACAGTCGTATACATAGTGAGCGAGAAAGATTAGGTGTGATTCCACTGTCTGTGAAAGTTCACGCTGACTGAACAAGTTGAGCTGTTGTCAATAAAAAAAATTTGGAAGCGTTGTTAACAGCGTGACAAAAACAAAGTCTTTAATCACCAGCACTGGTGAAAACTATAGAGGTCTGAGTAAAAGTCATTGAGCCGAGCAACTGTCTGGTCTTGAACTGGCTTTGATTTGGAAAACCTGCAATGTGTCAGATTTGAACTGCCCTGTCAACAAAAGCTAGTCTTGGGAGATGTTGGAGCAACACACAGTTATAGCTGCCAGATGAAATGAACAAAAACATGTCCAGGTCAAATTTCACCCAAACTACTTGCATGGAAAGTAAGAAAATTCTTGCCAAATTCCCATTCTTGCCAGGTTTTATGAGATTCATCCTTATTTACTGCTCTGACGAGTCTCACTTTAAACTCAACATTTAAAAACTAATATCGCCACAAATCAGCTAATATAAAAAAGGCACTTCAACTAAAGAGCTACCAGTCATTCCCTCACCTCTATCAGCCTTCAAACAAGAATACGTACAGACAAGCTGTTTATCAGCCCAACGCCAACATACATGCCTGCAATATATCAGCATAAATCCATGACACAGGATAAAGCTTAGTGTCTAGGGTCAGGTATAACAATCTGAGCGCCTGCCACGGCCTCGTTTGACAAATATCACAATTCCTCTCAAGCAAGCTATACTTGATACTTGGCGAACTGACAGCTCTGCAGGTTAATGGCATACTGATTAAATGAGACGTGTGTTAATGTTGACAAGGTTAGGGCCTGACAAATCACAAGAGGTATGAATTTCAGTGCCGGCTACTGGGCTGCTGCTTTATCAGAGTAATTGGCTGTACCCTGTATGGATAATTTATTTACATTTTACCACAGTTAATTGGCCGTGATGCCGCTACAAATATGAGCTGCATTGCAAATAAAGCAAATAAATGTGTTACGAAAGTACCTTGGACAGACAATATCAGGCTGGACGCTCTGGAAAATTATCTAAAAGTTTTGACAAATCCATACGACCAATTTCCAATTCATTCAAATGTTCCTTACAGACATGATGTAAACAATAAACATTAAGGATGTCTGGAAAGCTCTGTAAAATCATTCGTCAGCATTATTCAGAAGGTATCAGTTTTCTAAACAATGTTTAAGTTATACCAGACATTGTCATTTCATTTATACTTCACCCAATATGGGCTTCTGAAGACACTAAAAGTCAGGGAAAACATAGCAGACTTGAGCGTGAATTCATGAAAGGGTTCTCAAAACAACTACTTGTTATGTCTGCAGATAAAGTAACTAAAAAATAATTTTTTCAAACAAAAAAGTGCAACTAATAACAGGCAAGAAAAGTAATTAGACAAAATCACTTACTCTCCGCAATGATACGTCGCCCTGTCCAGTCGTCATTGATGACTTGTATATTCCCATAATGAACATCGCTAAAGAAAATCCGATTGGTTCCGATTGCTTTCTGACGATGATCAAAGGCCAAAGCTATAATGTTTTTAAAATAATTCGGGTTCTCGTATGCCCTGATGGGCGAGTTGAGGTTATTATCATCTGATAGATGAATACTCCTCAAAACGGTCCTCTCGGAGTACAGCAGGTAACCCTCGTACCTGTTGCACCTGAGTCCATCCTGAGCAAGATATCCGTGGGCGCAAGCACAAGTTTTCCGGTTATTCCCCAAGTAAAAACAAAGTTGCTGGCATCCTCCGTTCGCTCTGCTGCAAGCGTTCGTACCTGGGTAAGTCAGAAAAATCAGAGATCAGACTGAATCAGACGAAGTAGGGTGTCAAACTCAGTTCCTAGAAGGTCACTGTCCTGCAGAGTTTAGCTCCAACCCTAATTAAACACACATGAACCAGATAATCAAGGTCTCCAGGATTACGAGAGACTTCCAGGCAGGTGTTTTGGAGCTAAACTCTGCAGGACATTGGCCCTTTGACACATATGGTCTAAACAAATGATATCACCTAACAATGTATTTGAGACAATAGATTCAGCATGCGAACAAAATTCAAGTGTAACTGGAAAGGTTCCAATGGTTGGGTGAATTATTCCCTTTCTGCAAAGCTCAAAAATCAAGAATTTCTCAGACATTAACTGCTATGACAGCGAGTCTAATTGATCTCTTTTGCATATGGCTTCCATCGCCAGGTGTTCGTTTATCAGCAGGAGTATCCAATCCGTCTCTCAGAGGACAACTTTCCTTTTGAGTTTAGATCTAGTGCTCATTAATCACCTCTGAACTAGCTAATCGAGGTCTTCAGGGTTACTAGAAACTTCCAGGTTGGTGTTTTGGAGCTGGTTGGAGCTAAACTCTGCAGGACATTGGCCCTTTGACACATGTGGGCTAAACAAAGGATATCACCTAACAATGGCTTTGAGACAATAGATTCAGCATGCAAACAAAAGTGTAATTGGAAAGATTCCCATGGTTGGGTGAATTATTGCTTTCCTGAATTATTCCCAGGTGTTCGTTTATTAGTATCCAATCCCGCTCCTGGAGGACAACTTTCCTTTCGAATTTGCTCATTAATCACCTCTGAACCAGCTAATTAAGGCCATCAGAGTTACTAGAAACTTCCAGATAGGTGTGGTGGAGCAGGTTGGAGCTAAACTCTGCAAAAAGGTGGTCCTCCAGAAGCAGGATTGGACCCAGAGCCGGCGCCAGGGCAACTCCATCGGGGGGGGGGCATTTGAATTTCTTGGGGGGGGGGGGGCACAAAGCACGTTGTGTGGGGAGGTTGTTACAGGTGGGAAGCGTGCAATCTGTGATCGCATGCAGTTGCTGACGCTCTCTAAAGCATGTAATCGCTTTCTTATGTGCGCTGTTTTATCGGTTTCACTTTCGCTTTCGAAATCGATCACGTTCAGCAAGGAGGGGAGAGGATGGAAAGGGGGGCACAGTAACTCGTTTGGGGCGGCACGGCCCGTGAATGCCCCCCCCCCTTGGCGCCGGCTCTGATTGGACCCCTGATTTATCTGGGATAAACTTGTACTTGTATGCATTGGTGCAATGTTCAAAGAACAGGAAAACTGCCATTAAGTGAAACCTCAACCTTTCTCCCGATCCTGGTTAAAGACCTTCACATCTTTGAGACTGATGCCCAAGCTGCTCCTGATGGTCACTACATCCACGGCGTCTTTCTTGGAAGCACGGCGGATGGATCCGTTGGCGTAGGCTCTACCGTCATGGGGGCACAAGACCGAAAGTTTGACACTTGCTAATCAATGGCCCACGACTAATTAAAACCAAAGAACTCATTAAAATACAGTACACAGCTGGTCTAACAGAAGGTGAGGTAACTCATCCTTGGAATGACTTTGAACCACAGGAGATTCTGAAATAATCAAATGTCTCTTTTTGCACTAGGCATTGCGACCTTGTACGGAAAGTGGGACGGTATCTGCTTTCTTGGGCCGTTCGTAGAGACTGTAACATTTATGGAAAAATAAATTACCTGTCAGACCAGAAGAGGTAAGCCCCAAAGACTGCTATGGAAAACATATCCACCCCACTCGATGAGAACACAATCTCCCTCTGCTCACCCCGCTCAAGGTTGATTCTTTCGATCTTGTTGTTGCGGGCATCGCACCAGTATAATTTATTTTCCTACAATGCAGTTGGAAGACAAACATCATGCATCTGTTGTATTAAGAACGAAGGGATATATGATCTTGCTGTCCTAAAGCTGCAAGATAAGCCATGAAATCAACACGGACTGCAACCTGCAGCGTAAGCATGTAGGGGAAGCAGACCTGGTAGTCTATGGAGATGCCGTTGGGCCTTGCTAGTCCGGTGCTAACAAGCACGGATTGCTCTGAACCATCGAGACGTGACCTGGAGATGGTAGGACTCTGGCCCCACTCAGTCCAGAAGAGAAACCTGCATGAATTCAAAGGAGAGTACGATTAAGTAGTCTTTCTTAGGAATTTTGACCTTTGCACAGTTTGAAATCCAAGATTTATCTTCAGTTACAGTGAAAACAAGTATAGGGGAAGGCCAACCTGTAAGGGTACAACAGCTGGTCACTGGGGCAGTACCCTTGAAGGCACAAATTCGTACCTTATCTACCCCTAAAAGGTGCATATTAGTGCCTTAGAGTAGTAATATGTACCATTAAGGTACTACTATGAAAATTTTAAGGGTAAACAGTGTTGGGGAGTAACTAGTTACATGTAACAACGTTATGTAATTTAACTACGAAATAAATGTACTGTATATAACTGTAATTTGTTACAGTTAATGAGAAAAAATGTGCAATTACATTACAGTTACTTATGAAAATGTTAACGTTTACATAGGGGATTACATATGAATATTTTCACACACACACCTACACGTTGGGTTTCCAAGTTTTATGGGGACATTCCATAGGCATAATTGTTTTTATACTGTACAAACTGTATTTTCTATCGCTCTACACCTAAACCTACCCCATACAGAAAACTTTGTGCATTTTTAGATTTTCAAAACACTTCATTCTGTATGATTTATAAGCTTGTTTCTTCATAGGGTCCAAACAATGTCCCCACAAGGACAAGGATTTCGGATATTGCCATCTTTGTGGGGACATTTTGTCCCTATAACTTAGGGTTTACCAGGACCACACACACACACACACACAGATTTAATTGATTTCTTTCCCAAATTGCATTGATTGCTCTTGCATTGACACCAATGTCTCAGGAGTTTAGGACACAGCATAGGACACATGCTAATTCGTTAACTGTTATATTTCCTATTTGGGTTTATGTATATGCTTTATTTTTTAAGATTAAATGTTTTTTTCTAAGGCATTGTTAAATGCCAATTTTCCAGTCATAGCTATTCAAAGATTCGATTTCAAAAACAGCATCAAAGCTATTAAATTATTTCTTGTTATGATTTTCAATCTGTATTAAACCTTAGAACGATCTCAAAGTAAAAATAGGCGCTAAAGTCTAAATTATTATATTAATTCAAGTGATGAAGGATTTTGAAAGTCTGACAGTAATTAATGTTGAGTACTACTGTAAAGTTAACCCCATATGGTTTAAATGTTTTAAAATTAATAACAGTTGAAAACATTCGTAAGAAATTTAGAAAAGTAACCAAAAAGTAATCTGTTACATTACTTTTCAAAAGTAATTGAAATATGGTAACTTGCAATCTGTAACCTAATACATTTCCAAAGTAACCTTCCCAACACAGAGTAAATAAGTTACAAAGATGTCCCTTTAAGGGTACTGTCCCAGTGACAAGCTGGTGTACCCTCAAAGGGACAATTTTTGATTCGGATTTGATTTCTATCAGGGACTGAGTGGATCGTTTAAAAGGGTCTCTGGTGTTTAAAGGCTAGAAGTCAAGGCTAGAGTCCTTTGGTGACAAAAAGTAATTTCAGGTAAAGCTAGTTTATTTTGATGACAGACTATAAGGATTTTTGTTTCTTTGGAATAATATGTACCAATTAATTGTTAACACAAAAAGGCAAACAGAGTAAGCAGAGTCACTTCCAACAGAGATCTTTGAAGTCATTACAGGCTAATCTGATTCAAAAAAGTGACTTACTTGAGTTTAATTATTTTTTTTTAAATTGACAGAATCTTATTGACCCATAGTAGGATGGTATAACTAAGACCCTAAAATAGATGCAGCCACACAACAGGGATCAAAAATATGTTAAAACTTAATGTTTATACTCCACTTTTACAGTACAAAGCTGTAGATAATGAGATAACTCATTACAAACATGAGGTCAAGATTATGATGACCATCTCAAATTAGAATACATGCAATGGAAATGATAAGGCCTTTAAGGAGGACGTACATCTGCAGTTAACAAGCTTTGAGGTGCTAATTGCACACGCTAACTGCTCTCTAGATGATCATAGGTCATTCATTTAAACAATGTTGCCACACTTGGGTGAAACTGAAGCTTAGCATTAGAAGAAAATAACCCGCAGTGTATTTTTAGAGTGGAAACATATAAAGCCAGATACTGTACATACCCTTTCACTGGGTGTACAGCAATGGCTCTTGGTTGATCAAGACCGTCAGATATCACCACAGCGCGGTACATGCCATTCATTCGAGCGACCTCGATGAGATTTAAGCCATGGTCCGTCCAGTAAATATTACCTTTGGATGCAAAGCAACAAAGACCCTGAACCAACAGAGAAACAATAAGCCTGACAACATCAATTTGGAAACGCATAGAAATGGTAAAAAAAAAAGAGAAACCTTCACACCTGCAATCCAGTCCACCGCTAGTCCTTCAACACGTCCAAGACCACTTGTGACGATGTCCTCTCTCCAGGTCTGATCTCGACTGGATCTAGAGATTCTGTTCAAGCCCATGTCTGTCCAGTACAGTGTGTCATTTCCTAAAATATGCAATTAGAAAATAATCCATAATTGAAAGGTTGGACTAGACTATTTAGCCTCTGCTAAATGACAATTATTTCATTATGGGGGCATCTTTATTTAGGGTTGTAGAAATATATCTGATATTTATTTATTTATTTATTTATTTATTTTTTATTGTATCAACTGATATTGTACATTTAATTAGGCATACTAATTTTCCATATTTTACATTTTGATTACTATTGCTGCCATCTCACTAAACATGTCTTTTCAATCTTTAAATGAATTGTTTTCCAGTGCCATTTTAGTATCTATCTATCTATCTATCTATCTATCTATCTATCTATCTATATATATATATATATATATATATATATATATATATATATATATATATATATATATATATATATATATATATATATTTTATTTATTTTTTTTTTTTTTAATTAGTTTTATTTTTGCATTTTTCATTTTCATTTTTTTTCAGTTAAAGTTTGTCACTTTGTTGTGCATTTTTGTCATTTTATATGTATATAGTATTTTGATATTGTTTTAATATTTTATTAATTTCAGATTTATTTTTATTTTAGTATTTTACTTTTATATCACGTTAAACTAAATGAGTGTTATTTTAGTATCATTGAGATACTGTTATAGTTTTTAATATTTTGAATTAGATTTTATTTTTGTACTTTCTGCTTTCATATTAAGTTAATGTTTTTTGTTTGTTTGTTTGTTTGTTTTTTTGCATTTTTGTCTTTTTTATTAGATATTTTTTTGTTGTTGTTATTTTTAAACATGTCTGTATAGATTTTCTTAATTTTTATTTCAGTTTTAGTTTTTTGTACTTCAAGTTAAATGAAAAAGAGAAATGTTGCTTTGGAAACTAGCTGATTTTTTTATATTTTTATTTTAGTTAAAAATTTATTTAATTTCATATAACTTTCGTTCGTTCGTTCTGATTTTTTTTTTTTTTTTTTTTAACTATAATAGCCCTACTAAATAAAATTGCTAAATGTTGCTTTTGCAATTAGCTGAAATAAAATTAGTGTAAGAATTCTATATTTCATTTTTTTTTCACTTAATGTTTATTTTATTATTATTTTTTTTTTTTATGGTTTTGGTTTTAATTAACTATAATAACACTGATGTATTTTAATTAAAAAAGCAAGCAACAATTATTACTTAATTTATTTTATTTTATTTTAATTTCATGATTTTAGTTAACTATAATAGCCATGTTAAATAAAATTGTTAAATGTTGCTTTGGAAATATCCTTTATTAAAATTAGTTTAAGATTTCATTTAATAATATAATATTTCATAATTTGATAATATTTCATTTCACTTAATTTTTTTTTTTTTTTTTTTTTAAAGAAATGAAAATGTTTTTATGGATTTTGTTTTTGTTAACTATAATAACACTGACGTTTTTAAATTAAAAAAAAAAAAGCAAGCAACAATTATTTCTTAAAATAAAATTTTCTTAAAAGAATGAAATGGATTCATATTTTTTTTCTTTTTTGCCTTTTACATCACAGCAGCTAATAACTGTACGCATTCTTGTGCTGATGGCCAATTTCGAATAAACAAGGCCTTCAAAAAGTGAATTTCTGAAGAGCCGCATGCCAAGCTCTAACTACAAAAATGGGTCTGTTTCTGCTGGCCAAAATGTCTTTTCTCCAAAACAATAGAGGCTAAAAAGGCCCAAAGTATCCGTGATTGTCCTGGCTCCCAGGGTCTGTCCCTTTCAAAACGCTTTTCATGAAAATTGCTTTGACTTGGCCGCACGGCATTATCTGTAGCTTCATGCATCACCAGCTCCTCGCCCACTCGAAAATTTACATTATATCCCTTTCGACAAAAATTCCAATGAAGCCCATTCACATCGTTATGAGACATCGGCTCATCTGTCCAGCTAATCTGTTTTGATTATCTTCCATCCGTCATAACAGCAAATCGCATCCCTTCGCCTCATCTCACAATGAAAAAAATATATAGACATGCAATGGAATGCCAATATTTGCTCTATCATGCAAATGCAGAGCTGCAAACTGTCTGTCGCTGATGCAAAGAGTGGCATTTCTGTCTCAGTGCGGAGACAGCTGTCCAATTATTGCACTATATGAAGCTGCCCCAAACACTGGCAGATTCGACGCAAATAAATGTTTTCCACATGTCAGTTGTACACATGACATGGAGATGCCTAATTGCTTTGGTTTCTAAATACACAACTAATTCAAAGAGCAGTAACAGCTACCTAATTGTAGCCAGTAGTACATAATATCATATTTTTCCCACATTTTTACACTGTATATATATATATATATATATATATATATATATATATATATATATATATATATATATTTAATTTTAACACATTAATCCTGAAAGCAAATTTTCACCATTATAGCTATGACCATAATTTATGAACTTTGACCACTAAAATTTTATTGTATTCATCATTATTTTGATTTGATATATTATATATATATATATATATATATATATATATATATATATATATATATATATATATATATATATATGAATGCTGCCTTAGTTTTAAATATTAAAACTGAAATAAAAACAAACATAAAACACTAAATAAAGCACATAAAATTACTAAAACTAAAATTAAATGAAAACTGAAAATATAAAAATAATAACTAATAAATAATGCATAAGACTAAAATAACAATGAAACTGTATATTACAGTAAAAAAATAAATAAAAATAACCTACACTTTCCTTAATGATATAATAATTCATGTAATTATAATCAAGTTGGAATAAAATAAAATAAAATAAAATGTTGCCTTGATAACTAAATTGAATTAAATTGAATTAAATTAAACTGAAATGGAATTAAACTAAATTAAATGTTTAAATTTAAGTAATACAAGTACTAAAGCTAAAACTGAAATATTAAAAATAAATACTAAAAGCTAAAAAAAAATAGACAAAAGCACATAAAATTAGTAGAACAAATTTAAAATTAAATGAAAACTGCAAACAAAAATAAAAGCTAATTCAAAAAATTCATAAACACTATAATAGTGTATAAATAATATTAAAATAACATCATCTATATATCAGTACAAAGTATTAAAATGCAGTTACCTTTAGGATTTGAAAATTCATGCGAATGAAGAAAAGTTAAAGTAAAATATAAATATTATCTCAAAAAAGAAATGTTGCCTTGGAAGCTAACTAAAATAGTACAATTATTAAAACTAAAACTGAAATACAAATAAATATCAAAAACTGATAAGAATGGCTAAAGTGCATAAAATTACTAAAATTAAAATTAAAACTGAAATACATATTTGCGATTTAACAACTCATGTATAAGTTATTAGTAATAATTCAAAATATAAAATAATAAATAAGAATAAATTAATTAAAAATGTTATATTTTTTCTTTTTAATATACTTTTTTTTCTTTTATAATCAAAGAAAACGTGCACTTACCGGCATGATAGTCCAGACCCACAGCGAACAGAGTGCCAGTTAGCGGCATCAGAACTTCCGAATTATCACTGGGATCCAGAGACAGTCCTCTTATACCTTCATTAATGGAGTACATCAGGAAAGACTGAAGACCTAGCAAAGAAAAAAATCAAACCAACCCCTTTCCAGCTCAATGTGCTTTTGAAAAATAATGAATACCTCCGAGATCGAAAGGTTAATTACGACCGTACGCAGAGGTCAAAACTAACGTTCGTACCTTCACAGGTGGAGCGGTCCGGACGAAGGTTGTAGCCCGTAGTACAAGAACACGTCCGAGTTGTTTCAGAAGTGGGAAGGCAAAGCTGGGAACAACCGCCGTTATTCGGTAAACAAGGATTGCGACCTACGAAGAGAATTCGAGAATTTGTGAACAGGTGTATCTAATGCTAATCTGTTAAACTAGCTTGGGGACTAGCTTGTGTACCTTCTTAAACTAATTTCAAGAATATCACAAACACAAAATGAAGTGGAGGGAAAAAAACGATGGCGCTTTGACTTTGTTCCTCGGACACCTCGTCAGAAACACCCCAGTTAGCTCATTTGAAGTGGCGTAATGAGACGGGCCTTCGTTCCCATGAGGTCCGTGTCAGAGAGATAAATGAGGGAGCTAATTGGTACGAGGAGATTTGAGAAGGTAGCAAAAAGATTTACCTTAAAGAGCCCCTAATTGCCAGTTTTTTTTTTTTATCCTAATAGAGCATTTAGAGGATCAAGCACTCCTCTGCTAATAGACCTGTCAGTGATATGAATGTCTCTTGCCATAATTCATAAAGAGGAAAGGGCTTTGACAATGTGTGGCCATAGAAACATATCCGTTATGAAACATAACCACTGTCCGAGTCATGGGCAACCTAACCTTGAATAAATGACAAGGATTTTGTTCTTTAGGGGCATTAATGAAAAAATGAGTCTGAAAACGAAGGCAAAATAAATTCCATTTTTAAATTAAAACTATTAAATATTGTTATTATTGTGAGTGTAATAAAACCATTTGAAATGAAAAGCTATTAGAAATACCACTAAATTAAAATACTAACTTAAAAAAAAAAGCATTCCATTCATCCATTCGTGAGTTAAAACACGGTTAAAAAGTAAAGGTAACTCATTGATCAAAAGGTGTGGGAACTCTTGATATTGCTGGTTCTTCTTGCTGTTTGTGAGTGAACAAACATAAACATTTTTTGCTTGCAAAAGAAAAAAAAAACTAGGGCTGTCAATCGATTAAAATATTTAATCACGATTAATCGCATGATTGTCATGAGTTAACTCGCAATTAATCGCAACTTAATCGCACATTTTAATTTGTTCTAAATGTACCTTAAATTAATACTTTTCAAGTTTTTAATACTCTAATCAACATGGGCATGGACAAATATGGATGCAGGCTCCCATTACTTCTCTTTTTTGCACTGAGCAATTTACTTACACAAACCTGTTTACATTTTTGCATGACTGGGCAGCTCTTCTTCTGAACATGCAAAATGTACATATATTATCTATTATTACATTTGTTTGCCTCTCTGTGCCCACATACTGTATTTTGATGCAGCTAAATTCTCAATAAAACTGTTTTCATTGATATATTTTACTGTTTCTGTTGTCAGACAAAGGAATGAATAAGAAATAGTGATTGAAACGCGACCCATTAAGACTACATAAAAAGCTCTCCCTAAGATGTTAATCTGCACAAAAATCCTGATAATCGAGCTGTCGTCTGATGAAATCAAATACACATAAGATAAAGACAATAGCTGTGCTGTGATTTCGGCTATACTTGCATGTAAAATTAGAAAAGCAACATAATATCTGTGTTTAACTGAAAGCGCAGCTCCTCTCTGCCGCGCACTGAACAGAAATTGAGCAGACGCAGAGAGAGAGAGAGAGAGAGAGAGAGAGAGAGAGAGGGGGGGGGGGGGGGGGGGGGGGGGGGGGGGGGGGGGAAGCAAGACCTCGCGCAGCAGTACCAGCGATTCTCAGAAACTAAATGAGGTTTGGGCGCTGTTTTGAAGGGAAATGGGTCTGCAATGTCACTAAATTGGCAACACTGTGCATCTCCATTTCTCCAACTACGGGTTAGGCCACGGGTCAAACAGAAAATACGCACTGCGTTAATCGCGCGTTAATAAAATTAGTGCCGTTAAAATGAATTTAACTTTGACAGCACTAAAAAAAAAAAAAAAAAACATTTCATGTTAATCACTCTTGTGAAGTTGTTGTGTCTGGGTTTTATTTCAGACAAAACATTCAGGAATATGTTTCTTTTTACCTTTCTGACTGTCTTTGTCATACACTTTTATGTGGACGACGCCTGTGGTCTTATTCCGAAGAACCGTCAGGTTTTTTCCATCCCTCTTGTTAACGGTTCCCAGCTGAGCGAGAACATCGTCTGCCAACCATAACTTCCCACCTAGAGAGAAAAATAATGCTTCTGAGCAGCTGAAAAACACTGAAATCTGTAGTTTAAATGCAAATTTGACAGGTAACATTTACATGAACTTCTTTTTTTTTCAACATCAAGATTTGAGGTTAAAATTTAAATGAAAATGAAAGAAATAAAATGCCACCATTTCATTTTTAACAAATATTTCTGAATAACCCTTCTGCTTTCCCTAATTCTCCTAAAAAGTCATGCGCATAACTTATTTAATATTACTTTCAATATTAAACCTGGGCACTTATATAAATATACTGTACATACTTGTCCTCTCTGAAATTGAATCAAGGTGAAATGTGTCTTTATGCGCGCTGTCTATTTCTTTGCTTCGGACAGCACACTGCAAATCTGCTAAGCCTTATAGCGTATCAACTCAGTCTTTAAGAAATGGTACAACACCGAGAAAACCAACCAGGACTCACACACCGTCTGTGATTACACATCATAACAAGGCATGCAAGTGTGCCACAGTCTCCCAACATCCTTTTCCCTGGTGACCCGAACCGCTCACAACGAGCTACACATTCCTTTGCCCGTATTACTTGCGAGTCGTGTCTTAGATTGAAGGAGGAGACGTCCCTCGGCGCGAAACCACACTACCGTACCTCTGTTCTACCCACCCTCTCAGCACTTATGAATCCCATAGGTGTAAGCAGCGGCATCTTAGTCCCCTGGCAGCCCTGAATGGATTACATACAGACGCCAAAACTCAAGCAGGACTATTCTTAGCGCTCGGCCTGAGCTGAAGCTATCAGCCGTTGGCAGACACAAACGCAGGGAAAATGAATTACGGAGAACAGTGTTGTTGTATACTTCACGTAGCGCACAGCGGAGGATCGTTTAGATGCTCCGTGGCGGAGAAAGTTCTTGAATGGAGCTAGGGTACAGATTTAATATGATGCAAATGAAAACGTGGCTAGAAATGTGTCAACTGGTAGAGATTTTCATAAACCGGTTTCAATTTAATCGCAATATATTTGGGGTTACAGATATTGGATTGGCATTTAACAAATGTTAATAGATAAAATGCAACAAAACTGAACAAATTATACTTAGAATGTACATTATTAATGATTTGTACAGCTTAAATAAACTGAAATGCCAAATTCTTGTGTGAGGAGAAAGTAATCACACCCCTACATTTATCGCTCAAAATTATGATTATAAGCGCAAATTAGCAGAACATCATAAAAGAGGAAGAAACTAACATAAACCAGTCTATTTTGATTAAATCTGTGGTACCATTATGTCAGAAAAAAAAATAATAATAATAAAAAAATAAAAAAAACCCAGCTACATGTAAAAATTAGCTAAAAACATGTATGGGGTGCACTTACGTTTTCCCATTGAAGACAGTTGAGTTTCTGTAGAGATCTTTGTTGAATGAAAAATTTCAAAGTCCAGTTTTCATTGTTAAACCACATGACTTTCAGCCAATTAATACTTTCAAAATAGCAAACCAGAGAAGCACATACATAATAAATAAATATATTTTAATAGGGTGTGTTTATTTTTTTACATAAGACAAACTTAAGATTTCAAAGTCCAGTTTTCACTGTTATATTATATTATGTTCAGACGTAAATACATTTAATGGGGGTGAACTTACTTTTTCACTGGCTTATTTGATAAGGAATTTGTTTTAGTGAATTTCCAGCAAAAATAGCTGAAATTTTTATATATATTGTTAAAGTTACATAAAACCATGTCTAATGGAGTCTTAAGTCTTTGTCCAATTAAACCTTTTGTATACATAATTTTGTTAAATTTCATCACACATAAAAGTAATCAAACAAACTATACTTCAAACCTTCATAGCCTCATTTTTTTTTATTCATCACGTTAAATATTTCCCAAAACAAAGGCCATATGAATATATATAATTTTTAATGGGGTGTACTTACTTATTCACAGCACTACACTGACATGACTATTAAGGCTTATTTGATATATAAACCATTTTTATTGAATTCCCTGCCATTTGTATTCCATTATAATTATCTAAAACCATGTCTTATGGTGTCTGAAGTCTTTTGTCCACTGAAACGTCTTTTATATACACATTTTTTTCAATTTTGTCAACATTCATTGTACATAAATGCCACTGAACAAACAACACTTCTATCTCTCATAGCTTCATTTGTATTCATCATATTAAATGTTTCCCAAATAAGTGTCACAAGTTCTTCAAAGTCTAAGAATGAGCAGATTATGTCATTTAAAGACAACAATGACAACAAAATGAAAACAGAAAAAAAAAGCCATTAATAATTCATTATCTCTTTACTTGTTTCCTTACTCCCGGGATGGCTGGTAAAAAAAATGGGGTTAATTAGACATTAATATTAAACAAAACGAGTATAATAATCAAACGCCCATGAGACAAGAACCAAGAATGTGTCAGATGAAGTTCAGTTGCTTCATCCGACAAAAAAGAGAAAGAAAGAAAAAAGTGAGGCCGAAAAACGATGTGTCTTCAAATGAAAGCCAGTGCGTTTTTGTCACGAATTTCCCTGCTGTATGATTCAAACACGAATTCCTTTGTTTCCGTCTTGTTTGTTTCAATAATTTGTATGTGCCTTCTAATATACGGCTGTATATAAAATATTAGGGTGTTATATACAGTAGCACCCTCATAAATGAGAGGAATAAACAGTGTTCGGTGTGGCTAAGCAGACAGAACAGACTTCAGCCATCACTCCATTACCAGCTCGCAGATGCTGATTGCCGGGATGGTTCTCAATCTGATTGTATTAGCGGTTGGCGACGACGGTATCTGATTGTGAGAGGGTTTGAGAGGATGATATAGCAGGAGAAACGAGAACAGGTTGTTCCTCGGGGTTTAATCGAATAATACATCCACATTTGGCATGTTTGGCTGGGCAGATGATTTATCTTACGCAGTCCTCAAGATTCAAGATCTTTTACCTCAGGTTCGCTGTTCAAAATATTACACAGCCTGTCTTCTTGAGGAACTAGCGTGGGTGGAATAAGCCAAATGAAATGAGTTATAATTTGTGTGGCTTTAAAATTACATTTTACAATATAGTTGTTTCAGGAAATGTAATAAAAAATGATTTAGATATTAAATAACCATGCAGTGATGCTTACGGTTGGATACTTCAGTGAATTATATTTTGTACTAATAAAATATACTCAGAGAAGTGTATCTGAATACATACAAAATTTGTATACATGTGTGTGACCCTGGACCACAAAACCAGTCTTAAGTCGCTGTGGCATATTTATAGCAATAGCCAAAAATACATTGTATGGGTCAAAATTATAAATTTTTCTTTTATGTCAAAAATCATTAGGATATTAAGTAAAGATCATGTTCCATGAAGATATTTTGTAAATTGGCTACCATAAGTATATTAAAACTTAATTTTTGATTAGTAATATGCATTGCTTAGAACTTCATTTGGAAAACTTTAAAGGCAATTTTCTCAGTATTTAGATTTTTTTGCACCCTCAGATTCCAGATTTTCAAATAGTTGTATCTCGAACAAATATTGTCCTACCCTAACAAACCATACATCAATGGAAAGCTTATTTATTCAGCTTTCAGATGATGCATAAATCTCAATTTCGAAAAATTGACCCTTATAACTAGTTTTGTGGTCCAAGGTCACACACACACATACACATACATATATATATATATATATATATATATATATATATATATATATATATATATATATATATATATATATATATATATAGCTAAGAATACAAGTATATGATATTTGTAAGGAAAAGAGTTAGAATTATCTAAATGTATTAGAATTTTTGCATGATTTTATATTGCATTTGCAAGAATAGTAATTCTCATACTATATCTGCACATATTACGATTTTTCTGTAGAGTTTGTTTCCTCAGCTTTCACAAGCAATGAGGTGTCATCAGCGAAGGAGATTTTTAGGAGATTTTGCATGCATGTGCTTGTGTGTGTATGTGCATGCTTGTAAGGATAAAGTGCATATTAGTATAAGGTTATGGTGATTTTTCATTTTTTACTTTGAAACAACACTGATTATAATGTTTTGGTATGATAACAGATATGATAGTTTAGTTATATTTTTGATCCACAATGGTACAATGTTGCCTGAGAGCAACAGCTGGATATGAAATGTTACTTTTTGTTAAATTTGAGATGTGCAATACATTAAAAACTAGATAAATCTGTTTGTTCAAGTGTTTGGTTAAAGAAATTGATGTTTTCAATAAATATATTTATTTTTTCTGCATGAAAATGTCAAAAGTTTAATTTTTTACACACACACACACACAGATTTATTTATTTAAAGCCATTGTTAACAAAAGCTACTAATCAACAGAATTGTATATTAATGTGCAGTTACATCATATATATCAATGCAATTTTATATTAATATAAAGGGTTTTTGGTAAATGTTAAAACCTATTTTAAATATATTAAATTTATTATAAATAACTGTTTACTATAATTGTGTGCAATATAAAATGTACATATACTGCATAAAAAATAACTGTTCATTATTATTATTATTATTATTATTATTACTATTATTATTATTATTATTATTATTATTATTATAAATATTATTAATTGTGAGAATTAAATGTAAATATTTAAAAGCCTTTTAATTTTTTATTTATTTATTTTAATGCAAACTTTCTAAATCAACAAACATGTTAAGAACCCAATCTCTACTCATATGGGACACATCTTGGTTTTTTAAATAAAGTAAAACAGTCTTGTTTACAGCCTCAGGATGACAGCCTCAGGATATTTACACAAAATATAGCCAAATTTCTATACTCTCACAAAGTTCATACCTGTCAATATGTCAAAAACCTCTATAATTTGGCGTAATTATGAAGCTTCAAATTCTTTTTTCCCTTGGAAGTCAGGACGTTTTGTCTCTTGAACGCTGAAGGTAAGACATTTCAAACAGAACTGATGTCTTTAGCTGATGATCCTCTGGTTTTGAACCAGCTGTTTCACTCTTAAACAGATTAACGTCAATCCACAAATGATGAAAAATGGGCACCGTGATCCCAGAACCCCTCTTGACAGAGTTATACCGGGTCAAAGGAAATTAAATGATGAAAGCAAGAGGGGCACTCGGGCAAGTGCTTCATTGAGTTTCTTTATGTGAGAGAAAGACACTGACACTGAAACACTATATCTGCTCTCTAGGAAAAAAAAATAATAAGTTTTAGGAATGTAACTATGGCCTAGGTGTGTTTGCTGTCAATATTATTTCTTTCTTTACAGACAATGTGAAATCAAAACTCACCCTATGTACTTTCTTAATAAATATACTTCATCTTTTTGTACACAATCCATCAGTGCGCTTTCTTCTAGAGTGAGAAAAAAACTCAAAAAAACTTTACTGTATATAATGTTTTTTTTTTTTTTTTCCACATCTGAAATCTTTGGTTAACATTTTTCTTTGCCCTTATTATGGTAAAATAAACTGACAACACTTCACAATAAGGTTCCATATATTAATTTCAACATTTACTAATACATTATTAAAACCAAAAGTAGCATTTAACAGCCGTTATTTTTTTAACGTTAACAAAAATGTAAAAATATTGTAACAAATATATTGCTCATGGTTAATTTTAGCTTATGCAATATCTAACATTAACTAATGGAAACTGTACTTACTGTAAAGTGTAAATTAGCATGAATAGAAGTTAAAATTCTGTTATTATGTGAGCAGAAACAGGCTGCAGAGCAAAGCGAAGATAACAAAAAACACAAGAGCAAAACAAAACCGAGCAAAACAAAACACTTAACAAAACAAATAGCAAAATAAAAAACAGAAACAAAACAAGAACAGAGCAAACAAAACAAAACTGCAAAACAAAACAAAACAAACAAGAACAAAACAAAACTGAACAAACAGAGCAAAATAAAAACAGCAACAAAACAAAACAGAACAAAACTAAAAACAGAGCAAAAAACAGCAAAACGAAACAAAACACAAACAAGAGCAAAACAAAAAAATTAACAAACAGAGGCAAATAAAAATAAAACAACAAAAACTGAGTAAACAAAAAAAAGACAAAAACAGCAAAACTATACAAAAAGAACAAAGCTATAAAGCAGAGAAAACAAAACAAAAAACAGAGCAAACAAAAAAAACTAACAAAAAAGAAATGAAACAAAACATAACTAAACAAAAAAACAAAGCAGAGAAAAAAATCATCAGAACAAAAACAAACAGAGCAAACAAAACAAAAAGAATATAAAAACAGCTAAAAAAAACAAAAACAACAACAACAACAAAAAAAACTGAAAACAAAACTAAAAACAGAGAAAACAAAACCGAAAAAAAAAACAACTAAAACTAATAAATAAATACATAAATAAATAAATAAATATACACATTTGACCACAGATTTACTAATCCAGACACATATAACAACCCTAAATGTGATTTTCCAACATGTTTTCTCTTTTTATAGGTCCAATCAAATCAGGTCACTTAGGAATAAGCCACATTACAGAAGTTAAATGTGTTGTGAATAACCATTTTACATTTACATTTGTTTATTTAGCAGACACTTTTATCCAGAGAAAATGAGTAACATCACAAGCAATTTAAAATTTTATGCCATCTTTATTGTCAGTACGGTTTCCTCCATTTTGTCAAATCGCTTGGTTTTCCTCATTTACTTTGCATAAAAGCACCTGCTAAATGAATAAATATAAATGTCACATTAAAAAAAAATCTTTAGGATTTGCATCGAAAATCAACCGTGAGTCAGAAGCCACATGTAAGATGACAGCGCAAATTCATATCTGTCTTTGGCTGAGTCTCAAAACCCGCAGAGCTGCTACAATCAGCAAACACAGCTGTGACATCAAAAGTCATGAGTCATCAAAGTTCAAGAAAAAACCCATGTCAGAACATGAATAGTGTTGAGATTCAAGCCCTTTGAAAACAACAATCTCCCTCAATTGATTTGTAATTGCAGTGTACTAAAACAGCTCCACAATTAAGCCTTAACAAAAACCCCGGGGCCCACATTCAGCATAAAAACGGTTCCTTATCATTCATACGCCGCTGTTCACGAACCATTTATACTGTCTATCACCGTACTAATTAAATAGCTCCATTATTTGCTTGGTTATAATTAACCTTACTAAATCAATGCTGATGAAAACAGCCTTCACTCACCCATCACTGCTAATGCCGTGGCTTTCCGGAGCTCTTTCTTCAAGCTGTCAATCACATCCAGGCCACTCCCATCCAGGTTACACCTATTAATGGTTCCGTTTCCGGAACTTATCCAGTATAGCTTGTTGGCCGAGTAGTCGATCGACAGTCCTGAAAAGTACAAAGAAAATATGAAAACATGTAAATCAATGGCTCATAAAAATACATATACATGTAAATACATATGTGACCCTGGACCACAAAACCAGTCATAAGTGTCAATTTTTAAAAATTGAGATTTATACATCATCTTAAAGTTGAATAAATAAGCTTTCCATTGATGTATGGGTCTGTTAGGATAGGACAATATTTGGCCGAGATACAACCATTTGAAAATCTGGAATCTGAGGGTGCAAAAAAAAACTAAATATTGAGAAACTTGCCTTTAAAGTTGTCCAAATGAAGTCCTTAGCAATGCATATTACTAATCAAAAATTAAGTTTTGATATATTTACAGTAGGAAATTTACCAAATATCTTCATGGAACATGATCTTTACTTAATGTCCTAATCATTTTTTGGCATAAAAGAAAAATCAATAATTTTGACCCATACAATGTATTTTTGGCTATTGCTACAAATATACCCCAGCGACTTAAGACTGGTTTTGTGGTCCAGGGTCACATATATGCAAATATATGAGCATAATGTTGTTCTATTGAACTTTCTATTCAAAGAATCCAAAAAAAAAGTATCAGTTTCCACATATAAGAATGATTTCTGAAGGATCATGTGACACTGAAGACTGGATTGATGATGCTGAAAATTCAGCTTTGCATCACAGGAATAAATTACATAGAATATTTTACAATAGTAAATAGTTATTTTTATATTGTAATAAAATATCAAAATATTATTTTTTTTTTTTTACCATATTTTTTTTAACAAATAAACAGCGTTGGTGAGCATAAGAGTTTTCTTTCAAAAACATTAAAATATGAGACAATTTGGGTTTAGAAAGACATGAGGGGGAGAAAATGATGGCAATTTTCATTTTTTGGTGAAGGATTCCTTTAACTGGATGCTTGAAAGTAAATAAAATTATCCCAAACTTCATTATTTAACCTTATCTTGTCACAAGAGATGTTTCTGATAAACACGGCTATTTAAATAACAAAGAATTGAACATTGTTTCATCTTATGAATATCAACACACATCGTCGCTAACACATCGTGTCTGGTTATTTGAAATCTGCAATTTCCCCTACAGCAAAGCATGTTTATTTGCGGCACAGCATAAACAGTGTTCAAAAAGAGTTCAAAAGGTTGATTTCTCTTTTTATTTCCTTCATCTGCAATAATCCCTTGTTCACATCATAATGATAACCACTGTTACTTAAGATTTGGCTAAGGCCATAATCACATGCACTGCGTGTCAGGGAGATTTTGCTTTAATTATGAGTCGAGGGGAGAACCACAAACATCTCAGAGAGCTCCAACAATACCTAGGGCTGCTACTAAGACCAAATTACTATAGATATACTGATTTCAGCAGACATGGCCCAGAGGAAGAGGAGGAATGAGTAAATGGTGCCCTTATTCTCACATGCAATTACAGTAAATACATGTACATGAGGCCATGTAATCTTGCAAATGTTTAATAGATTGTTTGAAACAAAACAGCAGATTAATTAAATGGTTAAAAACAAAAGTAAAAGCACAAAAGCGAAACTAACATTAAAGCAAAGAAAGGCACAGAATAGCAAAGTGTTGCCAAAGCCTTACTCTATGCTGTTTGCGAATGAAAAACAAAGCAGAAAAAAAGAAGAGAAAAAAAAAAATGAAAAATGCGAAAACAAAGAAAACAAAAGCAAGGCAAAACAGATGAAAGCAATTCAAAACAATGCAAAGAAAAACAAAAGAAACACAGAATGAAAAAGACTAAACCAAAGCAAAACAAAGCACAGAAAAGCAAAGCAAAATAGATGAAAGCAATACAAAACAAAGCAAATAAAAGCTAAACAAAACAAAACAAAAGCAAAGCAAAAGGAATGCAAAACAGACAAAAGCAAAGCAACGACAAGCTAAACTAAACAAAAAAGCAAAGCAAAAAGCAATGCAAAACAGAAAAGCAAAACAGGCAAAACCAATGAAAGCAAAGAAAAAGCAAAGCAAAACGAGGCAAAACAGACAAAAGCAAAGCACTGACAAACTAAAGTAAACAAAAAAGCAATGCAAAAAAGCAATGCAAACAGACTAAAGCAAAGCAAAATGAATCAAACAAAAGCAAAGCAAAACAAAACCAAAGCAAAGTAAAGAAAAACAAAGCAAGACAGATAAAAGCAAAATAAAAGCAATGCAAAACAGACAAAAGGCAAAGCAAAGACAAGCTAAACTAAACAAAAAAGCAATGCAAAACAGATCAAAGAAAAGTGAAGCCATAACCATTTTGTCTTAAAATACGCTCTAAGTACGCATTTCACTACTGCAGGTTTTGGAACTTCAATTTACCAACAGGCTCCTTCTGGTTCTGGTGCAAAATCTTGATGTTGCTGCCATCCATATTGGCCATATTTATAGTGCCCCCGTCCATCCAGAACATCTTCCTGTAGACCGCAACAAAACAAGAATCATTCAGTGAGATGGATGAGCCTTGAAGATGAAGGATGGGACTCTTCTGTATAAGGATAGCGACCCATGTGAAGGTCGGGAAGGTAGAAAAGAACTTTATCTTCACAATCACCACAGAGCACAAAACAATCAAATAAAGCTGTCTCTATCTCCCTCATACATCTTGATGGCGTGCATGAACCTACGTGACAGACGACTTTCAGAAATGTCGAAGGGGTCGGAAGCTAAAACGAGAAGACAGCTAGGGGAAAAAAAAACACGACACGAGGGGCAAAGATCACGAGAGATATCGGCAACAACATGCGCACTGTACCGTGCTTAAGATCCATCACTGGATTACAGAATCGCATTATATTAAATCTCGTGTAAACAATTGCGAGGAACTGGCTCCGTTTTTAATTAGCTTGCATGCCTGGAATCACAAATGTATGCTAATTAAAGAGCTGTCATTGACCAGCCCAACAAGGGTAAGATAAATTCGTATTTCTGATTAGCTGACAACCAGCTTGGCGACGTTAAAGAGTTTTCACGGCTGCAACGATTTGTCAGTCTTAATCAACTCCAAGAAAATGACTCCAATAACTTTAGTTAATTGTGCACTCTGAATATAAACAGAGACCTGTTCGGTAATTAGCTCTATAACTGATGTATCTCACATGCAGCTTTGATGGTAACAAAAGGTGACAATTCAACGGAAGTGGGCAATTACTTACTAATAAATAGGATAGCGATCTTTAGCAACACGCAGCCCGTAACTTCTCCATTATGGATACGGCTAATTGTTAGTGTGGTTTTTGCTATGTTACCCTTTAGATGGATGCAGGACGAGACACTTGGGTTTGTCCATGCCGTTAACGACGGTGGTTTTGAGAGATCCGTCAAGACGTGCAACGTTAATGTGGGTCTCGTCGTTGTCTGAGCTCATCCAGTACATGTTTCTCGACAGCCAGTCAACAGCCAGGCCACGGACACTAGATAGATCTGTAAATACAGATATTATCAATACATAATCAGTATTTGTTATCACATAAAACAAAAGTACACCTATAGCGAAATATGGAAGTATTTATGAAGAAATATTTGGAAATTATTTATTTATTATTTATTTATTTAAATAATAATAATAATGCATTTCCTATATTTTTGTATAGCACCTTTCATGATGTTTTAACAAAATAAAACAAGACAGACAAAAAATAAAAGCAAATGCTAAAAAGGACAGATATAATATAATATAATATTGTAATAATTTTATGCATAGCACCTTTCATGATGTTTTAACAAAATAAAACAAAAAGAAGGAATAGAATAGATTAGAAATTTACTTTTTCACTTCATAAAATTGGTTAAAACAAGATGTACAGCATATTTCATAATTGTTATCAAAATAAAAAAGCAAATAAATAAAATGGAAATGAACATAATATAATACAATATTATCATATTATTTGTAATTTATATATTTATATAATTTATATGTTTAAAAACAGGCAAAAAATTAAAAGAAGAGAAAAAAGCAACGTTATAATATAATATAATATAATATAATATAATATAATATAATATGCATATTTAGTCATGCTAATAAAACTAGCTATACTTTAATATAATTTAGTATAACAATTTATATTTTATATTTTTTGTGCAGCACCTTTCATAAATGTCAATGATAATCATTAATTTATAAAAATAAAAAGGCAGTAAATAAATCAATAAATAAGGAAATTAATACAATATCATATCATATTTGTAATTTATATATTTATATAATTTATGTCTTTAAAAATAGGCAAAATTTTTAAATGTGTGACCCGGGACCACAAAACCAATCTTAAGTAGCACGGGTATATTTGTAACAATAGTCAAAAATACATTGTATGGGTCAAAATTATATATTTTTCTTTTATGCCAAAAATCATTAGGATATTAAGTAAAGATCATGTTTCATGAAGGTATTTTGTAACTTTCCTACCGTAAATATATCAAAACTTAATATTTGATTAGTAATATGCATTGCTAAGAACTTCATTTGGACAACTTTAAAGGCGATTTTCTCAATATTTTGATTTTTTTGCACCCTCAGATTCCAGATTTTCAAATAGTTGTATCTCGGACAAATATTGTCCTATCATAACAAACCATACATCAATGGAAAGCTTATGATGTATAAATCTCAATTTCAAAAAAATTGGTTTTGTGGTCCAGGGTCACATATAATATAATATAATATAATAAATATAATATAATATAATATAAATCTACATATTTATTCATGTTAATAAAACAACCTGCTCATTGTGAATACTTGCAGATCACTGCAACCAAAATGACAACAAAATGCAAAACAAAGTATAATTTATAAAAGGTTTTCTTTGTAAAGAAACATTTGACACTTCGTGTGTAAACTGTAAAGTTATAACTGTCAAAATGGACCTTGACGCACCTCCAGACAGTACAGTTTCGAGTTTGGCTCCATTAATGAACGCCCGTTTTATTGTTCGGGTCTTCACATCGGCCCAGTAAATCCTCTCATCTACAGCATCGTAATCCATCGTCGAGACATCATCGATATCAGGTACGGTGAGGGCCATGATGACGTTAAGATACGGGTTGTCGATGTCCACTCCTCGAATCTCAGATCTCCGAGCGTATAATAGAAACTTCTTCACACCTATTCATAAATATATAATCAATTCAAATTCACTCTCAATTGAATTCCGTATCTCTGTCTCTAGTATCTCCGGGAGTGAAAAATATGACCTAAATCAGTTAGAGGGACAAATATAATAAGGGGAATTGAGTGTCCTTACAAAGGCAGCACTATAAAGACATAAAGCTCAAAGGACTCATACTGTAAATTCTCCTTTCTTGACCTCCAGAGAGATCTCTGGGGCGGCCAGTAAAGAGAGATCTCCATTTCAGACTGTAATGAGTTTAGGTAGGTCGCGAATGTCTCCTGATACACGCTATAATTATTCCAATATCAGACATTCTGGTTCATATCGGCTCTATTCAATTGTGGATCGCTCAGTTTTATGAAAAAAACCTATGTTGTAATTCGCAACTTGTGCCTCAATGAAGCATCAGTGTACGTGAATGGCATTTCTTGCCCAAAAATATTACTTTTGAGTCCAAATATCAGATCTGTGCATTAGACATTGCTATTTATAAAGACCTGTAAGACCTGTAATTTTAATATTACATTTAAAAAAAAGTTATAAGAAAAAGAGACAACTACTCTGTTTTTATTTACTTTTTTAAAACAAGTTTAATAATGTCATTAAAATATATTTTCTATATGTAATATTACAACATATACTTTTTAATACACTGAAAATAAATATTTTAAATAAATAATACATACACAAACACATACAAACATATGTAATTATTAAAGGGGTCATATGACGTTGCTAAAAAGAACATTATTTTGTGTATCTGGTGTAATGCAATGTGTTTATGTGGTTTAAGGTTCAAAAAAGACATTATTTTCCACATACTGTACATTATTATTGCTCCTCTAAGCCCCGCCTTTCTGAAACATGCCGATTTTTACAAAGCTCATCGTTCTGAGCAGCGAGGCGTGCTCTGATTAGCCAGCTATCCAGTGGATTGTGATTGGCCGAATACCTCAAGCGTGAGACGGAAATGTTACGCCCCTTACCGTATTGCTATGCCATGTCCCAGCGCGACGACAAAAAAAACAATAAAACCCATTACAAACGAGGCATTTGTTGCATCCAGTGGGGACATACTGATTATAATGATATATACGGTCTTTTTACGCGTTGCGTTGCATCACGCCACGTAAACATTACCATGTCTGCATTTGTGATCGGAGAAAAGACAAACAACAAGCACTAACGCTACTCTACACAGATCAAAACTCGCTTTGAATAGTCAGTGGCAAATTCTTTAAATATGAAAACATACTTACAGGCTGTGAGTCAGAAGCGCAAGGCTGTCCTTGCAAAGTTGGAATTGCCCCACTTTATAGAAACAGTCTCTGAGCATAGCTGCCATTGTAAGCTACTCTTCCAGGTTCAGGAAACAGTCCTCCGTAAAATGCGATGCACACACTCGAATATTTGGGTTGAACTGTTCTGGAACAGTGTTGTAAATACAACTTAACCACTGATTTCTAGTTGTGTCCTCTTTTGGAAGCCCAAACAAAGTACTTTTGTCTCACAACGAAACACACAGCGTCTCTACAGCGAGAATAATAGTTCCGCCTTCTTTCATTGCATATACATTTGGGCAGTGTTTCATAAATCTCCCCACATCGGGATGTAGACATGTGGGGGCGTGTTTGAATGAGCCGTTTTAGGGGGGCGTGGTTGAGTGTTAACTTTTATAAAGAATATCTCTTTGGTTTTGAGACTTTAGTCTTTGCAACTTCAGGGATCTTATCTATGCACAAACAGCTTTTAACACTTCAAAAGGGAAAGGAAAACTTGAAAATCGCACCATATGACCCCTTTAAGTAATTAAGCAATTCTTAAATTATTGCATTATTATTGTGAAGATTGTATATATAATTTAATATATAACACTATTAATAATAAACTAAGAATTTAAAAATATATAATATAATATAATATAATATAATATAATATAATATAATATAATATAATATAATGAAACAAACATACCAATTAAACAAAGTACTGGGTTGATATGAATATGCATAAATGTTTATTTATTATGATGCATTTGAACCAGTCCTTTATTTAATTATTCAATATAATAATTTAATAATTAAATCTATTTATTCCAATTAAATTAAAACTGTTGAAATATTATTTTCTGTTGAATATTGCTGTGATACTTGAAATTCTAATAAGTAGATTTACACCATTCTGAACAATTCTGTAAAAAAGTCTTGCCACAAATTCACATGATTATTTATTTATTTATTTATTTATTTATTTATTTATTTATTTATTTATTTATTTATGTTTGTTTCTTTGTTTGTTTGTTAATGTATGTATGTATATATGCATGTATTTATTTTATCTGAGCTTTAACATTACAATGTTTGAAAAGATTTTTAAATAATATTATATTTGTTATACATAAAATGCAACTTCAAAAAAAAAACAATAACAAAAACTTATAACAAAAAAAAACAGAGTAGAAGGAGCAAAATAAATAAGTAAATAAATAAATTATAATATAATATAATAAATTGTAATAAATAAATATTATTATTATTATTATTAATCACAATCATATAAAATACAAATACTAAATAAGCTAAATATAAAACAATGACAGAAATAACAAAGACAGTAAAATGAGCAAAATAAATAAAACATTATTATTATTATTATTATTATTATTATTATTATCATTATTATTATTATTATTATTATTATTATTATTATTATTATTATTATAATTTTTATCATTATTATTATTATTATTATTAAATACAATGATACAAAATACAAAGACTAAATACTTTATGTATGATTTGAATTTTCTAACATTCAAAAGTTCTAAAACCACAGAGTTTCGGTGCGTGTGCCAAACATGTCTCGTAAAAAGCAAGATCTATAGTCCAGCAGACAGGCTGAGCTCACCTTGGCAGCTTCGGTTGTTGGCCGACAGTTTCATGAGGTGTGGACAGGAGCAAGATGCAGAGCCATTATAATTTATAAGACAGAGGTGAGAACATGGGCCTCTTCCTTTGTTACCAGCACATGGGTTAGGAGCTAAAGAAGAGAAGAGAAAACATTAATAAAAGAATATCTGAGTATACATTCTCCATACGTCACATTAATATTTCATTCTCCTGATTTATCACCACAGCGACTTATTAGACAGTGATGCCTTTGATTATTATTTCCACAGGTCAAAGCCACAGGTCAGCGTTAAAATTTTTACATTTAATTTCTCAATATTTTCAAGTCTTTTATCATTTCTTCAGCTAGTTATTATGCGATGCGGCTTGGATCCATGCACGTAGTCTTCTGAAAACCAAAAGTACTCTGCCTAACAAGTGGAAGATGTGGACGGCGTGCTGAGTAATTAGGTCCCTTATTCCCTACCAAACAATCCCTGGGTTTGTTCTTGCTCAGAGCAAGGTTGTTATTCCACAACTCTAAATGGGACTGTAAAACACGCACGTAACTAAAATATGCATAACAAGTTCATAAAAAACAGCCGTTTCGGGACTAATGTATACAGTAATCTCTATGTCAGTCTTGCTAAGCTATTCCGACACGTGAAAACCGAGAGCGATGCGGGTCGGCCACTTCAGACGCAAACGGATAATGAAAACGGACACAGAACAGACATCCAGAGCTATAAACAAAATCCCAAATCAGAGGAAAACAGGTGCTAAGCCACAGGACAAAAACAGCCAAGAGCAGAAACAGAAAAAGGTCAGAAAAATTACTAGTAATGGTTCAGGCTAAAGCGCATTCATTTTACTAAAAGAATTTGATATTAGAGTATTGCCTATTAACTTAAATTGTTGCTTTAAAAAAAAAAAAAAATAAAAGTTTAATTAATTGAGCAATACTTGAATGTATTGTGACATTTTTTTATTTAATTTGTAAAATAATAATAATAATAATAATAAATTTTCCAGATCACAATGTTTTTAACCTTTCAATAAATAATTAAATAAATAAATAAATAAAGTTATTTATATAGCACTTTTTAAGTTCAAAATGCTTCAAATGAAGGGCATAATATGAAAACGTTTTAATAAAACAAATAAAAGATAAGTATAACAACAGATGAAACAAAACAAACAACAGCGAAAGAAAGAAAGAAAGAAAGAAAGAAAGAAAGAAAGATTAAAGCGCTAATAACCAGTGCTATAAACAATATTTCAAAACAGACTAGATCAAGTGTTAATCTACAGTACAAACACAACCAAGAATAGAAACATATTTTTTTAAATATTATAAAGAGTTCAGTCCAAGGCTAATTAATTTTCTTAAAGAAATTATTATTCTTAATTTATTGCTGACTAAAATGAAATAAATAAAATCCAGATCACAATGTTTGAAAAGAACAAACACAATAATACATTTAATAATAACTTTATTTATAAAGCACCTTTCAGACATAAAAGGCAGTTCAAAGTGCTTCAAATGTCATGACATAAACATTTATCAAAACAAATAAAGATAAAAGCCTAGGGGGTGAAACACATGAAACAAAAGAAATGAGCAAAAGGTAAAAGCAGAAATTACCACAAAACGTAAAGTCAAGCCACAGGACGAGCAGAAACAAAAGAAAGTCAGAAAAACTATCATAAATGTTTCAATCTAAAAGCTCAGGAGCACACTTTTGGCTTACAAACACCCATTTCTAAAGTAGCCTGTGAGGTAAATTTCAAAACAACCTGGTTCAAAGCGAGAGACGACAAGTCTAAATATATAATTCTAAAAATGATTCACTCCAGATTCACTTTCATCAACATTTTCAAGGACTGTCTATAGATGAAGGTTGTACTTCAAATTGAATTTGATCAGAACATGAAAAAACAGACCCATGATCGTGCAAAAAGACTTCACACATCTGTGCGGCATATCACTGCATCCAAACCGTAGGTTTATAGCTGCCAATCACTATCTGGAACACTCGGTGAACGTTTCCGCCAGCCCATTATAAGTGTTTATCTGGAGTCATGAGTTAACAAAGAGCCTCTTAGCGCCATTAAGGGTGTAATTTAGCTTTGGTGGATGATGCCAAGCTCGATGTGTTGACAGAAGGCTGATTCTTCCGCATCTGGCAGATGTACACCCAAGGGAAAAGATGTTGGACAGCCATCACGGGCTGATTCAATTGTTTTATTTATGGGACGTTTTTTGGCTCTTCTTTTGTACTTTTTTGCCCAAATGGTGAACAAATTCTATTAGGCCAATTAAAAGAGGGTTACAGAAGGAGGGACAGATTTCAAGCGCATGTTCAGCATTGACTGAGCTGATATACGCCACAAGAAATTACCTAGAGGTTATTAGGGGTGGCTGTTTTGACTTGGCACAGTAAGCAACCATCAAAGACGCCCTAGAAACCAGCAAAAACACCATAGAAACCTTATAACAGCCCATTACAAACCACTCAGAACACATTAGCTACTACTTTATGATGTTAAGTTTTTGCATGAACATGCAGTCACAGCTTTTCAGAAAATGCAAAACAAACAAATAAATAAATTGTAACAGAATTATTTAATTTTAATAACTAATTTATTATAATTTAATAACTTTTTTGTAGCATCTTTATTGCTCTGGAAAAACGGTAGAAACAAAAATACAATACAAAGATATTTGTTTGGAAAAGTTCTCTTAGTTCTTTTTGTTTGTTTGTTTCTTTCTTTCTTAGGAAAATATAATAAAATTAAATAAAATTAAATTAAAAATATTTCTCAAACGGGCTCAAAAATAAAACATTCTTTTGTTTCTGTTTTGTTATGACTTTTGGTTCTAATTGGAATCTTTGAAAGTGCATTTAGTTTTTAGAAATAAAATAAAATAAAATTAAATAAAAAATAAAATTAAATAAAAAAAATAAATAAAATAAATAAAATATTTCTCAAAAGAAATTTTTTTATTTTTTATTTGTTTCTGTTTTGGTACGTCTTTTGTTTCTAAATGAAAGTGCATTTAGTTTTCAGTAGGAAATTCAGAAAAGAAATGTGACCTTGTTGTGTTTGACTGTCTGTTTCATGTTTCAGAAATGATAGGAATTCTTGATGGGAATCAAGGGAGTTCTTGACGAGACGGCTTTGCAGCCAATTAGTCCCTAAAATCTTCTAGTGAGAAATGGGAATGTGCCAAAACTGGGTCATTGTACGCTGTTAATCCAACATGACAACTTCGCTCAATCTAGAGATTTCTCTCATTATGTTCTGTTGGATCCTTCAAATCATCATTTCTTTCAAAGTCCCTTCAGACAGTTTTGAAAGACAGCGGGACAGTTACTTACTTTGTGGCTGCCTGCTAGGATGGTATATCTCCAGATCGAAGGGTTGGGCACTGGTTTTTTGGATCACAGTCACATTGGCTCCGGTCCATTTGTTGGCTTTGGTCAAAGTGTTGGTCCTCCAGTCAGTCCAATAGACATTCCCTCCAAAGAGAGACACGGCGAAGGGGTGAGAGAGGAACTCGTGGCCTCGAAGAATTTCAATCATCCCCGTGCCATCATATAGAGCGGAGTAAATAGCATCAGATCTGAGGAGGGATAAATCATTTTCTTAATAATCATCATCAGAGTATTTTAAAGTCAAATGAAATCAAAACTGACCCTATTCACTTTCTTAATAATCAATTTCATGCACTGTTTCAACTGAATTGAATCAAATTGAGGACATTCAATCTTGTTTCACTTTGAATTACATCAAATTTAATTAACTGAATAAATTAAACAAGATTTGTTAAGTGTGATTTAATTAATTTCAGGTTGATTTGATTTGATTTGACTCAACTAGAATAAAATCAAACTTAATAAATATTATTTAATTCTGAATTACCTCAGTCCAATTGAATAAACTGTACAGTTTAGTCAATTGCAGTTGAATGAATAAAAAATAAAAACAATTGAAAAAAAACAAAAAAACAAAGACTCAATCTTGTTTAATTCTGAATTATGAAAATTCAGTCAACTGAAATGAACCAAGTTCTTTGAAATCAAATCCAATCAACATGAACTGAATCAAATCAAACTTAAGCTTGTTTAACTCAAATTATGACAATTCAGTTAAATCGAGTCGAGTCGAGTCAAATCAACCTGAATCAAACTGAATCAAATCAAACTTAATCTGGTTTAGCTCTAAATTAAGACAATTCAATTAACTGAACTTAGTTTAGTAAAACAACTGAAAATTTAAGTTTAACTTTGAATTACAACAATTCAATTAAATAAACTGAACCAAGTTGTTTCAAAATTAAATCAAAGTGAATCAAATCAAACCCAAAAACCTGAACTGAATCGAATCAAATTTAATTCAGTTTAACTCAGAATTACAACAATTAACTGACCTCAACCAAATAGTTACAAATCATATCAAACCAAACTTAATAAATCTAGCTTCATTTTAAATTATGACAATTCATTTACCTGAACTGAAGAGTCAAATCAACTTGAATTGAACTGAATCAAATAAAACTTAATAAATCTTGCTTACAGTAACTCTAAATTGTCAATTAACTGAACTGGCGTTAAATCAATTCAAATCAAAACATGAAACATTAACATCAAAATGAGTAACATCAGCTGAACTGAAACAAAATGAAATGAAATCAATTTGAATTTCATTCATGTTTGTATATTTGTACTACAAAGACAGTGTACTCTAAATAAATGGGAGTATCCAGTCTAAAATAGTCTGTAAGAAGGAGTTTAGTGTTCACTGATGCTTTAATGTCAAGAGACAGTTGAGAGAAAAATACAGAAAGAAAGAAATGCTGTTAACAGACTGAGAGAGAAAGAGAGATGTGTGATCTGAATATAGCAGAGAAAAAAATGAGGCAATCCAAAGCCGAGAATTGATCAGATTCTTCATTAAGTCCAAGAATCTCATTATCTGAATATTAATTCGGGTGCATTTGGAGCCACCGGGCACAAGAGGAATTGAACTAACGCTGTGAGAAATGCAAGATGAGAGTTTATGAATGTGTCAAGACAGCAAAATTGCTCGCCGCTGCTTTGTAAAATACTTGATGGGCAAAATTATAATCAATAGTAATAGCATATCTCTGTCGGCCTGTCATTTCGTCGCCCGTGGAGGTGGATCTCGAATTTCAACCAGTACAAAAAAACACATCAATCATTCAACAAAACGAGCGTTTGAATTTGTTACCAACGACTGAACTTATTCCAAATTCCACCCTCTAGTTTCCATCCAAAACATTCCCTAACGGTCTAGTCTTGCGAAAAACTTCGAAAACCCAACCGAAGAGAGCTCGCGTGCTTCTTACCGGGCGTCCGTCCATACGATCCTGCTCTCCATGTGGTCCAAGGTCAATCCATTGGGCCAAGCGCCGGAGTCCATGTCCTTGAAAACCACATGTCGCCGTTTCCCGCTCATAGAAGCGCCTTCAATGCGAGGAAACGTGGCGTCCCAATCGGTCCAGAACAAGGCACTGTTGATGACAAAACTGGATGTAAAGATCTACCTTAAACGACTTTCAAACGAGGGTTACTTGCAAACCACATCCTCATTAAAAGCATTAGCATTAGCGCAATTACAAAACAGGTAAAAATGTGTAATGGCCCAATTTCATGGTAATATCCCTTCTGGAAATCATTTAAAAACTCCTTTATGGGTGATTAGACGGGTTCATTACGATTCGCAAACCACCGAATGGAGCTATCAATCACTGAAGTTGTTCACTAAAGCTATGAAGTAATTGGAAAACTGGTGCTTTGCTGTTATTTTCTTCAACTGGATTGAGAAACGCACCCCTGGCCAGGGTCCACAGCGATGGCCCGAGGGTGTTCCATGCCCCCGGCGATGAGGGTGGTTCGTAATTCGCCATTCAGCTTGGACACCTCAATCTGGTCTAGGTTGCTGTCGATCCAGTAGAGATTTCCCGCTATCCAATCAACGGCAAGGCCTTCTGGAGTGGCTAGACCATGCTGGACCACCACTTCGATTGACGAAACACCTGCCGGGACAACAAACTGGGTTATTTTAATGGAAATAAATGATTGTTAGGTTGTTAGCTGGTCGGTCAAGCTCATGATCACTCAAATTTTGCATTTGGCGAGTGTAATTTGGTACCCTATGAAGTGTGTGAAAAGAAACGTTAGTGTAGCCCTCTACACTAACGTTTAAAGTGGTTCCTACTTTTTTCCCTCTCTTTCTCAATATCTACTCATCAGTTCCTTTGTGATCTGAGTGTAAATTACTTCTCACACATTTTGGGAGCTTTTGAAGCTGTAATGTTAACAGTTGGTAGACTGACTTTGCTTTTTATGTGTAAAACAGAGCTAAAAAAAAACCTTCACAATGCTGAACAATAATAAGAAGAATAAGAATCATGACAATAAAAATCATGATTCGTGAGACGTTTCCCTGCTATTCATTTTGAAAATAGCAATATTTACACTTTGATCGGTGACATTTTTTAATATAATACAGCATATATATCACTTAACATAAACGTCCCATTTAATTTAATTTAATTTATTTTATTAAATTAATAAAATAAAGGGGTATCAGTCACTCCTTATATATTAATAAAATAAAATAAATAAAAAATAGTATTAAATAATGAAAAATAAAAATAAAAAAATAAATAAGTAAATAATATTTATAATAAAATAAAATAAAATAAAATAAAATAAAAAAGTCTATATTTATATATAAATAAAAAAAAAAAAACATCAGATAACATCACAGTCAGTATTCATCCTGAAGGTCTTCTTCCCATAATACATCACAACAGATTAATTAATTTCATAATTGTAAAAAAAAAAAGTAATTTTAAGTTATCTATCTATCTATCTATCTATCTATCTATTACAAAATGACTACCTTATTTTGTCAACACTATCAGCTGTTAACAGCACTTTGAAAAAGTGAATGCAACCTATAGTAAATGGTAGATTTGAAAATATTTATAAAATATTTTGACACATTATTCATGTTTCTACCGGTACTGGACTGACAGGCACAGAAAACAAATTTTGTGAGAAAACAGGAGAAGCAGGAGGTTGCACCTAAAAGTACTTTTATCCAAAATAATTCCTTGATACAAACTTTTTTCACTTCTGCAGTTTTCAGTCCCAGTACTCAAGAATCAGTGCATGATATACTGTAAATTCCATTGAATCATATTATAGCCTGTATGGTATAATCAAGTCATAAATATTAACACTGTCATAAACTATGTAAAAAATTGTGAATCATACCACCGCCCTCTGACAGCTTCCCACGGTAAATTTTGTCCTCTACGACATCGGTCCAGTACAGCAGGCTCTGGCTGAAATGGAAATCCAAAGCGATGGTGTTCCTGAGCCCAGGGACTAACAGGCTGTAGTCGCCTCTTTGCAGGTTGATGCGGCGAATTTCGTGTCTGATGGAAAAAATGATGAACGCCTCAAAAGGATCTATAAAAAGACAGAAAACAATTGGTAAAGAGAACAAGAACGCATGCAGCATGCAACATGGCCTGTGTAGGACTGTGAAAATGCATAAGCAAGTTTGATGTTGACTACTTGGTCCTATTAAATCACAATAAAAAGGATCTGTGTGTATTTTAGGAATGGTTTTACAATAAATTGCTAGTAAATTAAATAAATTGCTATGTTACTCATTTGTATGCTAAATCAGTAAACGCAAAATTGTAAAGTTAAGAAACCTTACCAAAAAATGTCAAAATGATAAAATTAAATAAAATAAAATTAAATTAGATTAGATTATATTAGATTAGATTAGATTAGATTAGATTAGATTAGATTAAATTAAATTAATAAAAATTACATGTGTATCATTTTTGCATTGTACTGGTAAAATTATTAATTAAAAAGCATTGAAATATAAATAATAATCTGTAAAGTGAAAAAAGAAAACAGTCTAAAAAAAATTAGGAAATATTAACATTGATTAGTTGGTAATACAAAATGTCTAAATGCTGAGATATTAAAATAAAAAAGAATAAAAAAATATTAATTTTTTTTTGGCTTATTTAATAAACATATTTAGTAAATTACAAATTAAATTATATTGAGTTGATTAAAATTAAACTGATTACAAATTAAATTGAAGTAAAATCGAAAAAAGGCAAGAAAATTTTCATAAAAAACACTTATATCACTTAATAATAATCATCATCATCATTATATTTGAATAAAATGTTAGTACATTCCAAGCTATGAATAAAGCAAAAAAGTTAAATGCGGTATTATGTGGCAGGCATCTCTACAAGTCTGAGACTGGAGAGGAAACCTTATGTGGATTGCAATATGAATTATAGCTGGCCGTTTCAGTTCGGACAAAAACTAAAAGCATTTTGACAGCTCTGAAAACTGAGCCGTGTGTTTCAGTAAAAGCTTGTTTTTCTTTTTATTAAAACATGTTACTTATTGCTCTTTGCACATCTTCCTCTCCACTCCCATCAAGTGCGCCGGAGTCTGAATTCTGATATTTCCCAACTCACTTCTGCTCTCTGTAAAGTTGACTTGCTAAAATAAAACGCATACATATTACAGATGCATTTTTACACCTTAAAACTGACTGCACAAGCCTCCCTCCAAAAGTAAATATGAATAAATGTGCACTAAATTAAACTGCTTGTCATCTTGCAGCCATTTATCCGTATTATTTACAACCCAGAAATTCAGGGTCATTTGGTTCCCCTGAGGTTAACTGCCTTGTGGTTTGGACTGTAATCTGGTTTTGACCCTATTTGGGATTGAACTTCCAATTTTTGGTGAGAAAATTTCAGATCATTAACTAAAGGCTGACCAAGAATCAACATGCCGCTGTTTACCTGTACTATAACAACTGTCTCCATCAGGTCCAAGACTCCAGCCTGGATAGCAGGAGCATTTCACAGTATTCTTGTGCTGTTCGCACACTTGACTGCAGCGTAGGTGCTTGGTACAGTAATCCAGGACCTCACATGTTTGGCCGTCCGAACCCAGCTGGAACCCAGCGGGACAGGAACACACGACCCCTTTACCCGGCGCCACTGAGCACTCATGACTACAGCCACCCTTCCTCACTGAACACTCATCTGAGATGGAGAAAAAAAAGGGGGATTTGTCAGAAGGAATGGAAGAAACTGTCACTTCAGAAGAAAATAGCAGGGTCCGAACACTGAGGCGGCAAGAACTGATGGAATTCCTCAAAAGACATACGGCCAAACAGCAGGGAGCCATAGATGCTTGGAGGAGCTGAAGGAAATCGCAGAGAATGAACAAACAAGAAAGAATTTGGTGCTTCCCATTTGGTCCTCCAGGCTATTCACTTCTTGGTCAGCTAGAGCGATTGGAAGCAAGTGGACTGACTCAATGACTTCTTATTTCGCTCCATAGTTTCTCACAAATGCAGGCCTTAGATAAAGGCTGTTTACACAGTCAGACCAAAACGCAAAAGTTATACCTTCAGGGGCCCAACAGCTTATCACTGGGAAAGTACCTTTAAAGAGACATCTTTGTACCCATATTTAACCCTGAAAGATTCATTAGCTGGGTTTCCATCCGAAGTTACGAATTTAACTTATGCGCAAAACTGGAATATCGTATGACACTTGTGAATAAGCACCGTTTTTATCCAATGAGTCGAAGAGAACAAAAATTCAGTTAAAAGGTAATATCCAAAAAAAAATATCCAAAAATTCTTTGACTGTGTGAAAAGGTCTAATTTTATCGTCTTGGTTTTGTCATGTTGTTGTTTGACTCCAAAATGCAATCTAAAGTCAAAATCATTTAACAATAGAACAATAGATAGACCAATAGATCAATAAAATGATAGACAAACAGACTGACAAACAGACAGACAGACAGATAGATAGAGATGCAGTGTTGGGGGTAAAGCATTACAAATAATGCGAGTTATGTAATCAGATTACTTTTAAGTAACTAGTAAAGTAACAACTTATGCGGAAAATATTGCATAAAACAATATGTGCATAAAAACGGTGATGGAAACATAGTACCTTAAGGGTATATATTACTACTGTAAGGTGCTAATGTGCACATTTAGGAGTACAATAAATTGTAATATTAATTAGATATTAAGATATTAAATAAAAAGATATAAAACTAGTCCTGAATGCATGGCAAAGACTGACACGGAAGAGAAGAAACTTGAATAAAGCTGTTATTTTTGTTTTCTTTGCACACAGAAAGTATTCTCATAGCTTCATAAAATTAACGTTGAACCACTGATGTCACATGGACTATTTTAACAATGTCCTTACTACCTTTCTGGGCCTTGAAGGTGGTAGTTCTGTCGTGGTCTATGCAGGGCCTGAAAGCTCTCGGATTTCATCAAAAATATCTTAATTTGTATTCCGAAGATGAACAAATGTGTGAAGGTGTTCACAATAGCAAATTCACGTTCAGTGGGGGAGGGGGGCCTTCTTCCTCGTCAGGCCCTTTTTCTTCCAGTGAAAGCTCAGAGGCACTGAGCTCCAAGCCTCTTCCACCCTTAGTATCACTTTATTGTGATTTATGGCTGAAGACTTTGTACGATGTAATGTGACGGTACGCAATTGAAGAGGTCCCATGGTGAGATGCTAAATGGAAAACCGTGGTTAAGCATTAGCTAAAGTTGTCAACTAGCAGAATATAGCAGCTAGCCTCTTGGGTAATAAGCGCAATAGTGTTATTTCTCACAGTGATGATAAAGCATACATTTGTTGCAAATGGCTTTGTTAATCCTTTGTGTACAATATTAATGCAATTGAAGGGAAAACAAGCTCAAATGAACATTAAAAATCAAGTTCACTAAATAACTATTGAGACATAGAAAGGTTATATCACCATTGCTTTAGCAGGATGGTGACTATTAAATCATTTTATGTTAAAATATTAATCCCAATTAATTATGCAACAACTATAAGAAATACATTGGTTTGATTTCCCCAAAAAAATTAAGAGGCCGCAGAGGGATTCAAGGTAACACCACCTTGAACAGCAAGTGGTTTCAAGGTTTAAATGAAGCTTCTAGCACTGACAGAGGATAATGTATCCATAAACCTCAAGGCAGTCATATTGGTGGAGTTGCGGAGTGAATAAAAATGTGCTAGAAACTCAAATGGAAAACAACAAAGCACAGGCAGAAGAGATGTGGGGAACAGAAATGGATCATTGATGAGGGAAAAGAGCTCGAAAAGGTATAAAATGGCTAGTGAAAGTACATTCAATCAAGCTAGGGTACAATCTGGCACTAGTGATACCAAGGAGTCGTGAGGTCTGAGCGAAGCTACTAATACAGTGGAGAAAATTTAAAAAAAAAGTTCCAGCAGGGGAATAATGGCTCTTTTTTGGACTGAGAGACACTTAAAAATTCAGTTTAAAGTCTTGTAGTAAAAAAAAAAAAAAGAAGAAGAAGAAAAGAAAAAAGTCAGATTTTATCATCTTGGTTTTGTTATGTTGTTGCTTGACTAAAGACCTTGAAGTCTTTATTTCATATTCAGAAATCATAAACAAAATCCTAAATAGCATAATTACTCCAGTTAAAATCATTTAACGACAGAACAATACACTGTTAGAAATTTCTGTAATTTCTACGGTTATTTACTGTATATCACTCAGTTTAATACTGTAAATTCCCTTTACAGTAAGTAACTGTAATACCCTTTGCATCATGGGAATTTTCTGTGACCTCAAACCCCACATACAGAGACTTACTGTATTTTTTAAAATTGCTGTATACTACTGTATTTGCTGTAACGGCCTCTTTGGCGCCATTTTATTGAGGTTGTTTTTTTTTCCTCATTTCTTACTTTTGGACGGACAGGATTTGCCCTACATCGTGTCTACAGCGCCGCAATCTTGAGGCTGTCTACATTAGACGTGTTACATTGCTTGTAATGGTTGGAAAATCCGTTTGCCCTTCGTGTCAGAAACAGCGCGAGCGCTTGGAGTACTACTGTACGTCAGAAATATACCGGGGCATCAGTTTACTCTCCACATCCACTCACTGTACATAGTATCATGGACTATAACGTATTCTATATCGTCTTTAGTCGCGTCGCGCCGCACCGTTCACGTCCGAGAAAGATACGGATCCAGCTGGGCAGCACCGCGGGTTTTGCCCGGGGATGGAGCCCGCGAGAGTGGAAGAGTTCCGGAGAACATCTGCGCTCTGCGTCGATGCACCTTATGAGAGAATAAGACCAGCAAGCAATGTAAAAATTTGTATACGCTTGTCTGTGTGTTTCTGTCAGATTTTTGCACACCAGTTTAACCTAGTAGGTTAATATTTACCCGTCAACACAGCTATGGTAAACTGCGCTAACTTTATATCGTTTCAAACGACTTTTGTCAGCTTATTGAATTACCGAATTAAAATTATTATTAACGAGCAATGCTTGTCTTATATTAACATTAACTTAACTAATGTGAGATTTTGTTCAGGTGTTAGTTAACTTAAATTTGGCAAGTAGCCTATTGAGAAAAAAATCGTAGGGCCTATGTTAGCTAGGTTAAACTAGTTTTATGGCTAGCTGTCTTTCTTGTTATAGTTTTTAATGGAATTTAAGATTTACTGCGTTTTTTGTATTTGTTTTTTAAAGGCAGCTGCAATGAAGCATCAAGAAAGACATGAGCAGGCCACCCTGAGACTGATAATTCATGGTAAGAGAACAACTATGGTTTTGAGAGGTTTGTGTAGCCTATTTTATATGGGGTTTTCCTTTTAAAAGTGTGTCATTTCTACATCTTGTTTTTCAGAGAACACATTTCTGTCACTAAAAAAGTGGATGGTGAGCAAAGGTGGTGGCCACGTTTTGGAGCAGCACCTGGGTTTTGCAGATGGCTATGTGTTTTTTTCCCCATTATGTTTCTGTTGCCTAAAGATTCTTTGTGATTATAAATCCAGATGATACAACATCATGCACTGCAAAACATCCTAAAACAGGAGAATTGGTGAAGATGCACTGTTCAAGCATTGGAAGACTGTATTTTAAAGTGTTATACATGCAATGTTTTAAATAAAGAATTTGATATTTTGTAATTATTGTGTCTGTTTTAATTGAATGCCAGTAGTACCTATGTAGGATAAAAATAAAATGAATTCTATACAAAAATTATAAAATCGAATGAAATCTATATTAAAATGAATGAATTACAGTAGTATACTGATGAATTTTATTTTTTACAGTGTTACTGTAAAAACAGTACAGTTTGCTACTGTAAATCAAATACATTTGGCTAC
>CM077231.1:7633667-7636167 GCA_039654775.1 Spinibarbus caldwelli
GATTGAGGATGTAATTATATTATTTATCATTATATTATTTTTTTTAATAACCCTGTTTAGGAAAGGGACATCATACCTTTCAGAAAATATAATCTGCATCTTAATTTTGCAATGAAAATGTGTTTAACAGTAATATATATGTCCATGACAGGGTGGACATATCTTATGGTTTATGCTTCGAATAATGGCCCATAATTATCTAAAAAAAATATATGTGGGAGCTCAGCTAATATGTTTCTATAGTACTTGAGTGTCTACTATTTATGATATGACAAAGCGAATGGTAAATTAAAACCAAACTTTTTGAGTATTGTGAGGGTTGAAAGGCACTCTATGGTGATACTGACATATATACATCTATCTATCTATCTATCAATCAGTATAGCCCTTAAAAAAATCAAATTACATCACATTATTTCTTATATCTACATCACATTAATTCTTATATCGCCGGTAGTGTCAGGGGCCGGTCAGCGTTAACTAACAACCCACATCCCATGACTCACCACAGTAGGGTCCCTCGTCGGAATGGTCAGCGCAGTCCCTCCAACCGTTACAGATTCGCTCTGGCGGGAGGCACACAGACGTGTCATTGCCGCAGGGAAACTTGGGAGGCTTACAGACGGACACTTCACACCCCTCCTCATCCGATTGGTCCTCGCAGTCGATGTCTCCATCACACACCCAGTCCTTACTAATGCATTTCCCTACGGTGCAGAAAAAAACAAATGCGTTACAAAGGATTTTTTTTTAACATCATTAACTCTCTACAAAGCTATCTGCTTTCTGCACACTTTTTCTTTAACCATATTCAAGCATATGATTTCCCATAGGGCTACATACAGTTTCTGAGTGCTTTTTGGACCTTGGTGTTTGCCGTATCATTAACGATAATGAGGTACATAATTATTGTTTTTATTTTTTTTTTTTACGTTAAAAAAAGAGAATACATTCAAGTGCTTTCTAAAGAGTGTGAGGGGAAAAAAGTGACGTTAAAAGCTACTGTTAGCGAAAGTGTTTGGGAAACTGACAGTTTTAAAGTTTAAGGCATGAAACTGAATGGTATCCAGCCATTGTTCGCAACAGACCGACAGTTTCAAAGCCATTTTTTATGATTTAATTATTTATTTAAATACCCTTTTCTCCAATTTAATGTGAGACGTGTTTCTCTGTACATTTTCATATAGAATCCTTATCAGTTGTTCTTAATGGTGTACTGAGTAACCCAAAGTGTTTCGATTTGTTTTTTTTGTTTTTTTTGCGCATGTGAGACAAGTCATTAGCGGTTCCCTCATTATCTCTCCAGACAAGTTCTTTAAGAAGGTGAAACAGGGCGATGAGTTCATAAATTACTTTTCTGTATCTTCCAAGACCAAATAGTGTCTACACGTTCATTAGACCTTCACCGAGATGTCGCTTAATCAGATTTTAATTCACTTTACTTTGGGTTTTAACAGAAATTTTGTTTAGCTAGGTCTCTGTTCTACCTGAATTCAGGCTAGATGCGATTAAAAAGGCTAAAATTAAAATCTCCTCCATGTTTATGAAAGGTCCAAGGCACTAAAACATTTTGACAGTCGTTCTATAGTTTCTAGCTGTTCAGCTTGTAGCTCTACAACCTGGAAGTGAATTAGCATTTTCGCTAACAGCTTCCCTCAGGGATTTCTAATGGCTTTGCAAAAGCGGTTTTAGATTTAAGAATAAAATGAGGTTTGTGACTTCCACGTTTTGTTCCACAGCATAAATTACACACAGTGACATCTCAAATGTGAAACCGTTACGTGTTTTAAATTGCTAATGTAAACATGCTAACAATTTGCTACAGGGCACTTAGTGAGAGCAGGCAACACAGAATGAATAAGGAGGTGTTCACACAGGACGTTTTCTGTAGGGTAGTGATAGGCTTATGATTAATTATATGGAAATAATATATTTATTTTTTTCTGGAGAAAAAAAGCTTAAATTAGCCTATGGCAGTCTTTAGCTTTTCTAGCTAATCTTCCAGCTAAGTCAAGTTGGTGTTTAGCTAGACAGCTAGCCGGTCATCCAGGATAATAAGTGCCCAAACCTCTCTAAAACCAGCTAACAGACAAGCCTGAGAAACCACCTTAGACCAGGAAACCAGTTTTGGCTGATTTAAGATGTTTTCAGCTGGTTTTTCGGGGTACAATAATGCAATGTCTTTGAATTAGCTTCTTTTGGGGCAAATATCCATACCTGATTACCTGCCATTAATTTGGTAAATTAAACTTCATTTTATGTAACTATTTTAATTACACATTTTAGTTGATTGACAGCCCTAGTATATTACGTCACAAAGTGAAGTAGGTCTTTTTTTTTTCCTCAAAAGTTCCTCTCATGAAACAGCCTCCATCTTTTTTAAAGTGGCAAATGCTCCACTTTCCAACCTCTAACTTTTGAATTTCAGCATCACAGATCAATTCGCACACACACACACTTACCCACAAACACAAATACAATTCTACCTGAACCCAAATCA
>CM077231.1:7638667-7743667 GCA_039654775.1 Spinibarbus caldwelli
AGGAAGCCAAGCATAAACTTTAATTACTCTATACGCGGCCCGTGTGTGTGTGAGAACCGGAGCGACCCTGGAACGGTACCCGAGGAAATTTAAACGCTAATAAGATGCGACGACTAACAAGAGGAGAAAGCCTCAAACGCACACTTCATCCCTCAGAGGAAGAGAGGTGGAGATCTGCTGGTATATTTCTCATCTCTCATTTACACAAGCTGAACGGTGCTGTCGCAGACGACGCGAGCCGTCACAACGGGTTTACGTAGGGCCGTGGAGCGCTGAGATATTCAAAGTATGGCAATAAGCAGCATAATATCATGCAGAAGTATTCATTGTTTGCTTTTTCTCTATATAATGATAATTTCCTTGAATTGTCTTTGCATTTATGATGAGGAGATCCCAGAAGGCCAACTTTTTGGCACTGAGCACAACAAATACACAATGTTCCAGGCCTTTTTGTGAGCTATTGGTAATGAATATATGCAAATTAATGGTATGAAGGCTTTTTATTGGCATTGATGGTTCCATGAAATTCCATAGAAACTTTCCATTCCACAAAAAGTTCGAAAAAGTTTACTTAGATTATTAAAATGATTTTAAAAAAAAAATGTTAAATAAATGTTCATTAATGGGTTCTTTGGAGAACCAAAATGGTTCTTCTATTGAATCATTACATTCTTGAAAATAAAGGTTTAGTATTCGCATTGATGGTTCCATGAAGAACCTTTAACATCAATATTTCCATAAAATGTTCTTCACACTAAGAAAAAAACGTTTCTTTTAAGAACTGCACTTTTAAAAATAAATGTTTTTTATTGGCATTCCATGAAGAACCTTTACCGTCCATGGAATCTTTCCATTCCACAAAGGTTCTTTTTAGTGGAGAAATGTTCTTCAGATCGGAACAATCAATCATGTACTTATTGAACATTTAATTTACATGAAATTGTCAAATTGCTACTGCATAGTAATCGCATACAAGAAACGAAAATACAGAATAAATAGAACAAATTTTAACGCACAATAAAAAACAGAGTATCGTATCAATACTCATTTTTCCCAGAACGTTCTTGCGACCCGGTAGCAACTCTTCCACGGCCCAGTACCGAGTCGCGACCCGGTGGTTGGGGACCTCTGCTTTCGAGGATTAAAATGTTCTTCACACCAAGAAAATGGTTCCCCTTCAGTCGGTCACCGACGTGACGTCTCCGTTCCCTCCTTCAGGGAACGAGGGTTACATATGGAACCGAGACGTTCTTTTAAGAGCTGTTCACTGAAAGTTTCTTTGGGAAACAAAATGGTTCTTGCACTGAATCTCTACATTCGTTCTTAAAAAATAAAGGTTCTTTAAAGGCATTGCTGGTTCCATGAAGAACCCTTTGGAACATTTCCATTGCTTAAAAGTTTCTTCAAAGTGGGGAAAAAAAAAGTTCTTTAGATTATTCACACTTAAGAAATAAAAACGGTTCTTTTAAGAACTGTTAATTGAAAGGCTCTTTTTGGAACCCAAAATAGTTCTATGATGTTGAGATATTGTTTGAATCTTTAAGATGAGCTGATTTTAAGGTGTCTGCTTGTTTCAAACTCTACTGAGGACAGTTGCACCAAATGGAAGTGTGAAGACACATCGTGATTTTGTACCTCGTTTTCAATTTGGCAGCTTAATGTGACAAATATGTTGCCACATAGAGTTCTGAGAAAACTTACTTCATAGGTATTGTAGACACTTAAGGCACATTTTCCACTGAGGTGAAAGTTGTTAAATGTAAGTTGTTAAAAGTTGTGGAAAAGACATTTTCTTTAGTAAAGTGTTACAGTAGTTTTATTAAGATTTTTTATTTTGCTTGGTAAATTAAAAAAAAAAAAGATCTTGTTTTATTTACTTGCCAAGGCCCGTTTTCATGTGCATTTGGTATCTGGCAAATGATCATTTTGACCCTGGAAATGCACAGTAATTGTTTTAACCTTTAATTGCACCCGCTCTGGCTGAGAGGCAATAAGTAAAGATTTTTTACAAAAAAATATGCATTCTTTTCCATCCATAGATCGATAGATCTTACTGACCCCAAACCTTTGAACTATAATGTATATGCAATATGAAACCAATTATTATTTTCAGTTACAATTCAATCTGGATTTATTGCTTCATTTAAATTTTTGAAGATTCTCTTTGATGTTTTCACATTGAGATATATTTTATGTGACTTTTCTTTGAGATACTATGTTGCATGTGCTCAGCTGAATGGCTGCCACGCAACAAACAAAGTCTATAACTCTTCTCACCCATTGGATCGTTTTCACTTCAAAATGCAGAAAACCATCCAATAGGGTCACAGTTCAGATGTGACCATGACAGCAGCAGGTGACCTTCACAGCTCAAATCAAAGCAGTTTGGTGGGAACGGAGTGTGCGACCTCCATGCACAAAAACATCAAAAGATATCAAAGAGCCAACAACAGAGGAAATATGAAAACAGAACAGGCCTTTTTCTTTGTTTGCGTGAGTATGCTACAGAAAACACTTCAGATCTATGGCATCGTTTTGTCTGGGCTCTCAATAGCTTGTCTATTGTTGTTAAAAGCCTCAGGCCATCAGATTAAACTGAACTCAAAACAGCACATCTAACCTTGTACAACCCTTCTTTTGTTTTGAGAAACTCACTGTAAAAAAAATTCCATAGTTTTTACAAAATAATTCTGGCAGCCGTGGTTGCAAGAATAATTTTGTAAAAAATACAGAAAAACTGTAAACACATTTACAGAACAAAACTGTAAAATTTACAGTATAAAACTGTAATTTACAAACAGGGAAATTTGAATGTAAACCACTAAATTCAACAGCACACACTGCTATTAAAATCTGTTTTGTACCTTTAACATACAGACAACCACCATAATAATGCAGGTGGTAAAAGAGAAAGCCACATGAAGAATCAAAGCTCATCACAGGTAGCTTCGCCACAAGTAGAAGTATATACTAATATATAGAAGGTGCACAGAGTCATTCATGCAAACACAAAACACCATCATGGTAACACACATGATACTTAAATAATGCAATAAACTTTCATTAAACAACAGAAGATGTAACAAAGCCCAAATGTACATAACTGATAACAAAAACTATTAAAAAACATGATTATTTAAACAAAATACTTTCAAATGTGGAGTGTCATGCAGGGAATTCTGGGAATATCAGTTTACAGTTTTTGACTAAGTTATACATTGATTTGTTATTTTTACTTCTAAAAACTGTATAATTAACAGAATTTTACTGTAAAATTACATGAAATGTCTGGTTAGATTTTTTTACAGTTTTTCCCTGTATATAGTACAGGAACTCGCTGTTAACATATTAACAGTTTTTTTCAGTAGTGTTTTTACAAAATTTTACAAGTTAAAATTACACTTATTTTTTACAGTGTACAATGGGCGTCATTCATGAACAGAAGATGCACTTCTCTGTAAATCATTTGTAAAATGATTGATGCGTTCAGTTCAACGATTTTCACATAGACATAAAAGGCAGAATATCATTCTAATAAAACCCTTAAGAAATCAAGCACAAGCAATAAAGAAATAAAGTGTGACTTTGAATCATGTTTCAACACAATTAGCCATTAATGACCTGCTCAAAGTATATAATAAGATAAAATACTGTACTATGGATTGATAAAAAGCCTCTAATTGAAGTATACGGAGGCTTGACAATGAAAGAGACCAGAAAAATTATGATAGCAAAGATAAAATATGGAAATACAGAGGGAGGAACTTCAAAGGGCTCTGCGTGAGGAAGACTCACCACATGACGAAGACTCATCCGACTGATCCCCGCAGTCATCATCACGGTCACAGCGCCAGTTCTCCGGGATGCAGCGTCCATTCTCACAGGGAAACTGGCCCGGCTGGCAGGTTTGGGCTGTGGGAAGCAGAAAATACGGATATTAAATCACACCTGAATGGATGCTCGTTCAATCTCACTCCTGCATCTTGTATAAAACCCAAGTAAGGTCATCAGAGTGTTGAAAAAGACTGTTTGCAGCCTTGAACGATTCCCTTAACCCTCTGGTTGTGTTCGGGTCAAATTGACCCGAAGAAGATTTTCTTTTCCTCGAAAATACTAGTTAACATCTTCGCATTGGACTCAAACTTACTGACTTTGTTCACACAGGGTATAAGTACTTCTCGTGATTTATGACCATTTTTTAAAATTTTCGTAATTTTTTGTGGATTTTATTTCACCTAGTCACACTTGTGGTGTTCCCGGTCAAAAATGACCGGACTCCAAACAACTGCTTATAAATTTCTCATTATGCTATATTATCACCAAATATTGGATTCATTCATGTTGTCAACTTGTTTTGTGTTTCTATTTGCATCTGATTAATTGTAGGCCTCATTTATCTGAGAGTATAGGCACCTCATTTTTTGAGTGAAAAAAAGCATTTGTTATGAATAATTTTCACAATATGAGAAAAAAAAAAGTATAAAAAAATTGCACTGTTTATCACACTAGTGTACTTTAATGTTTAATCAGGAAGTTTGCTTTCAAATGCTTTTATTTTGTACAAAATTGCACAAAGTCACACTTGTCAAAAATGGCCAGCCATTGAAAGGGAACACCACAAGTGTGACAGGAATCCAAACACAAACAGAGGGTTAAACATAGATTTTTATTTAATTATTTATTAAGACAACACAGTGATTTTAATAATTATTTTAGAAAGTTTTAAGAAATAATAATAATTCTTTTTTATTGTATTTTACTGTTTTTAATAAAAGTAGGGTTTAAAAGTCTACGGGCCAGATTTACTAAACAGCGGCATAAAGTGCCAATGGGAAGAGAAAAATTTGCATGTGATTTACTGACAATGCGCACATTAAAGAACACAGACCATTTCCATAATGACCAGCGCAATCTACCAAGAGCAGTGCAAATTACCGCCTGCTTTAAGTTATACTTTTTTGGGGCGTTAAATAATGGCGCAAATACTAGTAATTTGATGAGCGCAAACGTTAGTAAATCCCATTGCGTTTTATATATATAAATATTCTCCTCCCATAAATTTTGCTTCTGAAAGGGAAACTCGTACAAATGAATATTCAATAAGGTCAGGTGCTAAAATAACTGTGTCCACACCTTTTCAGCGCTAATTCTTCACTGTGCGTCTTTAGTAAATCCTGACAGTAGTATTTTAATGCTAAAAGATGGTTTTTGCTGGTGCAAGCTGTTGATAAATCTGGCCCTATGAATCTTGTAGTCTTTATTTAAATTTAATACAAAACTTTTAATTATAAATTACATTATTACAATAACTATGAATAAAAACCTAAAAAATAGATTAATTCTTTTTTTTTTTTTCTTGAACACTTAAAAAATAGGGTCTAAATGTCTAGTAAAAATGCTTATATTTCTTGTTCTAATTTGGCACAACATTTTAATAACAAATTATATTATCATAACAATGATATATATATGGTATATTATTTACATTAATTTACATTACATTAGACAAAAAAACAAATGTGATGATGATGACAATGATCCTAAAAAATCCTTAAAAGAAACGATGTAAAATAAATAAAATTTGAATTTTAATAATATTATTATTTTAAAAAATAATTCAAATGTCTCAAAGCACTAATAAAAGGTTATATATATATATATATATATATACATACATACAGCAAAACCCTAAAAGATGCATGAAAAATATTATTAGTATATAGTGCAATGTCTAAAATATTTCTCAATTCTATATACTACTTTTTTGTGTGTGTTAAAAAGAAAATAAATCCCAGATTTTCAAAGTGATCTCACACTTTTGGACCCCAGGACAGTATTTCTTTTTTTTCTTCCATGCTTGAAAAATCATCTGGATTTGTTTTCACCTTTTCCAGGTCTGTATCCAGTCTCAGCCGTGATATTGAGTAATCCCTTTCAGAGATAAACCCCTAAGCCCATGACATCCAATATTACAGTTCATGTCTTTCCTGCAGGACTTATGAATGGGTGCAGTGTTCAAAATGTGTTTTGTATCAACATCTGGCACTTATGAACAGGAATTAACCATGTTATGAAGACACGGATATGGTAAATATGGAACCCAATGGGTAAAACCTCTCAGCAGGATTCAGAAGTTTTCTCTCAGTGCGTTAAACTGCCAGAAAACTTTCAAACTCTACACAGCAGAAGCAAATACATGGAGAATATAAAGGACTGATGAGTGTTTGGTTGAATTGTAATAGTTATTGATCACAACATGAAAAAAAAAATGTATCACAAAAGAAGAAAAATTGATCTGTGAAGTGATTTGAAGGCCAAAGATAACTGTTTTCCCTCATGGATGTATGAGGCCGACAAACCGCCCAGCAGGGACAGCCAGAGAACTTGAATCAAGGATGTTCAGATGGAGTATGTGGCCCTCGAGGCATGAATTACTGAACAAACCATGGTCACGATTTAACAAAGGACACTATAAACAAGTTAGCAGACGATTTAGCAGAACCACTTATGGTCAAAGAAGGAAATGGTGTAGGACAAAACAGACAGTGTTTAGAGTGGGAGAAAGATAAAGTCGAGTCTGATCGGATTTGAGACGTAAAAGAGCAGCTGAATTATTCTCCAAAATATCTACTTTTGTGTTTGACGTAAGACTAATTGTAATGCAGGTACAGAACAACAAGAGAGTAAGGAAATGAAAAAAAATATTTGGGTACACTATACCTTTTTAAAATTTGTTTTCAGAACAAAATAATAAACAATAATAATAATAATAATAATTCTTAAATATTTTCTCAAATAAAATAGGGTCCAAAAGTCTGAGACCACTAGTAAAAATATTATATTATATTATATTATATTATATTATTGTTAAATTAAATTCAATTTACCATAATGAATAAAAACCTAAAAAATAGATACATGTGAATATTATTTTTTTCTTAAAGTTAAACACTTTCTAAGAAAGTTTTATGTAAAATTGTGATTACAAATATATTATTAACTTAACAATGACTAAAAACTTACAAAATAGATAGATTTTTAATAATAGTAATAATTCTTCAATACTTTCCAAAATACTAAAAAAAAAAAAAAAAAAAAAAACTAAATTCTAGTAAAAATACAGTTTTTCTAATTTAATAGAACACTTTTATTAGCAATAAAAAAACAAAACTAAAATAATAATAAAAAAAAAACTTTTTTATTATATATTACCACAACAATTGCAGAAAACTAAAAAATAAATTACTTTTAAAAATATTTATAAATAATAACTTTTCTTAAACATTTTCTAAAATAAAAGTATGGTCCAGAAGTCTAAATGAATGAATAAAGCAATATCTGATTCTGAAAATGTGATTTAAAAAAAAAAAAAAAAAAACAGTAAAACAATTTTTTTTTTTTTTTTTTTAAAAGTTACAATTATGCTACTATTCATTTTCATTATTATTTTATTCTTAAACAAAACATAAAAACATACTCGTGGGAGAAATATAGTGTCTCCTCAGATTTAAGAAGGACTTTCAGTCTATGTAAAAGAGCAGCTCAAACATTCCCCAAAATATCTACTTTTGTGTTTGACATAAGAATAACTCTACTGTGACGCAGGTTCGGAACAACATTAGAGGAAATTAAATCTGAATTCTCATATTTGGTTAAACTATACCTTTTACTCAATAACTGAAAACCAGGAATAGAAGAGTCTCTGCATTTCTAGCATCTTCCAATGTTGCTGCAAAAGGACTGCAGGTGTTTGAATAACCTTTGAAGGTCAGGTTGTGCTGTTTTATGAAGCTTTGAACGAAGGCAAGCAAACTGGAACATACAGCTGAACAGGTGCAGATTTTAATTCTGACAGAGTAACAGAACACAAGTTTGGTTGTTTACCGATTTTATGCATATCGCTGTAGAAATAGTAACAGGCTAAAATATGAAACGAGCACAATGTGGTGATATGAATGAATGATGTGTCAGTTGGCAAGAATAGCTAGTTCGTCATAGTTTAGCTATGCCCGAAGTTTGTTTTGGGTCTCATTTCTACCAATTTTTTTATTAAAATTTCAGTTTTTCGGTAGGTGTATTTTGAACCCAGCTAATGAGAACGTTTCCATCTGAGCGTCATCTGGGGAGTCTTGCCAGAAAGTCAATGTCGTTGATCTTAATGATCTATTCATCTTCAGAGGGTGCGAAACGTGCTAAACCTTTTTATTTTATTTATTTATTATTATTTCTTCTTTTCAGCTTGTAAGTCTTGCTAGTCAGAGCTATTTAATTACAGAAGGAGTTAGGCTTTTCCCCCCCCGTTACACTTTCCAGACGATTAATTAGTTCCCTCAAGATGTGATTTTGAAATTCCAGGTTTGAAAGCGACCTTGTACTGAAGGCACCTTTGAAGACCGAATGGAGTTCAAATCGTAAATAGTCAAGAAAAGTGAGCATTTACTTTGTGACTTTTTTAAAAATATATATAATTTTGAAAATGATTACTAAGTCTCTCATGACAGCAAGTTGGGGAATTAATTGGTCGAATGTTAATTAGCAGTTTATGTGAAAAATGATTTTTGTGAATGTAAAGGGCCATTTTTTGCCACAAAGCCACAAAATCTTTATTAAAAATCTTCAACTTATTAACAGGAAATATTAAGCATAGTAATGCATAATAATAATAATAATAATAATAATAATATCACAACATATATATATATATATATATATATATATATATATATATATATATGTGTGTGTGTATGTATATGTATATATATATATATATACACACACACACACACACACACACACACACACACACAATTCATAATTTAATTACCAGTAAATATTAAGCATAATATAATATAATGATTACTATATATACAGTGGTGTGAAAAATTGTTTGCCCCCTTCCTGATTTTTTATTTTTTTGCATGTTTGTCACACTTTAATGTTTCAGATCAAACAAATTTAAATATTAATCAAATATAACACAAGTAAACACAACATGCAGTTTTTAAATGAAGGTTTTTTTATGAAGGAAAAACAAAATCCAAACCCACATGGCCCTGTGTGAAAAAGTGTTTGCCCCCTAAACCTAATAACTGGTTCGGCCACCCTTAGCAGCAACAACTGCAATCAAGCGTTTGCGATAGCTTGCAGTGAGTCTGTTACAGCGCTGTGGAGGAATTTTGGCCCAATCATCTTTGCAGAATTGTTGTAATTCAGCCACACTGGAGGGTTTTCGAGCATGAACCGCCTTTTTAAGGTCATGCCACAGCATTTCAATAGGATTCAGGTCAGTACTTTGACTAGGCCACTCCAAAGTCTTCATTTTGTTTTCCTTCAGCCATTCAGAGGTGGACTTGCTGGTGTGTTTTGGATCATTGTCCTACTGCAGAACCCAAGTTCGCGTCAGCTTGAGGTCACGAACAGATGGCCGGACATTGTCCTTCAGGATTTTTTGGTAGACAGCAGAATTCATGGTTCCATTTATCACAGCAAGTCTTCCAGGTCCTGAAGCAGCAAAACAGCCCCAGATCATCACACTACCACCACCATATTTTACTGTTGGTATGATGTTCTTTTTCTGAAATGCTGTGTTACTTTTACGCCAGATGTAATGGGGACACACACCTTCCAAATAGTTTTGTCTCATCAGTCCACAGAGTATTTTCCCAAAAGTCTTGGGGATCATCAAGATGTTTTCTGGCAAAACTGAGACGAGCCTTTATGTTCTTTTCGCTCAGCAGCGGCTTTCGTCTTGGAACTCTGCCATGCAGGCCATTTTTGCCCAGTCTCTTTCTTATGATGGAGTCATGAACGCTGACCTTAATTGTGGCAAGTGAGGCCTGCAGTTCTTTGGATGTTGTTCTGGGGTCTTTTGTGACCTCTTGGATGAGTCGTCGCTGCGCTCTTGGGGTAATTTTGGTCGGCCGGCCACTCCTGGGAAGGTTCACCACTGGTCCATGCTTTCGCCATTTGTAGATAATGGCTCTCACTGTGGTTCGCTGGAGTCCCAAAGCTTTAGAAATGGCTTGATAACCTTTTCCAGACTGATAGATCTCAGTTACTTTCTTTCTCATTTGTTCCTGAATTTCTTTGGATCTCAACATGATGTGTAGCTTTTGAGGATCTTTTGGTCTACTTCACTTTGTCAGGCAGGTCCTATTTAAGTGATTTCTTGATTGCAAACAGGTGTGGCAGTAATCAGGCCTGGGTGTGGCTAGAGAAACTGAACTGAGGTGTGATAAACAGTTATGTTTTAACATGTGGGTTTGAATTTTGTTTTCTCTTCATAAAAAAAAACAAAAACAAAAAAAACCTTCATTTAAAAACTTCATGTTGTGTTTACTTGTGTTATATTTGATTAATATTTAAATTTGTTTGATGATCTGAAACATTAAAGTGTGACAAACATGCAAAAAAATAAAAAATCAGGAAGGGGGGCAAACAATTTTTCACACCACTGTATATAGTAATCATATTATATTATGCTTAATATTTACTGGTAATTAAATTATGAATTGTTTTTTTTCTATTATATAGTGTGTGTGTATGTGTGTGTGTGTGTATTATTATATTAGTGGAATATTGTATTTTTATCAATTTAAATTTAGGTTTTATGTTCTATGTGTACTATATATAGGCCATATTGTCTCAAACTAAAAACAATATAAAAATAAACAATATAATATAATATAATATAATATAATATAATATAATATAATATAATATAATATAATAATTGTTTTTTAATTAAAAAGTATAGATTTTAGGTTTATATATTTCAATAGTGTATTATATTTATACAAAATACTTTATTACAAACGGCACATAAAACCAATCAATCAATCAACCTGAAAAAATCTGTTATATATTATATACAATGCTAAAATTTAAAGTCTATCTAAAAGCCACAGGAATGAATTCCCCCCAAAAATCCTGAATGTCCTTTGACAGATAAGGCGACTGTAAATTACAAGCTGGCACGAACTCTCCTTCCCCCTTTCCTACTCTCCCAAACACTTGTTATTGATTTTCTCTGAATTCTTCTTTTAGAGATTAGATTAGAAAATTGTATTACCCACAAAGGGGAACTTTGTCTGTAGGCTATCTAAATTAAATCGACCGCTGCCTGTTGGCGAAATGTGTGAAATTTGTCTCCAGCCCTTTTATCAAGTGACACGATACGGCTCTGACAACACGATGTGACTTAAACACAGCATCTTAAAGGCGATATTGTTGTTTTTTGGATTACGTATTTATCCAGATCTCAGGAAAACCCCCAAAGGAGGAGACAGCTTGGACGACATCTAGAGATTTACACCGCAGGGTATGGTTCAATCTAAAAGTAAATTAGATGCTGGATCCTTCCAGGAGGTGTAAATTTGACCAACTCTGTCATTCGCAATCGATGACCCAAAAAGGGGTGCGGAAATGCTCACGAAGGATTCGAGCTCACTGGGCTGAAACAGATGTGTGTCAGATGTAAATCCCACCAAGTGCATGCTGAATTATGTGGGCGAACCTAGTTTCATTTCCACGCAGTCGCTCCAACCGGAGGGAACGAGTGACTTGGGCCCGTACCTGTGGGAAATTATGGGGGGGGGGGACTACTTCTCCTCTCAAAGCAAGTCTTACATGTAAGACTACTTCTCCTCTCAAAGCAAGGTATTCTCCGATGGTGCTAGCTTTGAGCGCGCGTAGCCTACAGCGAGCAACGTGTGTCCCAGCGGTGGGGCCGGTTGGTGAGGTTGTTCTGGATGGCTGGGCGCATATACGGGGCCGTCCATGTAGGACAGGGCTCCAGAGTGAAGCTCACCTGAGCAGGTGCGGTTGGACTCATCCTCGTTGCTTCCACAGTCGTCGGTGCCGTCACACAGCCATCTCTTCGGGATACAGCGGTTGTTCAGGCATTTAAATTGGTCCACTGGGCAGCTGCGATTAGCTGAGGAGAAACAAACGGCCTGTCAATTGGTAACACAAATTCATCTGAAAGCCTCTGGGCGTCCTTACGTTTTGCGGTGTTTAATCAAAGTAATCGAAGGTGTATCAACTATGATTTTTTAACCTTATAATGCCTTCTGTATCAAATTTGAATGGCAAATTTCCAAGGCTTCTAAATAATCGACATGATGAAAAATTATGGGTTTTATGTATCATTTGTACTATATATAGGCCAATTTTTTTAAGAAAAAAAGATATTAAACAGAATAAACAATACTAAAATGTACTATTCAAGAATAATATAATATAATATAATACAATATATAATATAATATTTGTATATTTTTCTTTTCATTTTTATTACAAAAAGCACATACAACCTATAATTTAAATCAAGAAAAACCTTAAATAAAATTGTGTATTATATACAGTCATAATATTATTATTTGTGTGTCTGTGCATTTTTATTGATAGAAAAATATAAGTTATATGTATTGTTTGTACTATATGTATAGACCATATTTTTTAAAATAATAATAATAATAATAATAATAATAATAAAAGAACAAACAAACTCAAATGTTCTGTTTATCATTTTAATACCATGAAATATTAAGCTCAAGATAATATAATATAATATAATATAATATAATATAATATAATTCAATTTTAGTATAGATTTAATTATTTAATTATTTTACAGATTTAAATTAGAGGTTTTAATTACTATTTGTATAATTTTCATTTTCATTTTATTACAAAAAGCACATAAAACCTATAATTGAAATCAATTAAGACCGTAAATAAAATCTTGTATTATATACATTCATAACACTAGTATTTGTGTGTGCAAATTTTTTTATAAATAGAAAAATATAGGTTTTATATACTATTTGTACTATATGTATAGGCCATATTTTTAAAGAAAAAAAATTAGTAATAAATATAATAAATACTCAAATGTTCTGTTCATCATTTCCTGAAATATTAAGCTCAATATAATATAATATAATATAATATAATATAATAATAAATGTTTTGTATTTTTTCATGTTTATTTCTTTATTTTTATTAGTATTGTTTATATATATATATATATATATATATATATATATATATACACACACACACACACACACACACACACACACACACACATACATATTTATGGATTTAATTATTTTTATATACGTTTGTGAAATATATATTTTTCAATTTTATTACAAATAGCACATAAACTCTAAAGCCTTCTGTATCATATTTGATATGCTCATTTCTAAGGCTTCTAAATTATCAATGTGATTAAGACTTTGCTAAAAAACACACAAACAAAAAAAAAAAAACACACAAACAAAAAAAACCTGCTATACGCAATCTACTACATACTTTCTGAGATCTGATTGATAGAACTTTTTTAAGCAAGCACAAGGCCTTTTATTATAATTGTAAAAATGTCCACCTTCAGGGTGTGGTACTCTACAGTATACAGATATAGTATAGTATTATGAAGTATTACTCTAGTTTGCCTTTGTTTCTGTAGGTTCGTGGTTGGATTACAAAAGGGAGAGAAGACTTACAGCAGAGGTGTGGATCTTCATCGCTGCCATCTGAGCAGTCATCATCCCCATCACACTTCCACGAGAACTGAATGCAACGCTGGTTCTGGCACTGAAATTCAGCTGGGCCACAGCTCTTTGTCTTAGTGACCTCTGATGGGGCTGAAAAGGGCAGGAACAAGATGTTAAAGAAAACACACACACACACAGCTTCTTCTCTCTGTCTCTTATGGTGTGACACACACACACACCAGGGTCATTATTTTTAACTAAAACCAAAACCATTAAAAACCTTTTTTCATTGATTAAAATGAAATAAACATTAACTGTAATAAACTTTTAATAAAATACATCAAACTTGTTTTATTTCAGGTAAAACATTTTTTTCATTTTTGTTTTAGTGAAGTACTAAAATAACAAAAACTAAATAAACTAAAAAGTAAAAATAATAATAAAAAACTACAAAAACACACAACAAAATTATTAAAACTAACAAAAATAAAAATGAAAACAGAAAATATAATAATTTAAAATGTATCTATCTATCTATCTATCTATCTATCTATCTATCTATCTATCTATCTATCTATCTATCTATTATTTTCTTAAATATATTTTAATATAATAGGGTCCAAAAGTTTGAAGCTAGTAGTTTAATTTAAGACTAAAACGAAATATTACAAATTATCAAAATAAAAAAATAAAAAAAATAAAAAATGATAAGAATTTGAAGTTTGTTGTTGTTGTTTAGTATATACCCATTAAAATAGTGCAGTACCTAAATGTCTTAATTTCACATTTTTTAAATCCTAAAAAAAAAAAAAAAAAAAAAAATTATATTTAGTGCTAAATTAAAGTAGTAACAATGTTTTAACAAATATGCTGTAATAGCGAACTTAAAGATTATTACCAAAATTTGTGAATTAGTGATGTAATCATGTTTTGTTGTAAAAGTTCTGTTACATTAACTTCATCTGATTGTTTCATATCTTTAAATTACAATTAAGTAAATTAGTCGGCGCTAATAGCCTTGTGGGAATCGTGCCGACATATCGCACTGTTGCACTACGGGTGTCCCGAGTTCGAATCCCGGCTTGAGGACCTTTCCCAATCCCACCCCCTCTCTCTCTCCTACTTCACTTCCTGTCTCCTCTACACTGGCCTATCATAATAAAGTCAAAAACGCCAAAAATAAGTCTTTAAAAAAAAGAATTACGTAAATTCTACTTCCTGTTACTCCAATTTAACTTCCTGTGTCGCGTGGCCTATTCAACTCAAATTCCAACTCAAGTGTTAAAAGTGGCCAGTTCTTTAGTTCTAAGTTATGCTTAAACCAGGCACACATACTTTCACCGTATACTTATAATGACACATAAAATAAAAAGTTTGCAAAACAGGAAGTCATTTATGCAGTAAATTGAATCCACATGAGTTTACTATGGATTTAAGGCCAAACCACACATAAACACAAACACAGTTACAGCCAAACCGCAGGTTGAGCGGAGGCATTTACATCCCCCCACTGGAAATGGAAATCAATGGACATATTCATCTTAACAAACATATCTGATCTGTTGTCATATTTCCCACAAGCCGCCACTGTTATTGACTAGCCTGCGGGTGCCAATACAAAATCTGCATATTCTGCTCTACCACATACCACTTGTAAATCCCAGAATAACAATCAATTACATCAGCTCTAACCAGACATGATGCAACAAGTTTTCAGTGGCCAGTAATATTTCTGTCGCTCACATTGTGCAAATTATTTCTCATATATCGTATTATGCCTGGATAATGATTATAAATGACTAATAGAAGCTTACATGAACAGGTGATGTTATCTTTCTCCAAATGTTGGCCATCTGCACAGGTGCAAACACGGCCTGCAGGCGTAGCAAGGCATAGAGCCGAAGAGCCGCAGCCACCGTGATTCGCCGAACACTGGTTATTACCTGAAGAAAACGCAAAGAAAGATAAATGTGATATTTAATGCAGTTTGGAGACATTAAACATGGTTGAAGATGTTGAATAAACCATAATTTCCATGTTTATGTTCAAAATGTGTTGGAGAAGCTGCATTAGTTAGTTAGCTACACTATAATCTACTAACAAAATCTATACATAAAAACTATAGTACATTAAAGCTACTTAAGTGAAAAATATTTTTTTATGTTTATAATTATATTAGAGCAGCTTTGGCTGTAACCCAATAAAAATGTTAATTAGGGGTGACAATATTACTTTGAAAATATAAATGTATACTAAATACAATAATAAAATGTCCTATTTACATAGCTGAGTTAAAAAATAGTTATAAACAGCATTACTGAACAAAAATATTTAGCTGAAATGTAAATATTTCACTATTTTTCCTCAACTATTGGCTTCAAAAAAAGATGACAAACAGTAAAGTTGCAGTTTCTGTTGGTCAACGGCCGAATTTATGTAACAAACTTGAAAACGAACTTGACTACGAAAACCGCATTGGGAAATCTTTCATCCTGATGGAAAATTTCCAGTCACATGGATTTCTATTGAAATGATTGAATTTCGCCTGTAAACATTCGCTAAACTATGGTGAATGTGGCTAGTGATGGGAGAAACAAACCTTTTCGAAGCTTTGAATCAACTGAACCAATTACTTTGCAAAATGATTCACAGTTTCGAAGTGGTAGGAAAACCACATGCTAGTGACGCCTCCTGGTTAAAACCGTGTAAATGCAACAAAAAAGTACTACTCATTCTTTTATTTACACAAATGTCTCATTAAAAATGTCTACAAACTGATAAAACTGATCCGAGATCAGGTAAAAACCATAGACTCTAGTTCAATCATTCACCGCTGAACTGTTTTGAAACGTTTCAAAACTGTTAGGATGTAACAAAGCTTCGTTTACTGAAATCACATGACTTTGGCAGTTTGATAAGCACACCGAACCACATGAAACAAATTAAACAAATGATTAGAAACAAATAATTCCCAAAGGTTTTGATGCTTCACAAAGCAGTGCTTTGAAAACGCCCATCACTAACTGTGGCTGCACTTAACTCAAGTGAATCTGTGAATCATTTACTTGAACCAATTCTTTCACTAAAATAATTTGAACATGTTACATGTTAATCACATCAGCTCATATTTTTTGCCCTGTTTTATTACTCTACACAAGTTCGCAAGGAACAAGATCATGAGCATTAAACTAAATGCGTTACCACAGACTTCAACTAACAGCATGTCCAAGCTCTCCAAATGAACAATTAAATGCTTTTCCAATGCAAATCGCTCTCCCAGTGAAGCCCAGCATCCGGAGAGGACATGAAATGCCATGCTCAGAGCTTCTTGTCCAATGAATATTGATCTTTCCTCCATTAAAATCAATGATGCAAGTATCTGGCATAGACTCCCAGTGAAGAATGGCATCAATAGGACTCTACGGGACACACGTCCACTGAATCATCTGCAGAGATTAATGCAGATTAAAGCGGATCACGTTAATTGAACAAAAAGTGCTTTTCGCTTTTAGTCGCTAAAATTTCATAATGCACCGTGACTGCAAATTACTATACATACAAATCATTTGTACATAGATAAACATGTAATTGTTGCATTTTAATGTAATTTTAGGAGGAGAAGCTGATAGCCACTTAGCAGATATGAAAGTGTCTCTTTTATTTTTTTGGCTCCATAATGCATTTACAGAAAAAGACAAAACCGTTCAGACATCTATATCATTTCCTGAGGGAAACGCTAAACATCTATGTGAATATGGGACTGTAAACTGAAACCACTGATCATTTCATAGAACAACAGTTCTGAGCAAATGATACCCAGCTCACTCTCAATTGTCAAGTCAGGCAAAAAAATAAGTCATAGCAAACTAATGTAGCATAACGCGACAACAACTCTAACTCAACTCCTGAACAGATCTAAGTGAAGCTTGTAAAATGATAAATAGTGAACATTATACCATTTGCTTTTCTGATATGCTTGTAACATGCACTTAGCATTGCTATACTGTAGTTTATATATATTGAGTGACATCTCAAGAAAGAGTTAAACAGTGCATGATAATTATCAAATCCAAAATTACATACAAATGTTGTACAAGGTATGGTACAACAGCCAGACATGTTTAGTAAAGTTTACATTTCACAAACAAAGGCTTGTCATTTCCACTAAAAGCTAAATGCACTCGCAGGTTATTATATATTCAGCACAGTTCCACTTGGCTGCATTAGCTTAGCGTGTGAATTCACTATCCAATGCTGAGTGCTTCAGTGGGCAGTGCCGTCCCCCACAGTGTTTCAGACCCCCTATGTTGCACACAGACAGGTGCTTACAACTGCCAATAGCTTTAATCACAGGTGCCAAAATGATGCACCGAACATCTGGACAACATCAGTAGCGTAAACATGATTTTCAAGCTGTTTGTTAAGAACAACAGCATATAAATTAAAACCACCTTGGAAAAGTTTCCAACACTTTCAGTATCCATTGAAGTACCTTTTGGATACCTTTTTGAGACCCATTGGTGGATATTTAAACTGGAGTGTTTCTATACCTTCTTTTGTCTGTTTATTTAGCAAGTCATTGAAGTTTAAGAATTATTTAAGCCCAGGTTACAATGCAATTTATTCACCTTACTACTGTACATGAAATGGCTGGGTCAGTCCTGGCCTGCCATTGGCTGGCTGTCATTAAGAATGACATTTAGTGTCTCTACCAGATGCAACATATGAGTAACTCTACAGGAGCCACCACAGCGATTAACCTTGAGCAAAAATTGTAGACCAGAATGAACATTCATCATCACCCTCAGTCACCTTACTAGCTCACAGCACCTAAGAGGTCAGTTTTATCCTACCCAGAACAAGTTAAGCCACCAAAAAGTGGTTTAGTGAAAGAAAATGTGTGCAAAAGTCACCACCAGTGGTGTAATTCTGTCTTTGTAAATTTCCCTGTAATTTTGATTTACCCATTTCTGCACAGCAGGGCGATGGAGAAAAATGTCACAAAACTGAGTATAGGTGCCAAAAAAAAAAAAAAAAAACCGCCCAGTTCCTCAGAACAATTGCTCGTCACTGGAGACATAAGTGGAGATCTGGATCCAGAACCTCAGAATGACAAATCATACAAATTTCCTGCAAATGCCTTCAAATTAGCCTTTAAAATATGAGAGAAGTTAGGCTTATTTGATCTGGGCCCCAAAAATGCTTGGATCATGAAGTCTTAAGGTTAAAATTACCATTAAGTATCCTACTCGGGGAATATCCGTTGCAAAGCATTTATTCAAATTCAGGGACTTGCCGGTGTGGCATTAGTTTCTAGAATGTTCAGCTGTTTAAAAGGTGAATGCATATGGGGCGATATATTTCATTTCCATATTTCGTACAGTATACCAAGTGTGTGCCAACACAGGATTTGCCCTCTGGGCAAAGCAATGGGATGATGATATATAAAGAATCAGACCGCCCCTCAGAACTCGGGCAATTTAAATCTTAGAGCTTCTGGAAGACAGTCAATAGCTAGACATCAAAGTCCTTCTATATCATTGCAGCCCTTGGCAAGACTTCAAGAATTCATTACGGCTTAAAATCTACAGCATACATATTCATATTTACCTTTCTGGCTCTGCGGGTCATACACCTGAATCCCGAAGAGAGGTGGTCTTTCAGCTCGCATTAGGGCAACATCATTGGACGACCAATCTAGACGGAATATCGAGGCGTTCATGTAATCCGTCCAGAATATGTAATTCTGGTAATGCGCAATCCCAAATGGGTGATTCAACTCTTTCCCGCTGTACACCACCTGTGAAAATTATATCAGGTTTGTGAGTCACAGGGAAATATTTATATGAACATAGAGAGGAACGGAGGTGTCTGAGAACTAAAGAACTGACTCACTCATTTACTAACCGTTCTGTGGCTGCCGTTGAGGTAGATTTTCTCTATGTGGTCATAGTAGGCGTCACACCAGTACATGACGCTGGAGGAGTGGTCCAGAGTGAGGCCGTTGGGCCACAACATGTTGGATGTGACGAAGATCTGACGGTGAGATCCATCCATCCAGGCCTTCTCTATCCTTCCTCTGCTGTCAATTAACTCATCCTCCTCCCAGTCTGTCCAATACATCCATCTAAGAAACCAAGTGAGAAATGATATCTTTAAGATCATGACACCATGCTGAAGAGGACCATCTTAGACCAGAATGAATTTCCATGCTGCTCTAGATGGTTTAATACAGATTAGCGTTGTTCTGGTCTCTCAGGGGTGGGAAACTCCGGCCTTGGAGATCTATTGTCGCCCCAACCCTAATCAAAAATGCCTGCTTGTAATCTTCAAGCCTTTGGTTAGATTTTTTAGGTGTGTTTGATTATGGTTGGAGAATCTCTGGCCCTGCAGATCTACTGTCCTACAAAGTTTAGCACCATCCCTAATCAAAAATGCCTGCTTAAGATCTTCAAGACTTTGGTTAGATTTTTCAGGTGTGCTTGATTAGGGTTGGAGAATCTCTGGCCCTGGAAAACTACTGTCCTAAAAAGTTTAGCACCAACCCTAATCAAAAACACCAGCTTGTAATCTTCAAGAATTTGGTTAGATTTGTCAGGTGTGTTTGACTAGGGTTGGAGCTAATGCTGCATTCGATTTACCTCGGATGTCAGATGTTGGGGCTGGGAATGACTTCACACCCAAGTGGACCATGTTCCAGTACAGAAATCAGAAAACCAAGATGGACACGTCCATTGTTAGCAATACAAGTCGATTAAAAGATAATGCCATAGTTTCATGTCCAAAATTAGAGGTTGGATAGTACTGCCTGCACCACTGAGTTTATTGAGACACAGTCAAACATGAGTTCTAATAAACAATATTTTACTACAGTTTCTCTTCTGTTGATGCACTGAGCAACCGTATTGGATTCTGATGTTGGAGTTGTTGCGATTCCTCCAAGATTCAGAGTCGGAACTCCTGTGTTCCAGTTAAAAGTTCCTACTGGGAACTTGGAATTTCCAACCTCTGATTACAAATGAAACAGCATAAACTCTGCTGGAAAGTGAATCTTGAGGGCCAGAGTTGCCCACACCTTTTCCAACTGGTAGCGTTGCCAAGATTTCCACCAATCCACCATCAAGGTGTTTCTGGAAAATATGGTTCACCATGCTTCTCAAGCTAACATCAACATGCACCATTCAGCAAATGGGAAAATCCCTGAGATGCAGGATTTGAATGCCACAAACCAGAACTAAAGACAATATTTAAACCGACTTCTGCGTTCCAGCTGAAAAAAAAAATCTAGCTGGAAGATGTGTTTAGGAAAATTGCAAATGGTTTGTAACTGGTCCATGCTGGTTGTAAGCTGGTAGACCATCTTGAACCAGGAACAAACCAGTTACCAGCTGGCTGTACCAGTTCAAGTTGGTCAAAGTTAGTCAAAGTTAGTCTTTCTTTTTTTTTTTTTTCTTCAAGACTGTCATTACTTTAAAAAGTCAGTTAGGTAGATTGGTCTAATTTGAATCCAAAATGTAAGACTGATTGCCCCTTGATTAACTGCTAGTTGGTCAAACTAGTTCTTAAGACAGTCTTAACATAATGGCTATATTTATGCAGCTGGCCCTACGTTGGACCACTTAATAACCAAGTATCACGTTCCAAAACACAGGTACCATCTTAAGCTGGGTTTGCGCAAAGGTGCCTTCTAAAAGTGAGCTCATTGTAAAACAAAAATTCAATAAATAAATAAATTTCCTTAAAAAGAATTGAGGACAATATTTACACCTAACCATCTAAAAAGAGGTGTGTACAATTGGATGTTATTATTAATTCATGATTTATTTGGCATCTAAAACTTTTTGTTCTGCAACTCGTACAAGGTCCTTTTTTTCCAAGTTCAAATTGCTCACATTTCACAGCATAAACTTAACACTGTGACACGGCCTTGCGCATTTGAACACAGCCTAACATAACATGACAGAGGGAATCGACTCCCTCCGCTCATATTCAGTGACCTGTTGAATAATTCATGAGACGGGGCTTTGAGTGACAGCACCTGCTGTGAACAGGCAAACCAGGCGAGTGATGGAGATGGAGAACAAATGCGATCAGGACCTAGAGTCATAACAGCTAATCCTCCATCTTATCATGTTAGCACAGACAGGAAATGACATGCGTATATGGGATACGGAAGGACAGACATGGTAAAGGACAGTTTTTAGAGAAGGAAATGGGATTTAAAAGGGGAGAGATTAAGCTGGGATAGGTATTGAATATTCAGCATACCGGCAGCTAAAGCTTAAGCGGTGATCCGAAGTTCAAAAAAACTTAGACTGTTTGAAATTTTAAACCAATTTCTAGTAACACAATTACAGATTAATTGCAGATTAAAACTGATTACTGGTAATTATTCCAAAGACTCCAGGTCTTATTTGCAACTAAATGATCTGCAATTCCAAGACACCGAAGCTATTAAAAACTGACAACCCAATCCAGAAACCCATTACGAGGATAAACATGTCAAGTGTACAGCACATGGAAAGAAGTCACTAAAATATAAGCAGAAACTGGAACCTGCCTTTAAACTTTTAAACCTCTTATGTCAGGCTTCACCGTTCTGCCAAGGCAGCGATTTGCAGTCATGGAGTCTCCATATTCCCTTTAAGCCTTTCCATCTGAGCAATGACATCGAATGAGGATGTTCGCATTAGCTCCCTTTGATACAATAGCACAACTGCACTACATGTGCTACTTCCAGTCTTAGATTTGAATTAACAATATAATTGAACAAATGTGTTTTGTAACTCCAGGGAAGGTGACACATACGTAAGTATAACCATGGTATAGTACCATGATTTTTGGAGCTATAGTAATTCTTTTTTTTTTTTTTTTTTTTTCACATTTACCATCATATAATACTGTGGTTTCTTGGATGTAATTCCATGGGGTTCTTCAGAATTTTGTTATAATTATTCAGTACCATATACCAAAGTACCATGATTTACATAGTTTTATATAAATGCCATTCAGATGGTAATGCTATAATATACCATGCTTCTGAAATTTATGTACCATGGTTTTTTGTGGTACTCCAAGGTACTTTAAGGAATACAAAGATATTTTTTGCCATTATCAGTGTTATTAGTTTATTATTTCCTACATACTAATACTTTGCATGCCATTGTAATACTATGTTTTTGGACCTAATACTACCATGGTAGTCTTTGAAGTTCCTCAAGTACCTTTTCATCCTGGACATTTAACATCATAATACTACGGTTTCTTGGACATTAATTACAGTAACATATACCAGGTACCAAAGTATTACTTTTTTTAGACACATACTGTAGCAGATTAATTGGAGTTTAAAGTATATACTGTAATAATAAAGAGTATCATACTATATTAAAATAGCATGATATTATCACCTAATACCATGGCTTCTTGGCAAATGTACAGTGCTGGGTAGTAACTAATTACATGCAATCTAGATTACATAATCAGATTCCAAAACATAAATACTTGGAATTAGAGTATATTACATTTTAAAATGCTCACAATCAGATTACAGTTACTTTTTTATGGATTACATGATTACATATTATTTATACAATGGCAGTAAATAATTAATAATTTATTGATTCACCACATTTTTTTAAATTTTCCTTTCTAATAAAACATACCACTTACATACAGTTTGGGAAATCATGCTCTAATGTAATGTTTAATGTATTTCATCATGTTGATGACAAAGAATTGAATATATTTTCTTTTTCTTTGTTGTTTTGTTTTATAAACATAGTACACAATGATCCCATTCAAGTCTATGCGATAAATTAGTTAAATCAAAAGTAATCTAAAAGTAATCAAAATGTGGTCAGATTACATTACCTATTACATGTAATCCATATTATGTTACAAACTACAGTTTTTGTCATGTAATTTGCAATCAGTAATGGACTACAATTTGTACCATGGCAAACAACAGTACATGAAAATGCTAATGATTCAGTATTGTGTATCAAGTTCTCCAGTATTACCATGTTTTTTTCTTTCTTTCTTTTTTCTTTTAGACACATATTATGGTAATAGCTTGGAGTTCAACGTATGTAAATACTGTGGTAGTACAGCACCGTAATATATATTAAAGTACCATGGTATTGTCATCTAATACCACCACAGTGCTTTTTGTTAATGAAACCAGAGGAAGCACAGGGTTGTTGAAATTTCTTGATGAAATCTCCAAGCACAAAGGGCAAACATCCCGCCCCCAGTGCGCTCTAAATGGCTGGATTTCATCCAAGGCTTTAGAAGACTTAAATCCCTGCAGAAGAATCTTTTAAATGCTTCTGTAAGCAGGAAAGGTATCATGGGCTTACCCGTTTAGAGGATCCACAACAATGGCCCTGGGATGAGACATATTGCCTTCTAAAAGCGTTTTCCTGGTCTGCGAGGGCCGGTCCAGCCCGGCCACGCTGATGGTCTTTCTATAACCGTCATTTGTCCAGAACAGGTTATTACCGATCCAGTCCACCGAAATACCCTCAACGTTATCCAGTTCTGGAGAAAGAGAGAGCAGAAAGAAATTGAGAAAATGTTGTTCTTTTAGCTTGATAACATCAAAGACAGCTCAATTAATCACTGTCCTCCTCTAATTCTTCCCAGTGAAATTATGCGGTATCGACCAGCGAGCTTCCCCGATGACTGAATTGCACAAAATGTATGATAAATAACTTCCCATTTGGAAAACAACGGCAACAGAAGTGCTCAAGTACAGGTGGCCTGATTCTACCGTACCAAGCCGCATGGTTGCACAGATGATTCATTATGGAGCCAAAGCGAAAATTACTTCGTTAGAGAATATTAAGAGCTTTTTACGCAATAAAACTGTGGTACGGCTCAACAGAACTACACAAAAGCCAACATTAATCTCTGAGAAGTCATGATAAACATACCGTCCTTAAGGATCGTTTCCCGAGCGGTTCCGTCAATCTTCTGCCGTCCAATTAGGAAGCTCGTGGTGTCGGCAAAGTAGATGTAGCTACTCTCTGCATGGAAGTCCAGCGCTCTGGGACTCACAAGCCCTTCGATTTGAATCAGATGTTCATCTCCAGACTTGACATTCATATCCAGACCTCGGATAACCCCGGGTCGTCCTTTTCCGTAAAACAGGAAGAGCTCATTCTTTGGTTCTGCAAAGACACGATTACCCAAAGTAAACAAACGCAGTAGCGGAACTTAATAAGCCTTCTGCCACAGTACTGTCAGATCTTAATTAATTGACATAATTAGCCTCAGTTTTCAATTCAGTTCTGCAAATTAAAGCCTTTGACAAAAATGTATCCAAAGCGAGAGGCTCAAGCTAATTACATTAGCTTAATTAAAACCAGAATTAGTTCCACTGATTCGATTCTATGGAATCAATCATCTTTTGGTGCATAACAGTTACATTGTGTTTGTAATTGTATCTGAGTGTGTGTACTGTAAGTGTGTGTGTGTAGAAGTAACCAGGGACAAACAGGGTCCTAAGTGGGGGCAGCAAAAAGAGGGACACGTACACATGAAGCAAAATGTTTTCGAAATTCATTACTTACAGGCTGCAATGGAGAGGATGATTGAAATTATTATTAGGTCTGAGATCCAGTAAGATCCAGAGAGACAAGAGGAAGAAACCAGGATGAAGGGATAGACAACAAGAACAATTATGTGCTTTTGAACTTTGTTTCTAAGGCCAAATGATTCCTTTGTGTGAGAAATGGAGAGACATTTGAGCCTTTATTGACCCTCAAGCAAATGCCATTCCATTGCTCTCAAGTTTTATTTCATGATGTTTGTCAGGAGATGTGAGAATGAATGACATACAATGTTATTGACTTCCATGAGGGTAAGAGAGACAGGAATTTCATTTTTGTGTGAACTGCTTTAAATAACCATGTCCTGTTCTTGTATAATCCAGTGAATTAAATAATTTACAAATGAATGGTACTTCAACTCATTCATAACGAATGAATGACGAGTCTGGCTTCAGTTCAAAAACAGCTTCACATTGAGTAACACTTGAGATAAAAACAAAAAACTCAATTGGAGGAGCCACGTTTAAAACCATTATAAAATCCCTCCATTTGACGCACATCATTATATATGATTGCTGTGAACTGAATGACACATCGCAGTGATGAATAATATCAATGGATGTAAATGTGGGAAGTCACCTGATGACACGCCAACACACTCTTGACAACTTGTAATAATTCAGACAAGATGACAATTGTCATATCTGGTTCATACAAAAAGGTACGTCTTTATGTAGCCATCATGGTTAGGGTCAAGTATGGAAGGCCTTTTCTGCCACAGAACAAAAAAATTTAAAATAACTACTTTTTATCTCACAATTCAGACTTTCAGGGAAAAAAAGTCAGAACTGTGAGGTATAAACTCAGAATTGTATGGAAGCCCGTTTCCACCACTGAATAAAAAAAATAAATAAGATAATTGTGACTTTTTATCTCACAATTCTGACCTTTTTTTTTTCATCTTGCAATTCTGATTTTTTTTCTTAAAATTGCGTAATACAAACTTGCAATTCTGACTCTTTTTTTCTCTGAATTGTGAGATATAAACTCACAATTGTGAATTATAAAGTCAGAACTACAAGATATAAACTCAACTTTCATTATTTTTTTTTCTCAGGAATTGCGAGATATAAACTTACAATTGCGAGTCCAATTCTGAGGGGGGAAAACTGATAAGTTCTCAGAATTGTGAGATATAAACTGACAATTCTGAGAAAAAAAGTCAGAATTGCGAGCTATAAACTCACAATTCTGAGAAAATAAGTCACAATTGTGAGATTATATCTTGCAATGCTGACTTTATAACTCGCATTTGCGAGTTTATATCTCACAGTTCTGAGAAAAAAAGTCAGAATTGCGAAATGTAAACTCACAATTGTGAGAAAAAAAAAACAGAACTGTGACATAAAAAGTCGCAATTACCTTTTTTCTTTTTATTCAGTGGTGGAAACAGGCATCCATAGAATAGTGAGATTTAAGATTGCAACTGTAAGCAAAGTCAGAATTGTGAGAAAAAAGTCACTATTACCTTTTTTATTTTTAATTCTGTGACGGGGAAAAAATGCAAGATGCAAATTTAGAATTCAGAGAAAAAAATTTAATGGCGAGATGTATACTCAGAATTTTGAGAAAAAAAAGTCAGAATTATGAGATTTAAACTCACAATTCTGAGTTGATATCTTTAAGTTCTTAGTTACTTTAAGTTCTAAGTTACTTTTTAATTTTTAATTTAATTTAATTTTTAATCTATGGCAGAAACTGACTTTCATAGTTAAGGGTTTAGATATATCGTTAGGGTTAAGTTTAGGATGTACATTCTTCTTACGATTTCACAATTTTCTACGAATTATAACCATTTTGAGCATGCTTACCCCAGAGCCAACATTTTTCTGTACGTTTGGTTGACTGATTTAGAAAATAATGCAAATCTCCAGAGTTTTCCTATGGCAAATTTACAATATGAAGGTTACTGATTTTCGTGACACAGGGTATAACTTAAGAAAAATTTGAACACTAAATAAAACTGTAGGCAATATATTTGAGCTGCTAGATGATTTGCAATTTGTTTCACTGTTAAAGTAATTTGCTATCTGAACTTTGAGGAAAAACTTATTTTAAAATCTACTGATGTCGGCCTACACACACAAACACGCACATATTCTTAGACAGTCAATGATCCTGATGCCAAGAGACAAAACATATCAATTTCTCATGTATTCCGCCCTAATGTGCTGAACGTGGACTATTAATCACAGAAACGTGTCCATTCTTCAGTGTCTTGCGGCTCCATAAATTTGGTCATAAATTTCCATTTCGACAAACCCACGAGGGCCATCCATCTGATATACGATTTCAGATAGCAGCACCTCTTCCACTGGGAATACCCCTAAAACCATTTACATGAGAGACCCGTCTCCCAGAGCTAATCAGACACCTGGGAGCTACAGGAGGAAGAGACAGATTGGATTTTTGCGACCCTCACTTTTGCACGACTTCCCGTCGCTGGCAAGGACATGGCCGGTCCGGCAGCGGCACACGCGTGATTTGTAGTTGTGGCTTAGGAGACAGATGTGCGAGCATCCACCCTTTCGTCCGTGTGGGTCAGGGCTGCATGCGTGAGTCCTGACTGGAGAAAGAGAAAGGTCAGTATCAAGGAGGCTAGCACTGGAAAATATCACTTCAACCACACCCTAAATGGTTTATAATTTTTCATAGTAAACATGTATACTGTGAAAACGCCTGATAAATACTGCATTATTTAGAGTGGCGTTTCACACAGAGCAGGAAAAAGCAATGCTACACACAACAGCACAAAAAATGCTAATTGTTCTTTGTGATATTTTTACAACTTCATTAGTCACTTAACACAGCTAAATGCTAATACAAGATCTTGTCCAGTGTTTCTTCAATGTTTTAGGAGGATAAAATTATTAGAACTGTGTTTCAAACACAGCAGGGGAAAACAATGCTACATGCTAACATAACAAAATGCTAAATGCTAAATAATAAAAGGCAACTAATTGTGTGTTAAGGAAGCAAAACAAATAGGTGCATAAACTTTGAAAATGTAGGAGAAAATGCATTTCATATTTTGGTTGATGTCGAAGATCATACATCTGTCTAGGATATTTTGACACAAATTCATTAGTCACTTAGCAATATAGCTAAAAGCTAATACAAAATTTAACCCAGTGTTTCTTCAATGTTTTATGATGATAAAATAAATAAAACAGTGTTTCATATATAGCAAGGAAAATACAATGCTGCATAATGCAAAATGCTAACCAATAAAAGCAACTAATTGTGTGTAGGCTATAGTAAGCACAGGAAAACAAATAGGCTTATAAACTTTTAAAATGAAGCAGAAATATTTTCCATATTTTGGTTGATGTCAAAGATTATATGTGTTATGTAAACGCTACAATAGTTTGAAACAAATTCAGTCACTTTGTAGTATGGCTGAATGCTAATGTAAAATTCAACTCAGTGTTTCTTCAATGCTACATAAATGCTAAAAAACATAGGGCAACTAATTGTTTATAGTTAGGAAAGCAAAAACAAGCCAATAAAATGTAAAAATTGAGTAGAAAACACTTTCCATATTTTGGTTGATGTAAAAGACCATACGTCTAATTAAACTCTATGATATTTTGACACAAAGTCATTATTCACTTTGCAATACAGCTAAATGCTAATACAAAATTTAGCCCAATGTTTCTTCATTGTTTTAGGATGGCAAATGTTGTTATTTATGGCATTAAAATTGTGATATGTCAGTTCTTTAAAGTATACAAACACCTTAAAACATCTTAAGAACATGAAATCTTGTTTCTGATTTCATTCACTTGCGACTTTTGCACAGTCGTGACTTTGCATCTTACAATGAGACTGAATTTCTTGTTTCAATTACTTTTATATTTTACTATGAAGTATAATGGGTTTAGCATTGATCAGCTTAGATATTGCAGCTTTTACAGAAATCATGGTAAAAACGATGGTAAAATTTTTCATCGTCCAAAAGAAAACACACACATAGACTCCTATTAGTCGCAAATTTGCTAGCAGGGTTGGGAGCCATTTTGGTTTGTGCCTTCTATATAAGGCCTCAGTCATGAAACAATTTATATTTGTATATAAATTGTTGCAATGTAACAATGTACATAAAATTACGATATTTTACACAGAAATTTATTCATTTCTTGTTTTACGGAAACTAAATCTAATATCATCATTTAAGTAGAATTTAGTCCAAAAACATTAACGTGTACACAGGGTATCACTATTTTTAATCTGAGCCATAGCTGATTACATTAGTCACTCTCCGACAACAAGTTTACCTGTAGGTTGAGCCAATCTGTGATAAACTCGGACAGCTCTGGCACTTTCCAAAGTGGTTACAGTGTTTGTGTCACTGCTGTTAAACCGATTTATCCTAAATATGTCCACCTTGCTCTCTCTGGAGGGTTCAGAGCACGTCGCAAACAGGTAATCTTCAAAGAACGTTAATCCGTACAGGTGCGACACCTAGAAAGAGAAACACAGGGATGGGAAAGAGAAAGACTCATCTAGAGGCCATGGCACCTCTTCGACTTAATTCTGAACACGACACAAATACGTCTGCTTAAATTTGCTTCTTTAATCCATCCAGCTATAGAGCCGATGTAACATTTGGTGAATAAACAGCAGCCCTGACAGACACCAGTTGAAATATGCAGGGATCTTTGATGTCACATCTGTGCTACAAATTACCGGCAGGTAGCGTCGAGGCTTTGATTTTGGGAAAAAAAAGTAGAAAGACTGACGTTAAAAACAAATGAGTTAGAGGTAGCGGAGTTCATTTCAGGTTATCTTTCAGTGCCAGCTTTGAGAAAAAAAGTACCAATATAGCCTTCGATAGAGTCCCAGGGAATATGCTAGAGCTGAGCCTCACAGGAAATGGATGAACAAATCAATAAAAAAAGCTAACAAAAGAGTTGTAGTGGGAAGCCAGGACTCTGCAAGGTCAAAACAACCCGATGCTAAACCAGGCTAACGGTTCTGGCTGGGGACAATGAGACAGTAACAAAAGTGTCTAGGAAAACAAGTCCTAACACTGCATCCATGTGACCAATTCACATAAACACCACAGTTTGGGCACATGCTTCCTGTGATTTCACAAGTAGGATGTTGATTCTGGAACCATTTTCCTGTCAAGAAAAACTCACTGGATTTGGCACAGTTTGCCAGGTTAGTAGCATAAAATACGTATGCATTTATTTACTCAAAATTATAGTAAAAATGTAATATTGTGAAATATTATTGAAATTTAAAATAACTTTTTTTATATATATTTAAATTTATTTCTGTGATGTAAAGCTGAATTTTCAGCATCATTACTCCAGTCATTACTCCAAATCATTCAAATCTGCTGATTTAAGTAACATTTTCTATTATTATCAATGTTGAAAGTAGTTGTGCTGCTTAATATGTTTGTGGAATATTAAACCATGATACATTTTTCTTTTTCGTGATTCTAGATGAATACATTTCTTGACTGAACTTTGATTTTAAAGGGATAGTTCACCCAAAAATCAAAATTCTGCCATTAAATACTTACTCTCATGCCGTTCCAAACCATAAGACCATCTTTGAAACACAAATTATGTATGTTTGATGAAATCTAAGAGCTTTCTGACCCTGCAGAGACAGCAACGCAACTACCACGTTCAAGGCAGAGAAAGGTAATAAGGACATCGTTAAAATAGTCCATGTGACATCAGTGATTCAACTTTAATTTTATGAAACTATGAGAATACATTTTATGTGCAAAAAACTTTTGAATGGTATACTCCACCCTTATTATATACTGAAGTACACACATTTTTTCAAAATGTTACAAAAACTTGGTTTGACTTGTTGATTTGAATAGTATAAATTTGTTATTAAAAGTTATTTTGGCCCTAGAATAAAATGCGATGTGAACCAAATCTAACGCTGATCAATCAAAGGTTTGAGTGTAAGACTAAACTGGGGGTTACGGATACGGCTGACAGGAAAGTTGTTCCACCAACAAAGATTGTTGAATTCACGGTCACCTCTACTGCATTCAAATTCAAGCCAACACAGGAATGACATCTAATAACCAGTAAAAGCACTGTGGAATATCCGAACACTTAAAAAACTCAAGAAGTACGTTGAATTGATGTCGATACTTAGCATGAAAAATGTCTGAAATTTATACAAATCATGTAAACCATGAACACCTGCACACAGGCACATTCCAAAAGGGATAGAAGGAATTTGTAAAACACTTTTCTTAAATATCACATCAGGGTATTAGTTAACACCAGATGTCTCCTAAGGCTGATAAACAATCAAGGATGGATTATCTATTGTGTTTGAGAAAAATGCACGGGTTTGACAGTGCCCTTGGCCTGTACTATGAACTATGGATGAAATTTATACTGAATTTATGAAGCTATGAATTTTGTATCACCACACTTTTGGGCCCGTTTGAGGGGTGAGGGAGAGAGGCCAAACTTTATAGCCTTCAAAATAAACTGCTTTAAGAGTTATTCAAAGGAGCATCATTTATCACAGCTTTACTGCTGACTATTAAGGCAGCTGGGTAAAATATATGCAAGAACTTCTTTTGGATGGCTTAGCTGAATAGAGGTCACCAATCTTTGCTGGCCTAGACTTTCTTATGTTGGTCTGGACCAGCATAAACAAGATGTTCACCAGCTAGTTGGGGATTTACATGCGAACGGCAACACATCTTCTGCTGTGTCGGAATTTGCCTAATTCCAATACTATATACTATGTGAAACTCAGACCACAAAGTATGTGAAACAGTATACCAAAACAGTAGTATGTACGGCAATATTAACAGTAAGCCAATATTCATAGTTTGCAAAAAACAGTATGCCACAAGAATAGTATGTTGGAATTCACAGTATTCGAAAAATTGTACGCCAAAAATATGTATGCCCGTAATAACAGTACACCAATATTCACTTTGATTTTCCACAAAAGCACGCCTAGTATAGTATGCATGAATTCACAGTATTTGAAAAATAGTACGCCAAAAAAGTAGTATGTCCGAATTCAGATTATACAATAAATAAATAAATAAATAAATAAATAAATAAATAAATACACCAAAAGTAGTGTGTACGAATTCATAATATTTGAAAAAAGCACATCAAGTATAGTATGTCTGAATTCGCCTAGTACGCCAAAAAAGCAGCATGTCCGAATTCATAGTATTCAAAAAATAGTACGCCACAAAGTAGTATATCCAAATTCATATTATTCAAAAAAATAAGCCAAAAGAGTAGTATGTATGTATCCCAATATTAACAGTAAGCCAATATTCATAATTTTCGAAAAACAGTGCACCAAAAAAGTAGTATGTCTGAATTTATAGTATTTGAAAAAAGCACACCAAGTATTGTATGTCCGAATTCGCCTAGAACGCCAAAGAGTAGAATGCATGCCAATATTATCAGTACACCAATGTTTGTATTTTTCGAAAAACAGTGTACCAAAAAGTTCATAGTATTCAAAAAGTAGTATGCCAAAAAGTAGTATATCCAAATTCATATTATTCAAAAAAAGTAAGCCAAAAGAGTAGTATGTATGCCAATATTAACAGTACGCCAATATTCATAATTTTCAAAAAACAGTGCACCAAAACAGTAGCATGCACGGATTAATAATATTTGAAAAAAAATCAAGCAAAGTATAGTCCGAATTCACATAGTACCCCAAAAGAGCAGCATGTCCAAATTCATAGCATTCAAAAAAATAGTATGCCAAAAAGTAATATATCCGAATTCATATTATTCAAAAAAAGTAAGGCAAAAGATTAGTATGTGCACCAAGTATAGTATGTCTGAATTCGCCTAGTACGCCAAAAAAGCAGCATGTCCGAATTCATAGTATTTAAAAAGTAGTACGCCAAAAAGTAGTAAATCCAAATTCATATTATTCAAAAAAGTAAGCCAAAAGAGTAGTATGTATGCCAATATTAACAGTACGCCAATATTCATAATTTTCAAAAAACAGTGCACCAAAAAAGTAGTATGCACAAATTCATAATATTTGGAAAAAAATCATGCAAAGTATAGTCCAAATTCACCTAGTACCCCAAAAGAGCAGCATGTCCAAATTCATAGTATTCAAAAAATAGTATGCCAAAAAGGTAGTACATCTGAAGTCATATTATTAAAAAAATAAGCCAAAAGAGTAGTATGTACGCCAATATTAACAGTATGCCAATATTCGTAGTTTTCGAAAAACAGCACACCAAAAAAGTAGAATGTACGAATTCATAGTATTTGAAAAAAGCACACCAAGTATAGTATGTCCGAATTCGCCTAGAATGCCAAGAGTAGAATGTATGCCAATATAAACAGTACACCAATATTTGTATTTTTCGAAAAACAGTGTGCCAAAAAAGTGGTGTGTCCGAATTCATAGTATTTGAAAAAAAAAAAAATCACGCAAAGTATAGTCCGAATTCACATAGTACTCAAAAAGAGCAGCATGTCCAAATTCATAGCATTCAAAAAAATAGTATGCCAAAAAGTAGTATATCCGAATTCATATTATTCAAAAAAGTAAGGCAAAAGAGTAGCATGTGCACCAAGTATAGTATGTCCGAATGCTATTCGCCTAGCATGCCAAAAGAGCAGCATGTCCAAAATTATAGCATTTGAAAAAGTACGCCAAAAGAGTAGAATGCATGCCAATATTAACAGTACACCAATATTCATAGTTTCTTTAAAAAAAAACAGTGTGCCAAAAAATTGTGTCAGAATTCATAGTATTTGAAAAAAAAGTATGCCAAGTATAGTATGTCCACATTCGCCTAGTACGCCAAAAGTCCAGCATGTCCGAATTCATAGTATTCAAAAAAAGTACAGCAAGAGTAGAATGTATGCCAAAATGAACAGTATGCCAATATTTGTAGTTTTAAAAAAAAACAATGTGCCAAAAAAGTAGCATTTGTCGAATTCATAGTGTTTGAAAAACAGTATGCCAAGTATAGCATGCCTGAATTCGCCAAGTACACCAAAAGAGCAGCATGTCTGAATTCATAGTATTTGCATATGCCAAGAGTAGTATGTATGCCAGTATTTGCAGTTTTCACAAAACAGTTTGCCAAAATAGTATGTCTGAATTTACTGCATTTGAAAAAAGCATGCCAAGTATAGTATGTCCGAATTTGCCTAGTACGCCAAAAGAGCAGCATGTCAAAGTAAGCAAAAAACAGTACGCAAAGTGTAGTATGTCAGAAATTCAAAAACTAATATTTAAAAAATTGCAGACGAAAATTACCCAGATGACGTACTACTTCTATTATGATTCTAGATTGCACATTCGATGGACACTTTATTATCCAATGAAGCCACGTGAGAAAAGTGAATGGCAGTGAAACAACGCAACTGATAGGTCACATGACAGTGACAACATGGCAGATGTAGTATGTTTGAATTTCATTCCCATTTTTAAACTACGTACTTTCACATCCTTCATACTACATACCTTTTCAAACCAAATGTAGTACCTACTAGACTAGTATGCGGTTTCGGAAGCAGCTTTGGTCTTTTTGACATGAAGATCATGGGTTCAAGAAGAAGAAACAAAGATTGAGCACATCTTACCGAGTTTCCTTGGATGATTGTGTGTCTGTTCTTGCCATTGTAATCCACAACTTCGATAAAATCCAGGTAAGCGTCCGCCCAATAGACAAGCTTCTTGACCAAGTCCAATGTCACGGCTGTCGGCTGTTCGGTTTTATACTCCACTATCCTAGTTCGGTTGGTGCCATCCATATTGCAGCGTTCAATCTTGGCTACCGTCCCATAGTCTGTGAAAAAGAGTTTTCTGGCGGGAGAGCAAGAACGGAGCAGTTTAAACCAGAATCTACTATCTGATGTAAATTAAATCAAAAGTCAAGGCCATTTAAGATTTAATCCATCCACTCATACCCATTATTTTTCTATTCTTCAAAATATTGCGCCAGAGCTGAATGCTTGCAGTAACAACAGTGCAATTAAACTGAGGCACCATGAGCAAGAGCTGAATGAATGGGCCGCAGTATGATATTTCTCTTTATACTAACACATACTGACAGCGGAATAAGAGAGGGGGAGGTCATCTGCATTACTCTGCATGAGGATTCTGGCACAGAAATGGTCCTCGTCGTCTGAAAGCGACAAACTGGCCCCAACAGCATGCACAACTCAGCACTGCATACAAATGAATGTTTACCAAGAGACCAAAGAGTTTCTCACGTCACAGAGGCGTAGATGACTCGACATCAGATAAGGATGATTTATACACTCCTATGAAAAATTCAACCGAGAGTCTCCTCTAGGACGCGTGATCATTTTAAGATAGTACAAATAGCTGAATATCTTTGCATAGGTCAACGAATTATAAACTATTTGTTTGGAAAGGATTCTAAAAGGTAATTTATTGACCTTTTATCAGTTCTTTAGACTTCAGTGCGCGTGTAATGAAAGTATGACAAAAAATCTTTCTCTGATGATTTTTTAATCAAGGTATTTATTTATTTATTTATTTATTTATTTATTAAAATGTAATAACTATTATGATTTATTCTATTTAAAAATCATACTTAATTAAATTATATACACCAATATTAACAGTATGCAAATATTAGTAGTTTTCAAAAAACAGTGTGCCAAAAAAGTAGTATGTCCGAATTCATAGAATTTGAAAAACAGTACGCCAAGTATAGTATGTTCGATTTCGCCTAGTAAACCCAAAAGAGCAGCATATTGTTTGTTTGTTTATTTAAATATAATAACAATTATTATTTATTCTAATTATTATTTATTATTTAAACTATTTATAAAACTGCTAATACTACTACTACTAAAAATAATATTTAAACTTCTTTTTATACTCAAGTTTTATACTTATTTACTTAAAAATCATATTTATTTAAAATACATTAAATTTTGATTAAATTACTTTAAATGAAATATATAATATAATAATCATCATCATCACCATTATCATAATCATCATCAAACTATTTATTACTGTCATGTAAACAATTAATGATCATGATGATGATGACTAATATTAATACTTGTGATTTGCTTTATTTAATTTCTATTTCTAAATTGTCAAATTATCATTTAAATTAAATTACATAAACTTACATACTTTAGCACAACAACAACAACAATAATAATATAAAATATTCATTCAATGTACATTTATTAAATATATTATTATTATTATTATTATTATTATTATTATTATTATTATTATTATGTACCAATTAAATTAAATGTAACAACTATTTTTCTGATTTTTTTTTTTTTTCCACAAACTGTTGGAAGTAAACCAGTTTGTACAGCTAATATTATTAAAGATATTATAAAATGGATAGTTCATGGCTACCATCTCATACATGTTGTCATAGTGGTCAGTGCTAAATTAAAGGAGCTAATAGTTGTCTCAGCGAGCGTACCCCATGACAGGATCCAGCGCTAGGCCTTTAGGATTCTGGATGTCCAGGTCGATGATGGTGACACATGCATCTCCCTGTTCGCTGCATACGAATATCCGGTCGTTCACTCTGTCTACGAAGTAGAAGTTTCCTGTCAACCAGTCGATGGCCATATGCTCCACATCTACATGGAAGAAACCATTCATTTTCAGACATGGGACCTCAGAGTTTGTAAACTGGGATCGTTAGAAACAATTAAAAATTCATGCATGCTTCAAAGAAGCAACAACTGACATTCACCGACTTGACATGCACACTTGACTCATTTAACCTTGTGACATTAAACACTTCATTAGAAGATCATTAAACACTTCAAGCGGTAAAAGAAGTGAAAAAAAGAGACTAATGAGAAAATTTATATGGACATTAAACACAACACTTGAGCTCATAAAAACTTCAAAGGACATTAGTTTGCACTTGCTCTGAATTAATCATCAAAGTTACGAAACATTCCTTAATTTGTGCTTTGAGACTAGACATGCGTACTTACTTTGTAGGTTCTGACCTATCCGTATCTGGTGTTTTTCTGAAAAGCCTTTGAGTTTGGTCATGCGGGCACACCACAGCTGACCTGTATCCTGTGCCAATGAGAGCCAACAGAGCGACTCTTCTCTATAAATAAAGTCCAATATTTGAGTCCCATTTGTCTCCATGGACTTGAGATTTGGCATAGATGATCCATTGAGGTAAACAACTGATATAGAATTCATATTTGCTGTCAACAGAACCGGAGGTTTATCACCAGGATCTGAAAGAGGGAACACAAAATGCACAGAGGTCCTTAGGACTATTTCTAATAATTATTTACATTAAATATAAGCACGGTTCATGTTGGGAACGTTCGGTACTGTGGACATTTTCAAAATAAATAAATAAATAAACAAACAAACATATGGATGAAACATTTTATATATATATATATATATATATATATATATATATATATGTGTGTGTGTGTGTGTGTGTGTGTGTGTGTGTGTGTGTGTGTGTGTGTGTGTGTGTAAATACAGCTTAATTTACCTAGATTTTTCTTTATTTCACGTCTCATATTTAATCTTAAACATTTTCTTGATTTTGATTATGTCTTTGGTAACATACACTAACTATATTTTAGCAAAATGACTAAAAATGCAGCCTTTTCACACAAGAATGAAATAAACAATATTCATAAGTACTAGTCAATACACAATCACATAAACATATACTAATTTTACTTCAGCAGTATGAATAAAAATGTATAATTTTGCACAATAAAAACATACAGGTACATTATTAAGAAATACTGATACATAAATTAATAATATATACACATTCACATATATACAAATACACTAATTGTATATGAATAAAAACATCATTTTACATAATATATAATACACACATATCTATCTATCTATCTGTCTGTCTGTCTGTCTGTCGAAAGAAAAAGAAAGAAAGAAAGAAAGAAAGAAAGAAAGAAAGAAAGAAAGAAAGAAAGAAAGAAAAACTAATAGGACAAACATAAAAATCCCTGTAGTTGAAGAAACACCCATATAAAAGATGAATATTTATGTGTTGCATGAACATATATAAATATTTACCTACAGTATATAGAAATTAAAACACAGGTTCATTAAGAAGCTCACATTTAAGGAAAAAAGTCTAATTGTTGCAGCACATATTATGCACACGTAAACTTCGCAATCAGCTTGTGGATTTTTTTCACACTAATGAACAGACACCATGAAGTGCAATTAACTCTGAGCGTGTAATCATCTCTAAATTTGATAGACAGTCACAGGTCGGGCTGGATGGGCTCTGATTGACTTTCCATTAAGGCCTCCCCTGTTTATCTCTCCCACGGCTCTGTCATAGCCCAGCTCGCCGGCGGCCATTTGCATATTGATGACAATAAGTGTAACTGACACTCGCATCAGGCGAATGACAGTGTCATCTATACTAATGCACTCAGATGATCGCCACTGTAATCGCGCTACTCTGCTGAGGCTTTCTTGTTCAATCAAATGTCCCCAAAGGCATTGTGTTTACCCATCTAGTCCAGACTAGTTCTTAGGATGTTAAAGACGACTATAATTTAAATGCTGAGTGAAATGTCAAGTGTGAAGTTTGTTGACCTTTCCTTGTTTTCAGTATTGAACACTTATTTTCTAGTGGTTCTTTGCTAAGAGATGATTTTCTACAATAAATGCTATTATTATGTGCTAATACTTAAATTAAGTATTCCAACAACCCTATAACGTTAAAAAAATTCCTCAGACTTGCCTAGCAACCACACATCAATATGTTAAAAAAACACCCAGAACCCTTTAGCAACAGGCTAGCAACAACCCAGAATCTCAACAATCACATAGTAATGTGCTAAAGTCCCTTATAAAGGCCTTTTCACACTGAACGTGAAAATTCAGTGCGAATGTTCGGCGCGATGACGCTTTTGAATTGAAACAATAAATCCCTATGGGGCTATTCACACTAGGTGCAATCATTCACTGCGTGAAAAAGCGAGGATTTTTTTCTGTCCTGTGTGTCGATTTTTTCCATGCCGCTCCGCGATGAAATGGGCCATCCAATTAGATTTGAGCTTAGATCAGGTGCCTTAATGCTGTATATTGAGCAGCGGATGATGTTAAATCCATATACCAAATACATATCTGAGGAAAAATGCGTTGTTGGTCGGCACCACCTAGCGTACAGGCATGAATTAGCAGAAGGTGATCAATCGATTCACGCTCGGTGTGAAAGCACCACTCGACTGCAATTCACCTCGCTTTTTCGCATCGCGCTCAGTGTGAAATGGCCTTAACACCTCAGCAACAGACTAGCACCTACCCAGAACCCTATGGTCATGTACTACACAACCCTCAGAACCCCTTAGCAACGAATTAATAACTACCAAGAACATCTTAGAAACCACATAACAATGTGTTTTAACCCCCATCAGACCCCCTTATACAGAAGCAACAGACTAGCAATTACCCAGAACCTCCAACAACCACATACTATAGAAATGCACTAAAATCCTTCAGAAATTCTTAGCAACTGGCTAGCAACTACCCAAACCACCCTAGAAGTCATATAGTATGTGCTAAAACTCTCAGAAACCTTAGCAACAGTCTAACAACTACCCAGCAACATACTGTAGAAATGTGCTAAATCTCCCCTCAGAACTCCTTAACAACCAGTTACCAGCTTCCCAAAACACACTAGAAACCCCATAGCAATGCATTAAAAACCAGACAGAATCCTTAGCATCAGGCTAGCAACCACCCAGAACCCCAGCAAGAACATACTGGAGCTATCCCTGTTGAAAATCCAGCATATGCTGTTTAGGTATGTTTTGAAGCATAGATGCTGGTTTGAGCTGGTTTAAGCTTAGGACCAGCTTAAGACCAGCACATGACCAGCTAAAGACCAGCTTAAACCAGCTCAAACCAGCATCTATGCTTCAAAACATACCTAACCAGCATATGCTGTTTTTTTTTGTTTTTTTTTCAACAGGGATGTGCTAAAAAAACCCTTATAACTTTTTAGCAACCAGTTAATGACAACTCAGAACACTCAAAACCACATAGTAATCTGCTAAAAAACACTCAGGATCACTTAGCAACAGGCTATCAACTACACAGAACCCCAGTGACCACATACTGTTGCAATATGCGAAAGCTACCCAAAATGACCTAGACATTGCATAGAAATGTGCTAAAAACCCAGCAGAACCTTTAGGAACAGACAAGCAACTATCCAGAATAGTAACAAATCACATAACAATGAGCTAAAAATCTTTCAGAACCCCTTGGCAACAGGCTAGCAATTACCCAGAACCCTTTGCAACCATGTACAATGCACTAAAAACCCCTCAGAACTCCTTAGTAAATAGCTAGCAACTTTCTAGGACACCCTAAAAACAACATAGCAATGTGTTAAAAACCATTCTAAACTCTATAGTAAACTCTTTAGTACTAAACTCTAGTAAAGCTAGTTGTTGTAACCACATAGCAATGCGTTAAAAACACTCAAAATCCCTTAAAGATGCAATGTGTAAATTTTAGCGGCATCTAGCAGTGAGGTTGCGAATTACTCAGAGAAGCAAAAGATGTCGTCTGAGACAGCAGAGAGTAGCCAGTCAAGCAATGATACTTTACAAAGATAAATTAAGGAATTATATTTACTTAATTATTCAGTAAACCGACGTTATTGCGAATATTATTGTTACTTGTTCATCATTGTGTCAGTGTTTTATTCGCAAGAACAACATAGTGATAAAACACACTCTGTAGAGCAGTTTGTCCATTTATGGCTACCGTAGAAACATGGCGGCGCAAAATAGCGACTTTGATCTAAGGGGACCCGCGGTGTATGTAGATAGAAATGGCTAATTCTAAGGTAATAAAAACATAACGGTTCATTATGTAAGATCTTTATACACCTCTGAAAACATAATTGTGTATATTATATTGCATTTCTGTCAATAGATCCTCCTAAATACTACACACTGAACCTTTAACAAACCCCGTAATCACACAGCAATGCACTAAAAACAGTCAAAAACCCCTTAACAACCTAGTAACCCTAAAACCCAGCCAGCACCCCTTAGCACTAGCAATGTGCTAAAAATCAAGTAAAAGTTTATTAAATCAGTGAGAGTTTATTACTGTCTTACATATTTGGAGCATTCGTCCATCTCTCTAGCACTTAGTATAGTAACTTGAGCAAATATTTGATTTATGCATGGACTAAATTATTTTTAGACCTGTGCTTTTAAAGCACCGTTGAAGATCAAAGTAAAATACATGTTGCTTAATGCGCTTTTTTTTTTTTTTTGGACTGGAACTGGAACTGGAACTAACGTGGATGATAAATGGACTCACCTGTTTTGGCTTTGCAGGATCGTCTGTTGGCCTGCAGGCTGAAGCCATCTGTGCAAGCGCATCTGTACGATCCCTGCGTGTTCATACAGATTTGACTGCATGTCCCATAATCCCTGCATTCATCATGATCTGTGGGCAACAGCGGGGCTATTTATTAAACGCTAAATGTGCTCAAACATGACCTAAATATGCAAACCCAACTCTTAATGTCACCATTCTGCAGCTACCTATCAAAAAACATGAATATGCAAATGCATGTTTGGGGAGGGAAGGGTGAGTAAATTGCTGTTTTGGTTAACATAACCATAATTTATCATGAAATCAACAACAATTTCTCTGAGGTTCGAGTTCATGCATTGGACAGCTAGCTTTTCTAGAGACCTCAAAATAATATCTGAGGCAACTTTTTATGAGCAGTCTTTTCTGTGCCTGATAAGAACTGCGAAATAAAAAAAAATTATTAATAATGTGAATATCTTTCAAATTTAGCTCAAGCTAAAAATGGTGATATTTAAGCAGTTTCAGGTAGCTAACAACTTACTGTAGCCTACCAGCTTAGCATAGCTCAAACTGGTTAACTTTTGATTAACAAAAACAAGATATTGCAAACATGCAGATATTATCAAAGACTAATTTTTATAGATACTCTATTCAGTGTCTGATTAGAAATAATAGAAAATCAATTTAAAACATTTTCTTAATAATAAAAATATGTTAATTACATCTTTCAGTGTAAACATCACATTAGCAAAGCTAAATACGGTAAAATGTAAACCTTTTCAGGTAGCTAACAGCTTAGCGTACTAAAACTGATAAGTTTCTTTTGTAATCTAAATGAAATTTAAAAATAAACATTTTCAGCTAGCTAACAGCTTAGCCTGCTAGTTTAGCATAGCTCAAACTGGTTAAGAAAAGCTCTTGATTGGCTAAAAGACATTGTGAACATGCTACAGTATGTTTTACATCAGATATAATCTGAGACTAATTTCTATGGGTACTCTATTTAGTGTCTGATTAGGAATGACAGAAAATCAATTTACAACATTTTCTTAATCATAAAAATATATTAATTAAAGCTTTCAATGTACACAACACATTACAAAAGCTAAATATGGTCATATGTAAATATTGTCAGGTAGCTAACAGCTCAGTGTACTAGAACTGATAGATTACATTTTTTTTCTTTTCTAATCAAAAAAAATTAACATTTTCCGGTAGCTAACAGCTTATCTTGCTAGCTTAGCATAGCTTGAACTGGTTAAAAAAAACTCATGATTAACTAAAACAAGATATTGCAAACACGCTACAGTACATTTTTCATCAGATATTATTTGAGATTAATTTCTATAGTTAGTCTATTCAGTGTCTGATTAGGAATGATCAATTTAAAGCATTTTCTTAATCAGAAAAATATGTTAATTACATTGTTCAATGTACACATCACATTACCAAAGCTAAATATGGTAAAATGTAAACATTGTCAGGTAGCTAACATCTTAGCGTACTAGAATTGATAGATTACATTTTTTTTCTTTTGTAATCTAAATGTAATCTAGAGGTAGCTAGCAGCTTAGCCTGATAGTTTAGCATAGCTCGAACTGGTTAAGAAAAGCGCTATAATGTTTTTCATCAGGCACTGAGTAGGGGGATATCATCTTACACCATATATTTATTTTTTCTAGTCGAAGCTCATAGGAAGTTTTCATTCTGGAAAGCATTTTATTGGACTTTTTCAAATGTCATTTATAAAGAGTCAAATTCTTCAAACAGAGTTCAAATGGTAATGACTTTCACCTCGACACTGCCTCCGGTCCTCGTCCAGTTCGAAACCTTCCCCGCAGAAACAGGACGTCCCGTTTCTCATGATCACACAGTCAAACTGACACCTCTGCTCCTTGCAGCTACGCACCAACTCTGAGAAGACACAAACAACACACATTTAAACTTTGATTCACAGTCTTAATATCACGCACAGAGTTCGCCCTCCCAATGAACATGCATTTACACTCAACAAAACCCTCCATAAAAGCACAATGCCATTTCGCCAGTATGAAATCATTTTTTTAAAAATTTAACAGATGCAGCCTCATTACGAGACCATGATTCAGCGCTTTTTAAGTGGCACTTAAGGCCTGTTTCCGTGGATGCAATTCTTCCCGGTGAGCTCCCGCTCCAAATCGCTGTCAATACACAATGGTGGAGTAAAAATTTAAGGCCCATTGTGTGATATTTATCACCTGTACGGCCTCATAATGAGGGACGTTTTGACGATCACGTTCTCCTGGATTGCTCGCCAAATGAAGATGACCCCGTCTTTATATATTGATCCAAAAATAGATTGAAAAATAGCAGTGATTTATAAAAGCTTGGGTGGCAGTCTGTTTCAATTACAATAGCCATAGCCCATATTTGATGTTTTTATTCATCTAGGGGCGTGGCTAACAGGTCACCTTGCTTTTCTTCATCATTCGTGATGGTTTTAAGTGCGTGACAATACTAGAAAGAGTGAGAAAGAAAAAGATTGCAGACGGTTTAGCCGGCTAATCGTGAGCGAGAGAGATTTTTAGCGTGCATTTGCTATGAAGCCCAAATTAATAATAAGCATTGCACTGAGAAATTCATCGACCCACCCGAGGCATGCGTTCAGAATGGCTCGAGTCTGACAGTTTTAAATTAAGTACTTCTTTAAAAATGTATCACAGCATTTAAGGGTAATGCAAAGCGTTTTACAATATGAGTTTAACTGAAAGTGAAATATAATGGCTTTTTATCTATTACAGGAAATGTGTATCCACTTGAGCTGAAAGATGTTTAACTATTTATATGTGGGACTAGCGATGGGAAGCGACTAACAGTTCTTGAAATATTTCATAATCTTGGCTATAAAGGATTCTTTATTTATTTATGCAGATGGGGAATCTGAGCCACTAAAATCTGTAGTTTTATTCTTTCACATAACAAGAACTGGGAGCAACAAGAGCAAAAGTAATATATTTTTTGTTCCACATAAGAAAAAAAAACATCGGATTTGAACAACAAGAGGGTGAGTAAATAGTGACAAATCATTAATTTTGGGGGTGAACTAACCCTTTATGACTAACCCTTGACTTGAGTAGTTGTCATCAGTACGACATTTGACAAAACAATTATGCTAAAAGCAATCCAAAACAGTTTTCCAAGACAGTTTTCCTCACTGAAAGAAACAACATGAACTTAACATGAATAATGAGCTTCATATGTATTATATTTGTGCCAAAAATATTGCGGAATATATGACTGAAGTGGAAGCTGGCCTAACTAATAGTTAAATTTTGCAACGGCACGCCAAACCAGCACATATAAATGACATTAAAAAAAAAAAAAAAAAAAAAACCTCAGATATTAAACCGACATGATTTAGCATCAACAAAAACTGTAAATAAAGCCTTTGGCAGTGTAAAAGAAAAGCAGTTACTGCAATCGTAAATTTTGATCTGCGAAAAGGAAGCAAAGAAAACTGCTGATAAAAGACAATTTACTTTTTTACATTGCGTCCAATTTTTTGACACTTATCTAACCCCACAGAGTTTGACTTTCCTGATATTATTTCTAAAAGACCTTTTGATAACCCTATAAAAATGTAAATGTCAGTTTTTGCCCATTAGGTATGAAAAACAGAATCTTCACAGAAATAAATCAAGGAAAAAGAACATGAAACTATGTATATTTACAAAGGCAGCTGACTTTAAATGTTGCAGCATTGAAATGAGTGAAAAGTTACAAGAATTGATCCAAGAGGAGGAAACTAGACCTCTCCGATTCAAAACAGCAGGTGGGAGAGTTGATTATCGGATGAGAATTACTCTTTGGAGAAATCAAAGCTTACAACTAGGAACCCAAAACTTCAAACGTAACTTCAAAAATAGGTCAAACATCATTGTTTACACTGTGAGTGGTGTTGAATGTGTGCAGCTACTGTAGGACACTCGCTGCCACCCGGATTCACACTAATCTCCTCCGAACGGGAAGGAGGCCATTACGGGTGGACTCTCGCTGCGAGTCAGGCTCCCGCACAACAGGATTTATCTCCAGTGAACTCCAGAGCTCTCCCTCAAGGTGATTTTCTCCCGGTGAGGAGCTCTACTTCCTCTGACACTCGCTGGGTGATGTAGTGCTAACGGTAGCGGTCCAGGAAGGGTGCCGAGTCTGACAGGGGCGTTAAGGTAAATGCCTGTAGATCTATTTCTCTACCCCAACTCAAAGAGCTTGAACTTTAGCTGCTGTGAACAATCAATCACTCTCGGGAGTCCCGTACCACATTAAAAATTGAAGCCTGGGACCTTGAAAATCTATACGGACTTAAATGCCACAAGTTTTTTCAGACCACCTCTAAGCTTAACACATTCAAAAGATCCAATGAAATGGCTCACAAATGCTATTCATATTTTTTACTGAGATTTTTACTGAGAAATTTAGGCTGGTACATATTGAAAAGCTTGTCCCTTTTTATGGTCAGTAGAGACCTGCAATGTTTTCTAAAAGAAAAAGAAAAAAAAAAGAGAAAAAAAAAACAAAGAAAAACAAAACAGCAAAACCACAAAACAAAACAAAGCAAAGCAAAAAGAACAGAAAAAAAATTCAAAACAAAACATTAAAAGACGTCCTTTTTAAATGGCCAATAGAAACCTGCCATACTTTCTGAAAAGAAAAGAAAAGAAAAGAAAAGAAAAGAAAAGAAAAGAAAAGAAAAAAACAGAGCAACATGAAACAAAGCAAAACAAGACACAAACAGCATAAAGCAACATGAAACAAAGCAAAATAAAGTGAAACAAAACAAAAAGCAAAACAAAGTGAAACAAAACAAAAAGCAAAACAAAACAACATGAAACAAAGCAAAACAAAGTGAAACAAAACAAAAAGCAAAACAAAGCAACATGAAACAAAGCAAAACAAAGTGAACCAAAGCAAAGCAAAGCAAAACAAAACACACACACGCACACACAGAATGCAAAATAAAACAATGAAGGGATTGTCTTTTTATAAATGGCCAATAGAAACCTGTAAATTTTTTATAAAATCAAACTAAATAAAATAGGTGAAGTAATTAAAAAGTACATGAACATAAATGTCAATCAAACCAATATTTGTTGTTGGACATCAAATTTTGATTTTAGATCACATACTTAATTGAAAACCTATAACATCGACTTCACCTGATTTTAGCATCATAACATAATCCGCAACTGTCTAAACAGACCAATCAAAAAGCTGCATCATAAGCCCCGCCCCCTGCCCAGCAGGAATCACCAGTCCAGAGAACACGGCATATGTCTGGACAGGTCTATTATTCACTCACAGCAGGTCTTCCCCTCAGTCTCCATCATTAGAGCGGCCACCGTCCCCAGGGCTCGGACAGCTAGGCCATCACTGCAGCAGAACGAGCATGCGCTTGTGTATTTTTTTCTTTGTGCGATCAGAGCAGGTGACTGGGGGGTCCGCACCTACCAGGCAGTGTTTATAAATAGATGACAGTTGAGTAAAAACATGGTTTGCTAGAAGAGAAAGGACGGAGGTTGGAAGCAGAAGGGAAGTTGACTTCCTAAAGCAACAAAGAAAATGCACAAAATTCACTGAACAATGGCCCCGTACACACTGCCGCTAAATTCAGATGTCAGTTCACCTTTTAGTGCTTAATCCTGTTCTGTGCACACACAGTTTAGTAATTTACGCGAGTGACAACTGCATTCTACGACCGAACTGACTTTAGGTAGTATCAACAACATTTGCAGAAATTCTATGCGTGTACAGAACCGAACTGAACCACTAGTGTTGCCAGATCTTCCTAGAAAACATAATAAATACGTAATAAACTCAAATCCAAATGTGTTATCTTGGAAATAAGCCACATACCAAAATATAGCAACCTGCAACTGCCTACTTTATTAATTCCATAAACTGGATTGAGCCGAGCTCAAACAACAAGCCCAAAGACACTTAAGCGTCGCTTATAATTAGTGGACATGGCAACTCTTCAAGACAGTGTTCTGTGAAGTAGCCTTCCAAACATAAACAAAACACAATGGCTCTGCTGTCAGTAGTTGTGAAAATCACTTAAAATTGTTAGAACCAGAAGAGAAGTTGACTTTCTAAAACAAAGGGAAAAATGTGTAACTCACTGACATGATGCTAGCATGTTCTTAGACGTTTTTAGCATGTTGCTATTCAGTTGCTAAAGTGTTCTAGGTTGTTGCTTACTAGCCCAAGTCCAGAGAAGTCTCTATGAGAGGGGTCTTCATCCTTTTTCAGGCCAAAAACCCCTTAAACTGGGAATGGTGTGGAAGTTGAAATAAAAAACTCATGGTATGTTTTCACAGTTACAGAAAAAACTAATATTGCATAACTTCACAAACACCCGCACCTCTAACTAGAGAAACCTAAGGGAGGTGGATGTGAGACATCTCAGGTGTAACTGTGAAACAGAGCTGGTTTATTTTGCCCCTTCATCAACACTTCAGGATCGACTGCCAGCATTGGAAGGGGATTCAGATAAACTCCAGATAAACCGGCGCAAATGAACAGGTTGGTTTAATGGCCTGTGCTCAACGACTAAATCTATATTCAACAAGATTGATGTGGCCGTAAAGGCTCTGTTCTTTGGAGGCTCGTCCAAAACCTAGTCAAGCTACCAAAGGACATCAACTTGGCACATGAAACTGCCCTTCCTGTGACCACTGCAGTTTTGCCCCTGGGCAAAGCACTTAACCCTCAGCTGCTCCCATCATACTGTAATATGTCTGCATTTTCAGGACTCGAGCAAACACTAGCAGTCTCACTAGATGAATAAATGTTGAATTTATTTGATGAATTTTAACATCTGCAGCTGTTAGCTGATGACTGTCAAATTCCTGTGCAGCTACTGTACAAAATGTCATTGCTAAGCAATTAAATACATACAAAGGGAGCAAACAAGTCATTCTGTAATACTGCTAATATTAACACCTGATAAAACAATGACGTCAATATTTGTGTTTATTAGTGAAGCTACCTGCATATTCCAAAACACATCTGTATTAGTATTTGTTTTTGTCTTTGTTATGACGTCAATCAAATTGATCTTTACTAAAATTTCAAAAAATAGGTTCTCAAGATCTCAACATAAACTTGTCTTGAGAAACAAACTTAAAAGCTGTTTGTTGTTTTCTCTTGTGCAAAACAACGTGTTATGTCTACATCATGAGAAAATTAAGTCACAAGAAACATTTGTTCTTATCAAAACTAAATAAAGTAGATATTAGGAAAACAGCTTTTGTTGTGTCTAGATAATGAGAACATTAAGTTGAAATCACAAGAAAATGTTGAAGTTGATATCAAAATAAAGTCAAAATCTGGTGAACACAATTTTCTTGTGATCTCACCATAAAAGTTAAGAAAAGATAAGAAAATTAAGTTGAAGTAGGTCACAAGTTTTTTTTTCAAGTTGTGATGAAAAGAAATTCTAAATCTTGTGAATCTTGTGAAAAAAAAAATGGTGAAATCACAACAAAATTATGTAGAGATCTTGAGAAGACAACTTGTATGACAAAATTACAAAAAAAAAAAAAAAAAAGGAAATCATGAGAAAACTGATATTGTGTCAACCATAAAAAAAAAAAAAAAAACATTTTCTTCATTTGTGATAAAAAAAAAAAAAAAGTCTAAATCTCGCAACTTTTTTTTTATGGCGAAATCACCAGAAAATTAGGTAGAGATCTAGAGTTAATTTATTGGAATCAGAAGAAAACTTGTGTCAGTCACAAGAAAGATATATTAAAAAGCAAATCTCATGAATACAACTTTTATTATGGTGAGATTTAAATTAAGTTAAATTGTTGAGATCACGAGGAAGCATTTTGTGATGTACGTTGTGAAAATTCAGTATGATCATAAGTACAGTAACTTCTTATATGGAGATGATGAAATAAATTTACTCCGTAAATTACATCTACAGCTCTATGTGAGTGACTTAAAAACCTTTTCAGTTGGCGGAAACAGAATCCAGTTACAAACAAAAGACACAAAACAAATAATATCTGAATTACCAATAAACAATATCTTGCACAGATGGATGATATCAGTTGTATATGCATAATTTTTGTTGGCGTAAGTTTTTCTGTACATAAAAAGCTACTGACGTTTAACCAAATCAAGCGCAAGCATAAGTAGAGTAATTACGCTTCACAGCAGGCTCTAAAAAGAACAAAGAAAAGCTGTTGTTCCCAAGATAAATTTACCTTTATGCATCTGACGGCATTCTTGTTATCCCAATCCTTTGTTTACTGTGTGAGTTGCCATTATATAAAAGCCACAGTGAGGTGTAGACTCTTTTGTTTGCAGTTGCTGTGTGTGTTTCAGGGCTTTTTAGTCGCCTTGCTGTGTGGGCCGTGTTATTCAATTCCGTATATTCATCAGGGACTGCCAATGCTGATGGGGAAAGTGAGGCTAGTGTGTTATTACCACAGGGACGTTCAGAGGTGCAACACAAAGACGGTTTCCTGCCTAGCACCTGTAGTATGTAGTACGCGCCAAGCTATGAATGCTCAGGAGACATAAAGCAATACCTTCAGAGGGACCATGGTCATGTCTTCCAGTGCTTTTAATTGTTTTGGTGCAGAACAAAATGCTGCAGGACGTTCGTGGCGCACTCAGTGCTCCTGAAGAACTATGTTAGTTACGGAATGTAACTGAGAGCAACAAAAAGACAAAGAGATGTTCAAGGCTGTTCAAAGTTTTTGAGGTGATGCAAAAAGACAAATTTTATTTGAGTACAAACTGGAATGCTAAGCTGTTCTTCAAACATTAGAATGAATATCTGGGCAAATTGTTCATAAAAACCATTCTTACGTAAACTGACATATTGAATTGAACTCAACAATTTTACGTAAGAATAGTTTTTACAAACTATCCACACTCAAAATTTTGTTTTACCAATGAGGCCCCAAATAATAGCTGAGATTTTGGTCATTTATTGGCTTATTTGTTCCATCTAAGTTATATGTGGGATATTGCTTGATATCTAGGATGATAAAGATGTTCCATTCCTTGAAATTTGGAATATGATGCACAAAGAAGTAAAACATTATCAATTGTACCATTAGATAACATTGATTAATAACAAAAAAAAAAAAAGTAGTTTAACAACAAATTATCAACAGAGAAAATTTCATTTAAAATTTGCTAAAAATATTTTATAATTATGTAATGCAGTTTGACTGTCAACATAAAAATCTGCAACCACATTTTTTTAGCATGAGTGATGCTATCCAATGCTAACATTAAGTTAACAATTAACAATTATTTACAGCATTTAAAATTTTCAGAAAATATATATTTTTTTTCACCATGCAAAGTATTTGTTTTATTGTCAACAATGAAGTTTGCTACCAATTTTTTTTTTTTTTTTTTTTTTTAGTGTAAACAATGCTATCCAATGTTAGCATTTTTTGTGCAGATGTAAAAGATTTTATCATCATGAATAACCAATGAAGATTATAGCGACCAAATTTCTAAATGTAAAAGATGCTATCCAGTGCTAGCAATTGTTATGCAATGGTACAGGAATCAACAGAGAACTAGTTTTACATGTGCTAAAAAGATTTTAATGCAGTCTTTAGATGTTTGCTAGCAAATCAAGTTAAATTTCTGACCAGCTATAAGGCTAACATTTGTTAAGTGGCTATACGAATATCAACAGAAAAAACTGATTTAAAAACTGTTATCAAGTTTTACATTTGCTGAAAATATTTCATGATCACATAACAGTTGTTCGACCATCGGTGAAGAAGTCTGATAGCAAACCAAACTAAAAATCTGAGCATAATCAATGCTATGTAGTGCCAGCATTTGTTTGATAGTTTCATTATCCACAAAGAGAATACATGTGTTCCTATGGAAGCCCGTTTCGGACACTGAATAAAAAATAAAAAAGAAGGTAATTGCAAGTTTTTATCTCACAATTCTGACTTTTTTCTCGCAATTTTATTTTTTTTTTCTCAGAATTGCATGATATAAACTCACAATTACGAGTTATAAAGTCAGAACTGGGAGATATACTGTAAACTCGCAATCTGACTTTTTCTCAGAATTGCGTAATATAAACTCAGAATTACGAGTTATAGAGTTAGAATAGCGGGATATAAACTCGCAGTTTATATCATGCAATTCCAAGTGTATACAGTTCCCCTTTCAGTCGGTCACGTCGGATGACCGACGAAATTGGGATCTCGCCAGAGAGACCAATCCACTTCGAGTGTAACTAAACGAGCCAATGGACATTGGCATGCGATTATTGCATCCAGCTGCCGCTGATCACAGCGTGAGCATAAGAGGCAGCTGATGCACTGCATCAATTATCCTTTCGCTTCGGAGCCGAGCGGTAGTGGTTAAAGCTACTGCTCTCCCTTCCAAGAGAGTGTTCTGCGAGCGAGTGCGGGCGTTACGGCGCGGCAGCGGTGGTCACGGTGTCCGGGAGAGAAAGATCGTCTTCCTGCTGACAGCCACACTAGGAGTGTGCGGTGGCCAGCTCCCCTGCGTGCTTCAGCACTAAAAGAGCATTTCTCTGAAAGAGCAATTTCTCTAAAAGAGCAACACGGGTGATCGCGTCTTTTTAAAGATGTCTTTTCACCCGTGCGTTTCTGGGTGTGGTCGTTTCCTGGCGCCTCAGGACGGTCACGATCGCTTCCTCACGTGTCTGGGCATTCAGCACGCTGAGGTGGCTTTCGTGGATGGTTCATGTTCTTCTTGCGGGGACATGACCATCTCGGAGTGCGACTCTGCTATGTCAAACATGGCAGAGTCCCTCTGCCTGCCGTGATCCGGCGTGCACACTGGATCCGGTGGAGTTAGAGGTGATTTGAGGATTACGGTGAGGGCTTCCCCAAGTGGAGCTCCTCACCCCTCAAGCACTCCGCAGCCGGTGGAGCTGCCGAAGGAGCGCGCTGGCCACGCGTTTCCTTCGGTGCCCCCTCTGACGACCAGATGTCGATCACCGCATCGGAGGGCGGGCCCTCTCTCTCCGGGGATGACGACCCGGCTGCGTTGCCCCCTTCGGGTGTGGTAGCGTTGTCCGTGCCAGACCCAGAGATGACGGCTATGCTTTCCCGGGCCGCCGAGAATGTCGGGCTCGTGTGGAATCCTAAAAAGCCACCGTGTCCCGATCCTTCGAGGCTGGGCGAGTGGTTCCTCGGTGGGGGTGGCGCTGGTTCTCAGTGCCCCCCTCCGGTGCCATTCTTTCCGGAAGTGCATGAGGAGCTGACAAGATTGTGGAGGGCACCTTTCACTGCCCGAAACACATCTTGTAGTTCTTCCGCTCTCACCACCCTCGATGGTGGAGCCGCTTTGGGGTATGCGGGCATCCCCTCGGTGGAACGGTCTGTGGCCATGCAACTGTGTCCAACAGCCGCTTCCACCCTGCGGGGTGATCCGTGTCTCCCCTCACGGGCCTCTAGGTATTCGTCAGGTCTAACTGGCAGTGCTTATAGAGCCTGTGGGGAGGCGGCTTCCACCCTCCACGCTATGGCGTTGCTGCAGGTCCACCAGGCCAAAGCACTGAAAGACCTGCACGAGGGTGGTCACGACCTGGCGGTTCTACATGAGCTGCGTGCTGCGACGGACCTCGCGCTACGAGTGACGAAGGTGACCGCACAGTCTCTGGGTTGTGCGATGTCCAGGAGCGCCATCTCTGGCTGTGTCTCGCTGACATGGAGCAGGAGAAGGTACAGTTCCTGAATGCTCCCGTGTCACAGACCGGCCCTTTCGGCGACGCTGTCGAGAGCTTTGCCCAGCAGTTCTCGGCAGCCCAGAAGCAGACTGAGGCAAACACATCATGCGCCGGAGGAAACCTGCTGCTTCCACTCCGGCTGCAGCCACTCAGCCTGCTCGTCGCCGTGGGCGCCCCCCTGCGGCCGCCCCCGCTCCCGCGCAGCCGCAGCAGCCTTCACCAGGCAGCGTCGTGGAGCCGGTCGCAGGCAGGACGCCCAGCCCGTCCAGGCCCCCGCCAAACCTGGCGGCAAGCGCAAGTGCAAGAGGCCCTGGGACGGTCGACCCAGAGATGGAGGAGACTGCTCATCGGGAGATGGTGACTGCACCACTCCCTCCCCCGGAGGAGGGCCGGGTGGAGTATCTTTTGTTCATTTTGTTCCACCGCTGGCCCAGCAGCCAGCGGTACCCAAAACATCAGTAAAGAGCGGTCTCCTCAATCTCCGGGTCTCAAGAGGAGGAGAGTGGTGATCCGTGCATCACAGGATCACTTCCCTCCTCCTCTCTCGCCAGCAGGCAGCGGGTGGTTGCCCAAGAGCACCCCTCCTGCCCATTCGTGGAACCAGGTAAGGGCAGTAGCACTCCAGTCCCCGCTTCAAGTCGTCAAACGCCGGGCTGTCACAAGCCTCAAGCCGGGTTCCTGTGTCTCCTCCCACGCGAGGAGAAATCAGGTGAGTGCTACACTACACACCCAGACCCCGCCCCCTGCCGTCACAGGCCAGGCCGTCACAGGCCCTGGGGCCGGTCCCTGTGTTCCACCTCGCTGCCCCACCGCGGGCATGTCGGTGGGCCCGTTGGCCCCGCTGGTGCGGTCTCTCGGAGCCTGGTTAGCGCTCCCCAGCCCGTCCCGGTGGCTCCTGCAGACCATCAGACTCGGCTATGCGATTCAGTTCGCCCGGCGTCCCCCCCAAGTTCAGGGGCATCCGGTTCACTTCAGTCAAAGCCGTCGATGCCCCTGTCTTGCTCGCGGAGATTGCAGTCCTACTGGCGAAGGATGCAATAGAGCCGGTCCCTCCAGCCGATATGAGGTCGGGGTTTTACAGCCCTTACTTCATTGTGCCCAAGAAAAGCGGTGGGTTACGACCGATCTTGGATCTGCGAGTTTTGAACCGTGCACTTCACAAGATGCCGTTCAAGATGTTGACGCAGAAACGCATTCTTGGATGCGTCCGTCCCCTAGATTGGTTTGCAGCAATCGACCTGAAGGACGCGTACTTTCATGTTTCGATTCTCCCGCGACACAGGCCATTCCTGCGATTCGCGTTCGACGGTCGGGCATATCAGTACAAGGTCCTGCCCTTCCGGCTGTCCCTTTTCGCCTCGTGTCTTCACCAAAGTCGCAGAGGCGGCCCCTTGTTCCCCTGAGAGAACGGGGTGTGCGCATTCTCAACTACCTCTACGACTGGCTCATACTTGCACAGTCTCGAGAGCTGTTGTGCGCACACAGGGACCTGGTGCTCAGGCACCTCAGCCAGTTGGGCCTTCGGGTCAATTGGGAAAAGAGCAACTCGTGCCAGTGCAGAGGATCTCTTTTCTCGGCATGGAGTTGGATTCGGTCAACCAGACAGCACGCCTCACCCAGGAACGTGCTCAGTCGGTGCTGAACTGCCTCAAGACTTTATCAGGCAGGACAGCGGTCCCACTGAAACTCTTTCAGAGGCTCCTGGGGCATATGGCTGCAGCTGCGGCCATAGTTCCGCTCGGTCTGCTCCATATGAGACCGCTTCAGCACTGGCTCCATGGTCGAATCCCGAGGTGGGCGTGGAAACGCGGTACTCACCGGGTTCAGATTACACCGGCCTGCCGCAAGACCTTCAGCCCGTGGTCAGATCCTTCGTTCCTTCGGGCAGGAGTGCCCCTGGAGCAGGTATCCAGGCATGCTGTGGTATTCACGGATGCCTCGGCCACCGGCTGGGGTGCCACGTACAACGGGCACGCAGTATCAGGGGTTTGGACGGGCCCCCTTCTGCGTTGGCATATCAATTGCCTCGAGTTGCTGGCAGTACGCCTTGCCCTGTGCCGCCTCAGAGGGCGCCTTTGGGGCAGGGACGTTCTGGTCCGTACGGACAACACTGCGACCGTTGCCTATATCAACCGGCAAGGCGGTTTGCGCTCCCGTCGCATGTCGCAACTCGCCCGCCACCTCCTCCTCTGGAGTCAGAAGCATCTGAGGTCCCTTCGTGCCATCCACATCCCAGGAGTGTTCAATCAGGCGGCCGACGAGCTGTCTCGAGCGGCACTTCCTGGGGAGTGGAGACTCCATCCCCAGGCGATCCAGCTGATTTGGAGTCGGTTCGGAGTTGCTCAGGTAGACCTGTTTGCATCTCCAGAAACCACCCACTGCCAGTGGTTCTACTCCCTGTCCGAGGCAACGCTCGGCACGGATGCACTGGCACACAGCTGGCCCCAGGGCTTGCGCAAGTATGCGTTTCCCCCAGTGAGCCTGCTAGCACAGACATTGTGCAAGATCAGGGAGGACGAGGAGCAGGTCCTGTTAGTGGCTCCATATTGGCCCAACAGGACCTGGTTCCCGGAATTCATGCTCCTCGCGACAGCCCCTCCCTGGCCGATTCCTCTGAGGAAGGATCTGCTTTCTCAGAGACGGGGCACCCTCTGGCACCCGCGTCCAGACTTGTGGAAACTTCATGTGTGGTCCCTGGACGGGATGCGGAGGTTCTAGGTGACCTGCCCCAGGAGGTAGCGCTCACTATCGCTTCAGCACGAGCACCGTCCACAAGACGGGCCTATGCGCTGAAGTGGAACCTGTTCGTCGAATGGTGTTCCTCTTACCAGGAGGACCCCCGGAGATGTTCAATCAGAGCCGTGCTTTCCTTTTTGCAACAAGGGTTGGAGCGTAGGCTGTCCCCCTCCACCCTTAAGGTATATGTTGCTGCTATTTCTGCCCACCACGACCCCATAGAGGGGAGGTCGGTGGGGAAGCACGATCTGGTCGTCAGGTTTCTTAGGGGGGCCAGGAGGTTAAATCCTCCGAGGCCTCCCTCCCTTCCCTCTTGGGATTTGGCTTTGGCGCTAAGAGCCCTACAAACTGCCCCCTTTGAGCCATTGCAGTCAGTCGAGTTGAAGTTTCTTTCTATGAAAACCCTACTCCTGACTGCATTGGCCTCAATCAAGAGGGTGGGGGACCTGCAGGCATTTTCGGTCGACGAGTCGTGCCTTGAGTTTGGGCCGGCTGACTCCAGTGCAACACTGAGGCCCCGGCCCGGCTATGTGCCCAAGTTTCCTACCACGCCCTTCAGGGACCAGGTAGTGAGCCTGCAAGCGCTGCCCCTGGAGGAGGCAGACCCAGCCCTAGCTTTGCTCTGTCCTGTACGCGCACTGCGTCAGTACGTGGATAGAACTCAGAGCTTCAGGACCTCAGAACAGCTCTTTGTCTGTTACGGAGGACAGCAGAAGGGGAAGGCTGTCTCCAAGCAGAGGATGGCCCACTGGATAGTGGATGCCATCACCTTGGCCTACGAAGCACAAGGTGTGCCCTGCCCGCTCAGGTTGCGTGCTCACTCCACTAGGGGTGTCGCATCGTCCTGGGCGCTGGCTCGTGGTGCCTCGCTAGCAGACATCTGTAGAGCTGCGGGTTGGGCGACTCCCAACACGTTCGCTAGGTTTTATAGCCTACGTGTCGAACCGGTTTCCTCCTGTGTTCTCACCTCAAACGGGTAGTGGCACTGAGAGGGCCGGCTCAGAGTCGGCTTGCGGCGTCCTTACGCCTAATTCTCCAGAGAGTTCCTTAACCAGGCAAACCCTGTTGAATCCTCCAGCACTCCGGCGTCCGGACGCGGCGGGGCGTCCGGCGCCAGGCCTTCAGCCAATGAATTCTTGAAATCTGGTGCGAGGCTAGTGCCCATATGAGAGACCCTGTCGGGATCCCATATGTGTATTCCACGGTATTCTTATTAGAGCCATGTTTCCCCTGGCGGACCACGTTCTGCCATCTCTAAAGATGCAGCCTGAGCCATCTCAGAGACTTCCATGTGCAATAGGGCCCTTCGGGGTTACTTCACATGTTTGAATGTCACTTAACCCCCTCTGGGAGGAGGTGACTCCGCAGTGTGCCTCTTCCAAGTGGAAGGGCACGCTTCCCAGTGTTATCCTAGTCCTACTGTTTGGGTTGCTCAAGGAACACCAGTAGTTGACCTTCTCTGTGTAGAGCCCGGTCCTATTGTCTGCCTTATAGGAAGGGTCAGGAGCCCTACACAGGGCACTGGAAGGGGCAGCTCCTGTGGCGCTTTGGTAGGGATCCCAATTTCGTCGGTCATCCGACGTGACTCGGAGTGACCGACTGAAAGGGGAACGTCTCGGTTACGTATGTAACCCTCGTTCCCTGAAGGAGGGAACGGAGACGTCACGTCCCGTCGCCACAGTCGCTGTACCACCGCTGAGCTGCCGGGTCGCCGGCTCGGCTCCGAAGCGAAAACATAATTGATGCAGTGCATCAGCTGCCTCTTATGCTCACGCTGTGATCAGCGGCAGCTGGATGCAATAATCGCATGCCAATGTCCATTGGCTCGTTTAGTTACACTCGAAGTGGATTGGTCTCTCTGGCGAGATCCCAATTTCGTCGGTCATCCGACGTGACGTCTCCGTTCCCTCCTTCAGGGAACGAGGGTTACATACGTAACCGAGACGTTTCTCGCAATTCTGACTTTATTTCTCAGAATTGAGTTTTTTCTCTCAATTGCGAGTTTATATCGTGCAATACTGACTTTATCAATTCTCAGAATTGCGAGATGTCAACTCACAATTCCAAGAAAAAAAAGTCAGAATTGTGAGATAAAAAGTTGCAATTACCATTTTTTTTATTTTTTATTCAGTGGCGGAAACAGGCTTTTATATGTTCCACATAGTTTCCTAGTTGAAAATTCTGACTTTGATTTTAATGGAATGTAGCAAGTGTCCCTGACAAAACTGCTCTGAATTGATGTGATTTACTAAAAATACCTGCCCATAAAAACAGCTTCCCATGTCTTTCTGTAGTGCATTTGTCAAGAAATTCAAGTGCCAATTTCAAGCTAGTCAGATGTTCTACGCTGCATTTTGCCTTTGAACTTCCCAAGATTCCTGATTACTGTCTTGGCCTTCACTACAGCACACAGAGAGGGTTCTCACTCAAGACCTCTTTTTCCATTGGAACTGAAGTACAAACTCCGATTTCGGCATCAAATGCTGTCAAGACTGTCACATGTTCGGAGGTTTGTTTTATTATTTGTAGGCTTTGATAAACATTCAGTTGTGGGAATTTACAGACAGGCAGAGGGAATGGCTGAGGCGGGCTTCTAGAAACATACATACTGTATACAAGAGCAACACCAGCTAACGCTATTAATATGTTAACAGGCCACAAGCGAGGGAAAAATCTATCACTTTCTTTCCTCGGGAGATGAAAGAGAAATGGTGCATCTGTTCTACTCTGCTGTTTTTTTTTTAAGAGCAGATTGAGTTTAGGCTTTTGCCTAAGGAACTGCAACAGAAGACAATTCTAGCATACTGCTAAATGTATACTGAGCAAAAATACTGTGTGAAACAATGTGTAATACATTGTGTCACACACTTGTTTTGCATTGTAATAGCATGTTTTATTCTGTGTCCAGTTATCATATTTGTATATATATTCATATATTTTTTTGTATATGTTCTATATAAATTATATTTTATAGTAATATAATATAATATTATTACTAATATTATATTTTATTTTTTTATTATTTATAAAATACTGTATTTTTGACTGTATTTTGCACATTTTAAAAAATATAGTCAAAAAATATATATAAATTATATATATATATATATATATATATATATATTTATTTATTTATTTATTTAAATATTTAGCGGTCAGAATACAATACTGCATACTACAAAAACAGTAGAATAAATACAATAGTATGCAGAGCTTGTTTCACAAGGGAACTGTGAAAAGACTGTAGAGAGCAAGCTGTAGAGAGAAAGAACGAAAGGAAAAAAGTGCAGGAGGGACACTCAGCACATTTTCAAGGTTACAGTCCTTCCTGTCACATAAAGATATAAAGTTTATGAGCTTTAGCATTTCCTTTGTGCTATAAATGTGGATGTGTAAAATAAGGCAGCTTCTCAAGCCCAGAGGGCAGAAAGCCCATCGCTCATGTTCGGTAATGTGCAACCTCAATCTCTAGACACAGATGACTAAATGATTGCTCTGTAAATTCAACAAGACCTTTTGCCTGCACTGTGATTTTACAGAAAGAGACAATCCATGGTGCAACATCGTCACACAAATGCACATATAAGTGAAGCTCAGGACAATGAGTCAAATGTTTGGCTAGTTAGCGTGATCCAATTAGCCCATACTAATTTACTGAAGCCAAAATTTCACAAACATTTCCTTTTCTTTGTGCTGTTAGTGCCAGCAAGCTAACATCTTAGTCTACTAGCTTAGCATAGTGCTAACTGTTTTCTATTGACTAGATCACAATAAGCTGTTTTTGAACAGATACTGAATAAAAATCCTGAATTCGTCTAATTAGTAAGTGGAGTATTATATAATATCATTAACCTTCAGATAGCAAGCTAACAACTTAGCCTAGTACCTTAGCATAGCGCTAACTTGTTAAAAACATTTTTGATTAGCTAGAACAGGATAACAAAGCTACATTTTTGAACAGGTATTGAATGGAAATACTAACACTTAGCTTTCTTCAGGATGTGATTAGTCTTTTTCTTAACAGCACTAGTAAGCCTACTAGCTTAGCATAACACTAACTTGTTAAAAAATGGATTAGCTAGAACAGGATATTATGATAACAAGCTATGTTTTGAACAGGTTCTGAATGGAAATGTTAACAGTTAGCTTTCTTCGGGATGCGATTAGTTGATACTGACTAAGCCTACTAGCTTTGCATAACACTAACTTGTTAAAAAATAGATTAGCTAGCCCTGTTGAAAAAAACAGCATGATGGTTAGGTAGGTTTTAAAGCATGGATGCTGGTCATGTGCTGGTTTATGCTGGTTTAAGCTGATCATGTGCTGGTTTATGCTGGTCATGTGCTGGTTTAAGCTGGTCATGTGCTGGTTTATGCTGGTCATGTGCTGGTTTAAGCTGGTCATGTGCTGGTTTATGCTGGTTTAAGCTGATCATGTGCTGGTTTATGCTGGTCATGTGCTGGTTTAAGCTGGTCATGTGCTGGTTTATGCTGGTCATGTTCTGGTTTAAACTGGTAATGTGCTGGTTTATGCTGGTCATGTGCTGGTTTAAGCTGGTCATGTGCTGGTTTATGCTGGTCATGTGCTGGTTTAAGCTGGTCATGTGCTGGTTTATGCTGGTCATGTGCTGGTTTAAGCTGGTCATGTGCTGGTTTATGCTGGTCATGTGCTGGTTTAAGCTGGTCATGTGCTGGTTTATGCTGGTCATGTGCTGGTTTAAGCTGGTCATGTGCTGTTCCTAAACACATGACCAGGGAATGACTGACCAAATGTTACCTTGACAACGCTGCGCGTGTGTGCAACATTCAGCACTCCATTAGCTGTTGAAAATAAATATTTCTTCTTGTTATTATTATTTTAATCAAATATTGTCTAATTGTGTCTTGTTTACTATTAAACTTTTTCAAACTAAACTTGCTTAAATGTCTTCAATCATATTTCTATCACTGACAAAAATGTTTCGTATTACATTTAAAAAAAAAAACAAAAAAAAAAAAAACTAATTAGCCTGTTCTACTTACGTTTGTATGTGAAGTCGAAATCAACGCCAACTTTGTTTAAAAATGCATTGCAAGATCTCCTAATCAGAGATCACATGATCACAAATGGAAATCACTTCCATGAAGTGACCATCGCATGTTCCCTTCGCTAACGGACTTCTGGAAGGGCCCTTTGTGAATGGATTCAGTTGTTCACTTTAGTTTGGAACGTCCCTATAAATGGCGTCCCCTTCCCGAAGTGCCCTTGAAGGGCACAAAAAAGCCGTTTGGAATTCGCCCTATGATAACAAGCTACGTTTTTGAACAGGTGCTGAATGGGAATGTTAACAGTTAGCTTTCTTCAGGATGTGATTAGTCTTTTTCTTAACCAAACTGGAGCCTACTAGCTTAGCATAACACTAACACTAAAAAAACTGATTAGCTAGAACAGGGTATTATGAAAACAAGCCATGTTTTTGAACACATAAACCCCTTTCACACTGCACATTGGTCCCAGAAAATTGCAGGAGTGCCCTCTGTGTGAACGCAAACACGTACCGGGATTAATTCCGGGATCGATCCCGGGTTGGGGACCTAGTAACATTGCCGGGTTCAGTCCTGGAACGAGCTCTGTGTGAATAAAAGCCAGAACCAATGCCGTAAAGGTTGATAACGCTCATTATCATGCGACTTTTTTACCGGGTGTTTTGAAGGCAGATCAATGTTCCCGACGAAAAAAATATGTGCAAACTGTATTGAGGCAGCAATCACTGTCCGCGCTGAAGCGAAGATCATTCGCCAGTTTAGTGGAATGATACGCGTCGCATTACACATCGCATCCTAATTACGGGATCTTTATGGGTTGTGTGTGAACGCACGCACAGATTCCGGAAAATCACAGCAGTGTGAATGAACCAAAATCAAACGATTACGGGACAAATCACGGCTCACATTATCCGTGTATTTTCCGGAATAGCAGTGTGAAAGAGCTGATACTGAATGAGAATGCTAATGGTTAGCTATCTATGATTAGTCTTTTTTTTTAATTGTAGTGGAGTACTAACGTGTGAGGCATTCTGATTTTGTACAAAAAACTGTATGGCCTTCTGATGTGAGACAAATGAGAATAAATGCGACAGATCAAGGAAATCTTCGCCGTGAAATGTGCACGGCATCATGTTCTTTCCTGTGTGTGTTTTCAGGGAAGTTAATTAAATGTGTGACTCTCTTTTTGTCTCAATTCTGTTATCTTCTGCACCGCTCTATGCCGTCTTTGTTAAGTTATTCATTTCACACATCTACAGTCAGTCAGTCTGACAGCGGCAGACACCATTGGAATAATAATAAAAAAGATATAAAGTCCTTATCAGGCCCCAATGATCTAAATATAATCTGTGTGAGAAGGACCAAAACAGTGGGGAAACGTGAAGATAAGCGATTGTACTGAAACACACACTCGCACACACAGCCGAAATCTCTTTATTCTCTATTCTTTAGTCTCTAGTGAATAGCCGTGGTCACCTGAAGGCGAGCTCCATTCCTCAATGACAAAACAAATCCCCACACAACCAAGAAAAATAGCCAAGAAAGAGTTTCAAAATAACACACAGTGATCCAAAAGCAGTGGTCCCAATGCTGCTCACTAGTTTTTGTTTTTTCCCCCTCAGAACCAAATAAAAGAGAATCTAAAAACACTTTGTCAAGGTTAGTTAGGCGCTTAAGTCGATGCCAAATACCTGCAAGACTGTTTACTCAGGTTTATCGACGTAGCAACCCACATTTCTATTGGGCTGAACACAGTTAAATACAACATGAAACGGCATTCACAATTTATTAAACCTTCTCTAACATGATATTTCTAAGTGAAAATGTTATAGCTGTCAAGTTTCTCTTGGATCTCCATTAAAGACTATCGCAAATAAAGAGTTTTCTCCTCAAACTGTTAGATGTGACACTGTTTCATGTTATATTACCAAAGCTAAAAAGTCAAATAAAACATTTCAAGTACATTTAGTTTTCAATTAGCCTTCGAACTAACTATTCTACTAGCTTAGCATAGCACTAAACAGGAAAAGGACATTTGTAGTTTTTTTTTGTTGTTGTTGTACAGTTAATAGCTACTCTGTACTCCAGATGCTAGCTAGCTACAATATCCGAACTGTTGTTGTTTTCGTTGTTCTAAAAACCCTATCTGTTAATGAAAAATTTACCACCTCCTTGCCCCTGTATACGCAATCTGTTCTTGATTCCAGACCAGAAAGCATCTAAGCAGATTTTCCATCATAGAACTCTTTTCTTTCCGAAAATATGCGCAAAAATTGTACCATTAGCTTGTCACTGGGGCAGTAAAGGTATACATTTGTACTTTATTGAAGATAGTTATTAGTAACTTAAAGTACTAATAGGTACAGTTTTGTACTTTTAGTTGCTGTTGGGACATTAAATGTACATTTTTGTTTTTTTCAATTTCTCTACGTTCAAAATGGTTCAACAATGGGCGCCTGGTCAAAAACTAGCACCATATTGGAATAAAAGAGGTAATAGATACAAGAGGGTTGGCTCTTATGACTTGAGACAGTTAGCAACTACCTGGAACAACCCATGCGAAAAAAAGTGTACCACAGTTTTACTACAAATACCATGGTTAAACTATGGTTAGTGTAGCAAAACCATGGTTAATTTGTGGTTACCATGTTTTAACCATTGTTGTTTGGCTTTATTTGTAGTAAAACCATTGTTAGTTTTCAGAAGGGAACCTAGAAACCACATAGCAATGCCCTAGCAACCACCTACAATGGGATTTACAATGGAAGCAAATCTGTAAGTTTAAATACTCACTGTTTCAATAGTATTGCCACAAAACGTAAACAATAAGAGTGTTAACATGATATTAGTGTGAAAATTGCTTTCTGTTTAAAGTTACATACAATTTTATCATTTTTATTGAAAAAAAAAAGTTACTAAAAAATGACTTTACTTTAAAAAATGACATTTTAAACAGCTTTACAGCTCAAATAATAGACCAATTTTAACAGAGAAATTAATGTAAATGGTAATTAGAATGTAAGAGAATGGGGCCCATCTTGAATACTGACTATTCCAATACCCTTACAAAAATTTACCATGGTTTTATTATAGTAAAATTGTAGTAACCATGTTTTTTGGTGTATTTATTGCCATTTGTTTAACCACAGTTTTACTACAAATACCATGGTTAGTGTAGCAAAACCATGGTTAATTTGTGGGTATTGTAATTTAACTATAGTAACCATGTTTTTTTTTTTGTTGTTGTTTTTTTTTTTGTTTTTTTTTGTAGTAAAACCATGGCTAATTTTTTATAAGGGTAATATAGCCACAAAACATAAACAATATGTGTGAGAAAAAAATGCAATTAACCTTTTCTGTGTAAATTTATAGCAATTTTTTTTTATAAATTTATCGCTATAGCAATGCCATAAGCCTAAAACACCTGTAAAACTAACTTCTTAAACAGATTAACAGCGCAAATAATACGCAAATTTTAACAAAATAATGAACATAAAAGTTTTTTATAAAATTACAAGCTTCACATTTTTGTTTTTAAATGCTTCAAATTTTGCTTTTGCCTCACCGTAACCTAGAAAAAGACGGATAAGTCGAAATTACGCACTGAAATCTCCTACACAATATGACTACAGACATTTATTAAGAACGTAAACAAGGTCAGTGCTAGTTTCACTCTATTTTTAACCCACAAGGCTAGTTTGTCTTAACTTTTATGACAAAAAAAAACATGTTCTGGCTCATATGACCATTCTCATAAAGACATTTCTCTCTCACTGCTTCTCTCTATCTGTCCCAGATTCGAATACCTCCAGGAGTGAGAGTTGATATCTGCTCTGCAGACTGATAATGTAAATTATGAATGCTCAGTTATGACAGGTGTGCAGAGAGCAAACCGAAACCAGTCTGTGGTGGAACAAAGCGGCCGAGTTTTCTCCTCAAAGGTGCGTGTTCTTCCATACCTCCGTCTTCAAGCCGCCCAATTGTATTTACTTTGAAACCGAACCAAGACTGAGATTGAAATGGAACATAAAATGTAAATACACATGTTTCCCCTCCGAGCGAGGACTTCGGTTGCTTTAAAAAGCCTGGCATATGCGTGCGAACATCTTACAAGCGGTTCAACTCAAGGTGAGGATGATGAATACCTCCATATGTTCATTTATTACGGCCGTAACTAAATACACACATTCTCTAGACATGAATGATGTAGCTGATGTGTCTCAACAGTTAAACATGCTCGGCTGCAATACATCAGCGTTTTAGATGTAAACTAGGCTGCGGTTTCCATATAAACCTCTTTTCTTGTTCCCTTTCACCACAATGTCACAAAATGCAATCCTCACTTCATCATGTGGAGAAACAGTAATTGCCTTTTAGCAGAAACCCATTATTACATTAAGCCGACTGTGCTTATCTTGCATGGAACTGACTTCAAACGACTGCAAATTTGTTGTGGGTTTAATTCTGTCAAACACTCTTAAAATGAGCAAAGAATGGGCACTTTTTGCCGTTAAGATGGAAATTGCACTTTAAATGTTAAAGTCTTGACCTGAAGCTATAGATGTCGATGGACCATCAGCTGAATTCGAGACTGTTTACGTCAAGTCTGATGCACAACTGCACATAAATAAAACGCATATCAAAACTATTCAAGCCATGTCTGAAGCTAGTTTGATAATTTTCAAAATAAATTTTATAGATTCATCATATGAACAATTAAAGCGATCATCTTTTCATCTTTTAAGATAAAAAGAGTTCACTGCACTATGAAAATAAGAAGAAACCAAGCTGCAAACATGACTTGTTTTGAACTGCCAAAACTTTCATCAGACAGATTTACATAAGAGTCTTAAAAGACAGAAAAGAAATGGACTATTTAATTAAAATGGTCAGAGAGAGGGCGAAAAATTGTCATGAATTACTTTTTGGTACAAAAAAACTTGCGTAATAATACCAGTGGACATCTGTGGGAAATAATAATAATAATAATAATAATAATAATAATAAATTAATAGGATTTTTTTGGAAAGAAGTATATTATGCTAACCAAAGCTTCATTTATTTGATACAGAGAAAAACAATAATTTTGTGAAATATTATTACAATTTAAAATAGCTGTTTTCTATGTGAATATATGTTAAAATGTAATTTATTGCTGTGATCAAAGCTGAATTTTCAGTATCATTACTCCAAATGATCCTTCAGAAATCATTCTAATATATATAAATAGATTTGCTGCTAAAAAAACTATTATTATCAATGTTGAAAATGTTTTTGTGGAAACCATGATACATTTTATTTTTTAGGATTTTTTTATGAATAGAAAGTTCAAAAGAATAGCATTTATTTGAAATAGAAATCTTTTGTAACATTATAAATGTCTTTACTGTCATTTTTGTGCAATTCAGTGCATCCTCACTGGATAAACGTTCTAATTATTAAAAAAAAAAAGAAATATACTGACCCAAGACTTTGACCAATAGTGTATACAGTATATAAAATCACTGCAAACTCACCGCGGCAGTGGACACCCTCATCGTATCCGTCCTCGCAGTCTCGTACTCCATTGCAGAGTTTACTGAAATGAACACACCTGTGGGTGCCGAGGCACTGGATGTGATTGACGGGACATCTCACCTTTACCTGCCGCAAGCCTGGAGAAGAGAAGGAATTTTAATGAAATCTTGAAAAATTCAACTTCTTCACACTACATTTACATTTATGACATTTATGCATTTGGCAGACACTCACAAAAAGAGGAACAAAGCGGTTTGTGAAAGACCCAACAGAATTCGTAATACATAATGCCAGATTTATCAGACAACTAGATTAAGAAGCAACACAGAAACTAATTTTCAAATATGTTTAAACATTTATCATAAGTCTAGGAAAAAAGTTTTAATCACTTGCTATGATCAAACTGCAGCAATAGTGTGTGCTTTAATATTGTGTGAGGCGGTAATGATGTGTGAAGGTAGTGTAACATTTTGGAATAAAAGTATGTCTTGCATTTGCTAACACAAGACGTTTACAGTCAATTATGCTCACGGTCAATTAAGTATGAATTTATAAAAATAAAAAGAAATGGATTGTTTTTGAATTCTGACTAATTTGGTAATGACACTACTGTCAGTATCAAAGCTACTTTCAGATTCTACTAGGCTGGTGTATCTGTGTTGTCGGCAAATCTCAAGTACATTATAAACAAGAATGTTTTAGATGATTAAAAATCAAAATTCTTGACATGACAGCATAATGACAGCAGTACTGGTAACAGCAGAAAAAATGTGTAAAAAAAGTTGTAGCTGAATTTACTTCGAATGAATTTTCACTTAGAAAGTGCTTGTAAACATCACAAATACTAACAAACAAATGGCAAGTAACTCACTGAATTGAACGTGAAATACAACTGAAGTAGTATTTTCTTGTAAAAATGTATTCCAAAAATCTTTGTTTGATTCACAACTTATATATATATATATCCATCCTACACCCAAAAGTAAAGGTTCCAAAAGTGGACTTTTTGCAGAGACACTATAGAAAGAACCACTTTAGGTTCCTCAGAGAACATTTCTGTGAACAGTTCTAAAAAGAAACAGTTTAAATTTTCGTATGTTAGAAAATAAATACGACAACATGTTGTGTTAAACACATTTGCATACTGCCTCCAAAACCTTCGTCCGTCATGAAAAAATTTGGAACGGGTTCGATTTTCTGCGTTTTTCGCATCCGTAGCAAGGATTTTCACTCAGTGTGCAAGGTTTCTGTGTGTGAAGATGATGAATGTGAAAAAACACATACAAAGATTTCAGACTCAATGTGCAAAGACCTTTAGTATGAAGAACATCTTAATAATCTAAAGAACATTTGTGAATTCTTAAAGAACCTTTTGTGGAATGAAAAAATTCCAGAAATGTTAAAAGTTCTTCATGGCACCATCAAAGGCGATGAAGAACCTTAATTTTTAAGAGTGTAACGACACAAAAGTTAATCAGTTATTGTTTTGTTTGTGTGCAGAATATTTTAAAAATCTAAATAATCTTTCTTCCTTAAAAATAAAGGTTTCAAAAGGAGGTTTTCACAGCGATGCCATAGAAGAACCATTAAAGAACCTTTTGTGGAATGGAAAGGTTCCATGGAAGTTAAAGGTTCTTCATAGAACCATCAATGCCAATGAAGAACCTTTTTCATTTTTTTTTAAGAGGACAGAAAAAGAAGCAACCACATATATAATACATATAAAAAACAACTACAATTCCATTTAATTTAGCAAATAACATGACAGACAGTACACTTGTTTTATTCAGTATTACTGTATGTACTCAAAAAATAAAAAATAAAAAATGCGGGTAGATTTTGACACAAGAATTAACAACAGACCCAAATGGCATAAACAAACTTAAACAAAACAGATGAACAACACAAGTTCTTCTAAAACCTCCACATTCTTGTTTTCCCTCTCTACGCAGTATAAATACAAATAAAAGCCATAAAACCAAGGCTCACCCCCCTTAACTCAATTCATAGGGGTGCTGTGTATAAATGTGATGAGCAAAGCTATTTTAATATTCAACTCCCAGCACAGTTCCTCCTAAATATGTCTCTTAAGCACTCGAGAATTTAGCACGCCACCAGCTGTGTCTTGTGAATCACTGATTGTGCATGGCTTGACATTTCTGGGGAGTCACGGGGGAGCAGAGACCACTGCCAAAACGCCAATATTGATCTCCGTCCAGATCCCCGAAAGTCTCAGCCTACAGTACGTCTGCCTCCTTAACGTTCAATTTCCTTGTAAACGATCACTCGCATGGGTTTTCTTCAAGAGTTTTTTGGAGAAAGGAAGTGTATACACAGGTTTCCCCCCAAGGCTTTTCCCAGCGGACCTCTGCTCCACTTTCATAATCCCGGTAAAAAGAGAATATGTAATTCAACAAATAGGAGAATTGTTTAAAAATATCCTCTCAGTGTCTCTCGCTCTTCCTCTCAGGGCCTCCGGATCTCCAGAGAGGTTCAAAAGTATCTAGGCAGCAGAAGTCAAGATGGAACCTGGAAGATATTGAGGGTGATGTAACCTCATTAATGCAGCATTTTCTATTGTTTTAGTCTCTCTCTGATGGCTTCAACCACAGCCACCCTCCAGTATTAGAGGGGGTTCTCGCTTAAAGACTAATTATAAAGGAATTCTTTTGAAACTAACAGCATAGAGGTACAGACGTTCCAAAAATGTCAAAAATAAGTGTTTTTGTTTTTATACAACATGCATACCTACTACAGTTGGAGCTGCCACGCGGTACACTAACTAACTAACTGACTAACTAACTACCTAAAGTTAAACATGTTGTTGAAAATATATTAAAATCATTAAAAATATATATATATTTTTTTATGTTACATATAATGAAATAAATGTGTGTTGTTTTTAAATTTCGTATAATAAAAACAAAAATCAGTTGAAAATATATAAATGGAAAAAAAAACTTCTCATTTATATATTATGAAATAAATTGTATAATGCATAATAAATTATAATGTATACAATAAAATGTATACAATTTTTTTAAAGTTTTAATGTAGTTTAAATATTTAAATTAAATTAATTATATGTAAATATTTATATACAATTATTTATAGATAGATAGATAGATAGATAGATAGATAGATAGATAGATAGATAGATAGATAGATAATGTTTAATATATATAAATAGTTTTTAAATAGAATAACATTAAAATACAAATAAATGTAAATAATAATTATATACAGTGTTGGGGTAACACATTACAAGTAACGCAAGTTACATAATCCGAATTACTTTTTTAAGTAACTAGTAAAGTAACACATTACTTTTTAATTTACAAGAAAATATCCGACAAGAAAATATTTTTGGCATTGAGAAGAAAGTGTTGAACTTAGTAACTTTTGAAACGTAGTTACTTTTCAGGGAGTAATGCAATATTGCAATGAATTACTTTTAAAAGTAACTTTCCCCAACGCTGATTATATATATTGAATTATATATGATAAATTAAATAAATCCAATTTCCTTCTTCTAAAAAGTGAAGTTCCAAAAAATATTTATTTTATATTTTCTTTATAAGTTATGAAACTTTATGTATAAAAATAAAAAATAAAAATGTGTCGCGCATTTTCACATCACTACCAAAACAGTGTATGTTTTAGTCCATTGGCTGAGACTGATTTTAACTACACCCCTACATTTATGTTCAGGAAGTATTTGTGTGTCACTCTCTCATGGTGAGAAGACAGGCCCATCATTTTGAGGTAAATGTGTTCAAAAGTTATTCCATAACATTTAGTTTTTAAATGTATACCACTGTTCAGAATTGTGCTACCTAACCATGTGCTGATTAGCATCTTTGAGCTTGGTTCAAAAGTATCTGAAATTGTCACTACTGAAACAGTCACAACCGAAACATTTGGTGGAGTTTCCGTAGTGACATCTTTGTTTTTTTGTTTTTTTTTGGGTATTATCCCATAAAATTGTCACTACTGAAACAGTCACAACCGAAACATGTCATCATTGTTTCGGTAGTGACAAAAGGGAACACATAATTCTCATATTTGGGGGAAATAAAAAATATTTTAGTACAGTTATGCATTTTTTTGTATTTTAGTATGTTTTAGTAGTGTTTTATTATGCAAGTTAAAATTCTGTAATGTAATGTGGTCACTACCGAAAATGTGCAGTCACTACCAAAACATGGGATGTTTTGTCAAAAATAAAGTATGCTGAATTATTAACTAAGATGTTATGACAGGTTTTTTTGTATATTCAAATTAATGAATACTTAACTTTGAAATCAGTATGATCAATGTTTTGCCTTTTACAAAGAAAAATTGAATTCAAAATACAACAAATCTCATAAATTACACTTGAAATATTGTTAAAAATGTAATTGTTATTGATTTACCTCTGAAAATTTTGTAATAAAATAGCAAAATATATATATATTTACAATGTACTGTAGATGTAAGCAAAATCTTAAATCAATATAACCCTTCTAATTAATTATTAATTATTATTATTACTGTGTTTCGGTAGTGACAAATTTAGGGAGAGGAGAAATATTCCAAAACTTTCTGAAAATACAATATGAGAATTAACTGCACAATTACTAGAAATGTGTACCTTGGATATTATACAATTTGCATACATACAAATGTTTTGAAAAGACGTTTCCAGCTCTGACTCTGGAGCAATTCTATAGAATGGCTCATATACTAAAAATATATACATCAATTAAAAAATTATATGTATACATGTACATACATGCATATATAAAGACAAAAAAATGCAATTTTCCTTTACATTTTTATATTTATTTATTATATATGCACACTTATAAAATAACAGCACTGGATTAAAGAGAGACTTCTTTCAAGGCTCTTTCATCCATACAAACTGCACAAATTTCAATTTCTGCTTGTGTTTATTGTTTTGAGAATGGATTACACACTAATCTCGTGTGATTAACGGGATGAATATTAAGAGAACGGCAAGTTGGGAAACCACAGATGGTCGTTCACAGACAAGAGATGACAAACTGATCAAAGGAACCACGGTGGTGCGTTTGTTGATGTGCAACGAGAAAAGTCAGAATCTAATTTATACAGCTGCACGTATTGTACAAGCAAAAGTGTATTCTAACTGTACGCAGAGACAATATTCACTATAAAACCTTATATTTATTTAAATGAGCTCGGTAATTGCCAAACTGTCAGGAATAATGAGCAAGGGGTATTTATTTGGCAAATACTGACAGGAAAAATAACTTTAAAATAACACGTTTACTATGTTACCACAAGAAATTTTGCCCGAGGCAACTGACCTCCACTGTGATTTCTTCTAATCTCATAAAAGCCTTGTCAGGAATATTTCTTCCAAATTTCAAAAGGCATATCATTGCCTACTATTTAAAAAAAAGATAATTATGCAGTCTGTCATATGTTCAAAAGCCTCCTGATCTCTTTATCCTCTCAGAATCGCTGCATTCGAGGACTGTGCTCTGTAAAAAACCGCACAACACTTCAGGTAACAATTCCTTCAATTCATCTTTTATCCCAGGCTCAGTACTTCTCATCCAGCAATATTTATGAGTGTGTTTCCCATTTTTACTGAAGCATTTTGAAAACCCATTCATTTAATAATAGAAATGTGAAGTGTGATTGTTTTTGTGTTGAAATCTCATTAAAACGGCACGCAACTTGGCAGAAAGTGTAAAACTCTTTTTAAAAAGATTGTTTATATGAATATGAAGCTTAATAATGCACTCTTGATTAGTTTGTGGTCTTTGTGTCAATGTTAAATCTGAATTTGTCCTTCAAAACCCCCTCAATGATACTCATATTCAACAAATTCAAGCTCAATAAACAGATATATTTATTTGTAAGTGCGTAAAGCCTAAAGTACATGAGAAATATGCCAGTTTACATATTTACTTGATGTTTATGTAGGTTATAAGATGTATGAGGGCATAGGCTAAGTAATGTAAATACTGAAAAATATATATGTAAATAATGATATAATTTTTTTTAAAATATTTAAAAATAAATTACTTTAAAAAATATTTGTGTAAATAATTTTAAATCAATACATTTTAAACATTTTATATGTTGTTTTTTAAATAAATAAAAGTATATGATAAACAAATGAGTTTGTTACAGAGCGACATAAATAGATGGATATTTTTATAAAATATAAAAAAAAATAAAATGTAAAATTATGTTAGATGAATTAAAATTAATACTTTTTATGGTTTTATCTTGTTTTTTACAGAGAGATATTAAAAAATTTTTTTATAAATAAATATATATATATATAAAAGATGTAAATGTGAAAAAAAATAAAAGTATATAATAAACAAATAGGTTTATTATAAAGAGAGACAACTTCATAGATAGATTTTTATAAACTATATAAAATTTAAAAATGTTACATAAATTATCATATATAATGTTAAATTAAATTAAATAAATAAAAATTATTTATACTGTTTAAAAAAACTATATTGTTTTCAAAACAGTGTGAATAATTATTATTACAATTATTAAATAATTATATACAATAAAAATAACTACATTTGTTTTAAATAAAAAAATCATTTATAAAAATATTTTATAAATTATAATAAAATTAAAAATACATTATAAAAGTATTGTGTTGTTTTATATAATATATTTAGAATGTAAATAAATGAATAAATAAATAAATAAAGTTTTCTATATATACATAAATCTACATAAATAGTGTAGATAAATGAAATAATGAAACAAAATGAATAAATGGTGCGATGTGTTTTGTGGATTGACTCACATATGGTTGGTGTTTCATCAGAGCCGTCGGGGCAGTCGAGCTCCCCGTCACACAGCCAGCTCTCAGAAACACAGCTGCGGCCGTCCGCACACAGATATTCCTCCACATCACACGCTTGAGGAAGAGCGGAGAGCAGGGTGGAGAGAATGAAAAATGAGACGTCATGAATGAGATGTTATAGCATGTTTCTCAAGTCTGTGTTGAGTATGGATGTGTTATCAGAGAAAATGTTAATGCTGGATGTGGGTTGACAGTAAAATGACAAATATAGTTTATGTGAGTGAGTGATAATCAACTGTATTACACTGGATGTCAAGAGTAGACCCAAAAGTACCAAAAATAAATATACACAAAAAAAAAGAATATAAATATAAAATGTAAGAATTATTTTATTTAAAATATTTTATATTTAAACTATTTTACATATATTATTAATTAAAACTTAGCTTTTGATGACAACTTAAGACACATTATAAGTAAATAAATAAATAAATGGCATTTTTCAAAACAGTTAAAATATCCTTTAATTAAAACATTAAAATAATTTGAACAAACAAATAAATACTACAACAATTACTACATTATTATTACAATAACTACAATATTACTACATTAACTAACTTTCATAAAAGTAAAAACTGTCCGTCAAAGTTAAACAAACAGTGTAACACCCAAAGAACTCTAGCTTTAGGGGACAAATATGTTATATAGATTTTAATAGAAGCAAATAAATAACTGTAAGAAAGAACTTGTTTGGGGGAAAATATATCGTAATAATAAATCCAAATAGCGACTGTGAATACACGTCCTCAGATTTAAGTGAGTGTGGCCTTCTCGTCTGTTCTTCTCTGGAGAGTTCAAAGAGAACACATGTTCTTTCATTCGCTCAAATGCTTAAAAACCAATAGCCTCAAGTAGCTTGCAATCTACTAAAAAATGCTTGCTCTTTTTTTATCCACGATGCATTAGTGCTTCATAAATAACTAAATAACACGCGAACGGCATGAAACACTTCACAAGACGGTCCTCGGCCTAAACCCAAACAATCCCCACATCCATTTGAGTCTGCAGTAAACAATCCCAGAGAGAAGCAGCAGGGATGGGCCCAACAAAGTGTTGAGACGGGTTTGGTACATCAGACGACGTTTTTCTCGCATTAAAAGCGGTTGAAAAGCACAAAAGGAGAAGCCAGGAGCCTTTCAAGCTGGGAAAAAGTGCGCATTTCCATAACAGAACGACGTGAAGACTGGTGCGTAATAGAGGCGCGTTTGCGGCCTCCTGCTGAGTGGATGGGCAAGACGGTTTGATGCATGAAAGCAGCATGCGTTGTGATTACAGCGGCGCCCAACTTGAATTCCAAATCACTCTTGAGGAGACGACAAGGAAGTGAAGAGTCGAGAGAGGAAGTTCAAAGGAAATTTCCTGTTCGTTTGGCCCTGAGCACTGAGGTACAGGGAAACATGTTTTGGACTCTGGTTACACCAGAGAGAGAAATATATGTACTTCTTTATATAATCATATAAATTCTATAATGTATATAATTACTCATTGTATAGCTTGTGTAGCACACACAATTAATGTGTGTGTAGATAGATAGATAGATAGATAGATATTTTATAATAAATATATTAAATTATATGCACTTTTATATTTGTCCTTATTATTTTTCATCACATGTATCTTTCTTTTCTTCTGAAGCAACTTTTTATGTTAAAGACAGTAGCCAATAATATTACAGTAATATTTCATAACCTCATCAAACCCTAACCAAAAAAAAACAAGTCCCATCCAAATTCCTAAATACAGTTTTCCACTCTGAATCTCCCAAGTAACTCAGAAAACATTCTTACATTAAAGTTATTTTGGATTGTGGATGCTGTTTCATTTTAAATATACTCATAGTATTTCGCAAATTCATATATTCCTCTATATCTCCTATATTATAGGCTTCATTTCTCCTCATTATATACAGCAAGTAAAAACAATCTGCTCAGTTCCCACTGAAAATCCCAGGGAAATCAGTCACGGCTAACATATGCATGTAAAAGACACACATTGAACCTGACCCATAATCCTGAAAAAAATGCATTATGAAAAAAATCAATGCAAACATATTAAGAGGCCTTCATTATTCGTCCCGCCTCGATTTTAAACAAACTCTTCCAATTTCTCTCCTCCATGCCAGATTATCAAGATATTACCTCACACAACACAAACCAGGCCCTCTTACCTTAAACACAAACCCACACACACACACACACACACACACACACACACACACTCCTCACTAAGAAAACATGAATAATTCATCAGCTTATCTTAAAATTCAGTATGGCTTTCTCACACATTATGCCTAATGTGGTTCTGCTCACAGTCTCCGTCACTCTGCGGCTGCTTGTTTTGTACCTGGGAAAATACGGCATGCTGAACGCGTCCCTGACAGCTGCTTTGGAAATATATTTTATGGGAACGTGTGAAATATGGATACGAAAGCAACTCGAATGATGAACATTCACAAAGACGGGTATCGCAATGCGAATCTCGGCGTGCGTTTGTCAATAAATCCAGAGCGGTTCTTGTTTGGATGAAGTGATGAAGACTTCATCTTCTTGGCATGCTAGTATTGCGATCAGTCACACGTAACGTGTTTATTGAATAAAGTATCAATAACTGATTCGAGCTTTCTGCGCTCGTTCTATAAATAAAGTTGTCTGTATGGTGACCGTCCTTGTGAAAGCGCTTTAATGTGACGCTATTGACCCACGACCAGATATATGGAGGAAGTTTTTCACTGCTGCTTGTGCCAAGAGTAACTGTCCTAAAGACTATTAGCTGCTTCCTCTTATTTATTCGTTCTAATGCTTAACTTTAACGTGAAATGATCCTATTTACTTTCTTAAAGTATGTTAAGATTTTATTCAGAAACATAGATCTCCTTAAACAAGTTATGGAAAGTAAAGAGGGGATTTTTGTGGTTTTTCCTACAATTTTAATATAGTAGCAACACATTTATTTATTAAAATGTTATTTTACTAAGCAAATTGAGGTAGAAGATACCTCAAAAAGAGCCTATTATAATGCAACAATAAAAGTGTAAAGGTAAGGTCAAAGGTCACAGAAAAATATATATTTTTAAAAAAATCAATAGGGTAAATAATAGGTTAATTTTGAAATATATTCATGTATACAGCAACCATCAAGTAACATACTAAAAACCCTTAGCAACTGCATAGTTACACCTTAGAAACTACAAACATCTTAGCATGAGCTTTTGCACAATTAAGTTTTTAAAACGTTTAAAAAAAATTATTGTAAATTAAATTAAATACATATATTATGAATAATTAAATTTATTATAAATAAACGAAAATGTATTTATTTTTATATAATTTATTTTTTAAAATGTATTATTTTTAAATAAAGATACATATATTTTAATTGTTATAAAAACTACAAAATTTCTCAAAAATATTAAAAATAGTTATTTCATATATATATATATATATATATATATATATAAGAATAAAAATATTAATATTAACAAATATTGATAAATAATATTAGTTAATATTTATCATTTATAAGTCCATGATGCCAACTTAAAGAAATTTTAACATTACATTTGGAGAAAACTACTACTACTACTACTACTAATAAAATATAACACCAAAATAACTCTAATTTCTGAAAAAGAAAAGAATACTAAAAAGGTATATTAATTAAATATATGTATTAATATAAATTAATAATAAATACTAAAATATATTTTAATACTGCTACTACAATAAATAAATAAATAAATACAAACAAAACCATATACAAAGAGATTCACATAAGTGTAGCAGGAAAAAATTAAAATGTATAAAATAAATAAACAAATAAATGAATACATAAATACATGCATTTTTTAAAAAGTTAAAATATTCTTTAAATAAAACATTGAAAAAAATTGAACAAACAAACAAATACATAAATACTATAATAATTACTTTATTATTTCTACAATAACTACAACAATAACTTACTTAGACTAAAAACTGTCCATAAAAGTTAAACAGACAGACTGACAAAAAAAAAAAAAAAAGTGTTACACCCAAAGAAAAATCTTTAGGGGGGGAAACTGTTATATAGATTTTAATAAAAGGAATAAATAAATAAATAAATAAATAGATAAATAAATAAATAAATACAAAGAGGTTTACATAGGTGTAGCAGGAAAATAAATAAATAAAAGGGTTTTTTTTTTGTTCTTCTGAATAACAATCTGATTAATCATACAAAATAAATACATAAATACAAAGAGGTTTCCATAGGTGTAGCAGGAAAATTAATTAATTAATTAATTAATTAATTAATTAATTAATAAAAGCTTTTTTCTTCTTCTGAATAGCATAATCTGATTAATAATACAAAATAAATAAATGAATACAAAGAGGTTTACATAGGTGTAGCAGGAAAATAAATAAATAAATAAATAAATAAATAAATAAATAAATGCTTTTTTTCTTCGTCTGAATAACATGATCTGATTAATCATACACAATAAAACTAGAAACATTTAGGCCTAAGACAAATAAGCAGGGTCAACTCTGACAGAAATGAACAAGTTTTCTAACTTAATCTTTTCTTGATGCCTCTTCACACAGCAGTAAATCCGTTATTTCTTCATCTGCACAGCTGTAAAATATTCATCAAATAATCTGCCGCTTTTTTAAACAAGGTGCGAGTGAGTGACATTTAATGAGCGCAGGCATATCCTCATCCAGATCTGGATATTTAATTACACCGCGCTGTTCGTCGAGCTGCCCTCGCGCTCCACACATGAACTGCGGCTTCATCAGCGGGAGCGCGCCGCGGATGACGAGCGGCTCCAGCCATTGAGCCGAAGAGATGTTTGCAGTTTCTCTCTCGCGTGATTAATCAATCCCAAACGCGCACAAGCTCGTTCAATTACGCCGCGTGCGTGGGGCCCATATTGATCGTTTTATTTCTGAAATAAGTGGGAAGGACGTGGGCTCGCTGCCAGCTCTTAATTATGAAATATCATTCGCGGTTGCCATAGAGATGTGACACGGTAATGAGGAACGAGTACTGAAACTTCTGGCAGGAAAAAAATAATTATTTTAACTTACTTTAAAAACGGAGAGCAAGTAATACAAGGATGTGATATAGATTCTTACAGGACACCAAAGCATGTTTGCGACATTAATAACTCAAAACACAGTTTTAATGTTCTGTATATGAACTCCAGCATATCCTACTGTAGGCTACGTAAAGACAGTTTTGCTTGCTTTATATTTGCAATAAGCAAAATGGCAAATTAAATTTTAGTAAAAAGGGGGAAACTATGAAAAAGTGTGCAAATGCAAACAAACAGAAATAAAAAGGAGATTTTTTTTTTTTTTTTTTTTTTTTAGAAATATTTAGACAAACTTGGATACAAAAGTGTGATTGTTTTTGTCAATTTTGCTACTAGTTGAATTTAACATGTAAGCATGTCAGAAGTAAAATAAATATAAATTAATATAATATATTATAAAATTATTAAATATATAAAACAAAACATAAACCCATCCCAAAGTCACCACTGGCTGAATTTAACTTTATATGTTTAAGAACCACTGATAGATAGATAGATAGATAGATAGATAGATAGATAGATAGATAGATAGATAGATAGATAGATAGATAGATAGATAGATAGATAGATAGATAGATAGATAGATAGATAGATAGATACAAACAAACAAGTAACTTTAAATATTTAACAACCTAAAAAGTTTTAGAAAATCTATAAATACATAAATAATTAATGAATAAATAAATAAAATACATATATTGTTGATGTTTTAACCTCTGATTACAATAAATAAATAAAGCTATGATTAAAATATAATAATACATTAATATAAATATTGATTTTTTAATTAACTTCATATTATATTAGTATTTATTTAATATTAATGAACAAAGGAAAATATATATATATATATATATATATATATATATATATATATATATATATATATATATATATATATATATATATATATATAATTATTTTATTTTATTGACAAAATATTTTAGTTTGTCTCGTATATTTTTTTTCATGAGATCAGATAACATTTTAAGCTGTCATATGGTCATGTTACAACGTGCCCCTCAGATGTTACAATGTACCCCACCTATGGGGCATGCTGTCACATTTCGCTTCCAATTTTTGACGGCAAATAAAGAAAAACATATACACTGTAAATATGAAACAAAGCGGCATATTTGTACTAGACAAGTGTTAAATTACTGTGGATAAAAAAATTATACTCTGAACCCTATGTCGATTTACACTATTTGAGAAAGTCAAAAAGTGTTACTTTGTGCCCCGCGCTCCCCTATATATATATATATATATATATATATATATATCACTGGTGGTCTCAGATATTTGGACTCCACTGTTTGTGATGTGGCCTACAAAGTAACTAATTTAATTTATCACTTGAAGCCCTAAAAAAAATGTGAAATGTTTTTCTTGCAAAGTTGTATTTTGAGGAGCCTTTGTATATTGCAAGTTCTGTTATCTCAGAAAATAATTTCAGGAATTTTCTCTACACATTTCTTCCTCATCTGAAAGCTGTTTTCATGCAAAAAAGTTTTGAAGGTGGAAAAAGTGTGATTTTCATAAACTAAGCCTTTGCTTCAAGAGTAGTTTGGAATGTCATCTCTGTGTTTCTCAGGGTCAATCAAACTGTCTGCTTGTCATGAGCTTCACAAACATGCTCTCGCAATAACCTGCAACAGCTTTTAGCAACAAAAACTGATGTGGAATGAGACGACGAGTCCTTGGACGCTCTTTTATCATTTCAATCTACATCACAGGGCATTCTGGCTTTGTGAAATGACAAGATCCAGCCTCGCCAGCTGTCTTCATTCTGCGAGCCGCCATTTTAAAGTCTGAAACGCTCTTCTCTTATCGCAGATGTCACCACAAAAACCTCCAGTGGAGGCGCCAAAGAAAAAAAAAAGTTCAATGAAACGATTTTGCGTCAGTTGTCCTGAGATTTTATCTGTTTCATCAGATATCTGAATTTCTTTTATCTTTGCAAAGTCAGATTTGCAAATGAAACATCATAGTTTTGCCTTGTATTAGATAATACTTCCTGTGCCTTCCTGTTCGCTTTAATAAGCGTTTGGCTGTAGCTTTTATTTGTGGATTCTGATTGGCTGAGGCTTTGTGAACTCAAGAGACCGTCTCGCTTCAGTTTCCAAAGCGTTTCTGAATGGTTCGGTTTCATAATGGGGCTAGATTAGCATAACAGAGCGGTGCTTCACAGTACGTACAGTATTTCGCTCTCACTGGGACATCCTGAGTGGAATGATTCAGCTGGAATAGAAAACAATTATTTCATTTAATATCACATTCAGCTGGCCTTTTTAAAAGAATCACACAAAGGAGCTCAGACGTATTGTGAACAGAATTTCTGTTGCCAAGGCTAAGAATTAAGCTGGTCGCACACCGGATGAGTAGCGCAGCGCCGCGTCGCGTAGTGCCACGTCTTTACATTGTTTTGAATCGTTGCTAGGTGATGCGTACACTCATAGAAAACAATGTGTTCGAATTTTAAAGACCTTGCGCAACGCGGCGCTGCGCTACTTGTCCGGTGTGCGATCAGCTTTAAAGGTATAGTTCACCCAAAAATGAAAATTCTGTCATTAATTACTCACCTTAAGACCTTCGTTCATCTTCGGAAGACAAATTAAGATATTTTTGATGAAATCCGAGAGCTTTCTAACCCTCCATAGAAAGCAAAGGTACTACTACGATCAAGGTCCAGAAAGGTAGTAAGGACTGTCACTAGGGTGACACGGAGAAGAAGAATTTGTTGAATAAAGTTGTTATTTTTGTTTTCTTTGTGCACAAAAAGTATTTTTGTAGCTTCATAATATTACGTTGAACCACTGATGTCACATGGACTATTTTAACGATGTCCTTTCTACCTTTCTGGGCCTTGATCGTGGAAGTACCCTTGCTGTTTATGGAGGGTCAGAAAGCTCTCGGATTTCATCAAAAATATCTTAGTTTGTGTTCCGAAGATGAACGAAGGTTTTAAAATGCTAAAAATCACACAGAACACCACCCAGAAACACCAAAAATACCTTAGCAAACCCATTGGCCAATTTGGAGTAGACGTCAAAGTTACGGCAGAAAAACACTGGAGGGAAACAGGTAAAATCCATTTAAATAAGAGAAAAAAATGTATTGTTGTGCCTTTGGATCTCAGAATTGGAATGCAAATCATTTTTTATAGAAAACTGTCCTCAAAGATGACATTTGAAACTAAACGCAGATGTTTAAACGGACAGACTATGGATGAAAACTGCTATGATTACTCTACTTTTAAAGAATAAATTTGATTTAAACAATAGGTCTACATAATATTCACATATGCAGTTAATAGGGGACATGTTGTATTAGTCCTACAGTTACAGTTCGAAATACTATTTAAAACTATAACATACATAACATTTACCTATTTTATCTCACAATTCTGCCTTTTCTAGCAAATGCAAGTTTATATCTTCTAGTTCGGACTTTATAACTCGATTTAACGGAAAAAAACGCCATAAATGAGGGATATACACTCATGATTCTGAGCCGAGGGGAAACAAGAGAATGACGAGTTGATTTTTTCTTAGCGGAATTGTGAGATATAATCTCGGAATTGTGAGATATATTCTCGGAATTGCGAGAAGAAAGTCAGAATTTTGAAATATAAACTCAAATTGACCTTTTTTCATTCTTTTATTCCATGCCTTCTATAGACTGCTACTTGAAAACTGTCATTTTCTGCCAAAAAATTGGTCTATAGCAACATGCTAAAAAAACAACACTCAAAACACTATCCAAAAACACTTTAACAACCCCATAGCGACATGCTAAAAGCCACCCAGAATGCTCTTCAGTAGCATCAACCTAGAAACATGCTAGAATCAATCCAGAACACTTCAGATACCACATAGCAACACGCTAAAAACATGCAGAACTCCCTACAGTAGGAACAACTTAGCAAACATGCTATAAAACAACCCAAAATGCTTTAGCAACATGCTAAAACCACCTAGAACAAGCTACAGTAACAACTGCCTGGCAAATGTGCTAAAAACCATAGATATGTATAGCTAGATGCCCTATTAGTGGCTGTTTCAATGGGCCGCTATACTTAAGCCGTCCGCCATATTGGAATGTTCGTTAACACTCGAGAGCAAATTGCCGGTGCATCTATACTGCAACTGTAGTTATACGCATGTATGAATATTTATATATAGATTTTGCTAAACTAACACAATACAACAAGACGAAGCTGTTGGCTAACGACATTTAAAAGCTACTTCAGTTTAAAAACCTGTAATATCGAGTTAATACATATTAAAAACATACACCAACACATTCTTACCTGTAAGTTTATCCAGTTTCTTCAGGAATTTAAATTTAGTCAGTTTTTACAACTAGATGCTGCGCAATGTTGTTGCATCTTGAAATTCATTGTTTGTTATTGTGAGTGACGACATAGACGTTCCAAGATGGCGGACGTGTCTGAAACGGTCAAATGTGACATCTACCTATACATATCTATGCTAAAACCACCCAGAACACCTTAGAATTAACGACAAATTATCAACAGACTGTTTTTTAACACCAATTAGCCACACTTACAGAACAAGACCAGTCATTACATTTAATTTAAATAAATTTCAATCATTAGGGGAAGAAAAAAAATAAATAAATAAAAAAATCACAATAACCATAAAATGGATATAGACAAGTTTACTTGGATTTTCTGCAAAATACCTCATTTTTTATTCAGTGGAAGCAAATAAGTGAGATGGTTTTGGAATAACATTACATCACTTTTTTGCTCTTTTCACGCATCCTCACCCTTCTAATCTGTTCATACATTCACTGCAGTATTGTACAGGCTACAGGAGAAACTCCAGATAAGAGAGAATTAGGAGAGAGAGAGAGAGAGAGAAGAGGAGAAAGTGCAATTACGTTGCTCACTCAGTTGTGTAATAGAACATGGCTTTTCATCTATCAATACACGATCAACTTAATTGTTGAGTAAAAATGAGCGTGCATTTGCATGTTCACGCCTCTGTCATCATGCATGTGCTAATGTACATTTTGCTATCATAAACAAAAATCTATCACTTCCTTCCAGAGTAGAATGTAGCACCAAATTTTAATAAAACATGAAAGCACTGTCCTATAAATAATTTTAAATTACATTTACATTAAATAAAGTTCTGAAAAGCTATATATATTCATTTATTTATTTTAAAATAATATTTAATTAATGAATAATTAAAATCAATTTATTAATAATAAATATTTTAATTATACATTAAGAAATAAGTAATATTAATATAATATCAATAAAAATAAGTTATATACAATCCAAAAATGATCATTTGCCTAAATTACTATTAGTTAAATTTACAATAATTATAATATTTAATAAAATAATTTAGCACTAACAAATTAGAAAATAATATCTATCTATCTATCTATCTATCTATCTATCATTTTCCTTTATATTTTTATTTTTAAATAATATGAATTATTATATATAATATTTATTTTTAAATAATACGAATTAACTATTAATTAAATTAAATTAAATTCATTTAAATTACATTAATAATAAATATTTAATTATACATTAATAAATAATACTAATATTAATAAAAAATAAGTTATATACAATCAAAAAGCTATTATTTGCCTTTAGAGTATACTAAAATAAATTATTAGTTAAATTTACAATAGTTATAAAATATATAATAAAATAATACTAATAAATTAGGAAATATCTATCTATCTATCTATCTATCTATCTATCTATCTATCTATCTATCTATCTATCTATCTATCATTTTCCTTTAAATGTTTATTTTAAAAATATTACTTAAATTAAATTAATATTTAAATTTTATATTAATAAATAAAAAATAATAATATAATATTATTTAAAAAGTAGAATACAATCAAAAAGCTATCATTAACTTTTAAATCAACAAAATTAATTATTAGTTAAATTTACATTAGTTATAAAATACTGTATATAATAAAATAATATAGTACTAATAAATTAGGAAATAATATCTATCTGTCTATCTATCTATCTATCTATAAAATAAATATTTCTAAAATATACATAAAATATAACAAAAAGCTATCATTTTATCACTTAGAATGCACAAAATATTGTCATTATTTTAGTTACACTTACAAGAGTTAAATAAATAAAGTATTCTTTAACAAATTATTAAATTAAATTATTTAAAATTATTTAAATTACTTGATCAAAAACAAGGGCACTTTATTATTATCATTATTATACAAACAAACAAATAAATAAATAATAAATAATATATATATATATATATATATATATATATATATATATATAAATAAATAAACAAACAAACAAACAAATAAATAATATATAAATAATTTGGATGGGATTGGATTAGATGACAATAAAAAAATAATAATAATTAAATAAAAAACCTTCATGTCTTCAATTCAGACGGGACTGAAATCACTAAATCTGTGAATCACAAAAATTCCTGACCTCCTCAGGGAAAACTAGTCCTCTAGTCAGTCCATACATGTTTATCTTTGTCAATGTGTGTGTGCTGCAGTTGTGCTGGAAGTCCCTCAGGGTCCATCTTTCCAGTCGCGTCTCCCAAATGAGCGAAAGCAAGAGACGCCCCTCACTAACAGACTCCACCACCCCATTCATCCGGAAATAACCAGTTCTGGCCTCTTGCTCAAAGAAAGATGTGGTTGAGAGGAAACTGAAGTGTCAGAGGAAGGCTTCAACCCTAAAATGCTGTAAAAATCGGCCTGTCTTGAGCGCTCTGCAGACAGACCTGCATGTTACATTACTCATACCGGCTGAGCTCCACTTCCTGTCAACTCTGGTTCCTCACCGGCTCCTCGGCTGGTTTAAGGGCATTTAGCTGTCAGAAGCGCGATTGTGTCCACATTCAGATGACAAGAAAGGGCCACGGAAGGGCAAACGGAGACAAGACCTGAAAACTGGACGCGGCTGAGAGGAAATATTTGTCTGCTGTTCTAAACTGCACTGTGGGGGAGGCCTTCTGAAGACAATAAACACAGAAGAAACACTCTGCTCAAATGACGCTGAATCTGTGAGGACTCATCTACTGTGAGGAAAGATCTGGTTAAAAATAAATCTACACACTAGAATTCAGGAACTTTTGGATGCTGCACTTAAAATTATGGGACGATGCACTTATTTTTGCATGTCAAATTGTTTTAGTATATTTGTTATATTAAAATATTATTATATGTATCATTGTGTTAATATAATAATTAACATTAAATATTAATATGAATATTTTATAAAAAATATTAGTTAACTTATTGTTAACTATAACAAATTACATACACATTTAATAATAAATATTTTAACTAATGTTTAATTACTACATTTAATTATATTTATATTTATATTATGAAAGTTAAAAAGGTTGATAATTAAAATGGGTATCATATTTTAAAATATACATTTAATAATTGATAATTATTTACATATTGTAATAATAGTAATCATTATATAATATACTATACTGTATAATATACTACTATATAATATAGAAAAATATAACATGCATAACATAATATTTAACATTTTAATTATAATTTAAAATAATAGTTTTTAATATGCAATTAATGTATTAATTATGATCATTTATGGATTTATATATAAATATTTAAATAAGCTAAATTGTTTAATTAGTTTTAATTATAATTAATTACTTTTAATTATAATTTAACTTTAATAGCAGATAGTAGCCTATTTTATTTTTAAACACTGTTTATATACATTGATGAAACTTTTGTAAATATTTATGTATGATTCAGTATTTTCAAATCTAAAATGAAAATATTAAAATATTAGCTTTTTTTTTAAATTATACATACATTATCTATCTAAGTTATTAAAAAACAGATAATTAAAAAAGTTATTTAAAAAATATATAATATAATAAAACAATATTTGTTACTGAATTATAACTATATTTTATGCAATAGCATTTATATACTACTGCAAAGAATACAATGGTATTACCATGATGCATGTTTTAAAAACCATTGTATAATTATTTCACTTTTTTGTACTTTTTTAGTTCAAAATCAAGTTAAAATGATTCTTAAAAATTACTGTTAATGGGTTTAGTCAAATAAATTAATTTGCAATTAATTTGGAAAACGTTCTTGTAATTTAAATAAATAAATAAATATATATATATATATATATATATATATATATATATATACACATACATACATACATACATATATACATACATACATACATACATACATATATATATATATATATATAATTATTTTATTTTATGTATTTATTTATTTATTTTTTATGGCTTGGGTGTCAAGACTCAAACTGCAGTTCTTCAGAATCATTACTAATATGTTACCAGGTATTGATTAAATGTTTAGTCTACATTTTAGACCATGAATGCGTTAAAGTCATCACAAGTTTGCTTCTCAATGGCTCTTCTTGCATTGCAACATGTAATCTTAGCATTTTCACTTGCAAATTACCTCTAAAATAAACAGAACCGATTCCCAAACATGCATTTCCATGTAACCTATACATGAGCCTAAACGTCTATTTTCGCATCCATCGCATTTGCATCCAGTAACTCAGTCACGGTTCTAAGATTTAATCATGATTTGAGTGTGTGTGTAAATGTGACACCGCAGGGAACATTAATACACGCCTGCGCCGATCGCTTTCACCAGCTGTAGTGCGCAAAAAGTGAGGGGTTTTTGGGTCATTGCACATGATGGAATCCGCCTCGTTCCCGGTAGAAACGCCATAAATGCTAAACGAGCCACAGAAATCAAAAAACATCTACAGAACACCAATGATCTCGCACAGCGGTATCACCCATCTGCCGCCCTGTTATAGCGGAGCGTTCTGCTCGAACAAAATACGCACGTCCTCAAAGTCACTTCCTCAGTTTTTCGCTGCGAGGATGGAAAAACATGCAGCGTTTTTCCACTCGGGTTGATAAAACCGCGAACACATGGTGCCCTCTGTTCGACATCGCAATCATACAAAGCCGTTTTGAGGGATCCTCCGCCAACATGCCGCAATGGATGTTCGCGGCCACCTGCGAGCTTTATGCCGTTTGGCCTTCGCGTGAGGGGCGTCCTTTCTGACGGGACCGGCTCGGGCGTTTTGGCGGGCAGAGATTCAGACGGGTCCAGATAATGTCAGCGATGGTGAATGTGGCTCGAACGCTCGTATTCTTGAAGAGAACGGACATCTGCTCCGGGGGAGATTCATGCTGAAAATGCAAATCAAGGGAGAGCAGGAAGTTTTGTTGTATTCATACACTGTCATCATTTTTTAACCGAGTGAGAAGTTGCAGGCCAGTGTAGGATGATTCACAAGAATATGGTACAGTATTGGTATCAGACCATTAAAATATGGTACTTTGATTTATATGTGTAAAAAAAAAAAAATGAATAAGATTCATATGGCATGATACTACAAGTTACAATACTTCAGTGCAAGCCAGGGTTTTACCATGCATATATATATATATATATATATATATACATACAATTTATTTGAAAGAAACATGATACTAAAGATCAATATAATTGTATTTTTTTATCGTTAATAATTAATAATTATTAATAATTTAATTGTATTATTTTGTATTATTTTGTTTCGGTTTAGTTCTGTTTAGTATAAGTTTAGTAAATTAATGGTTAATTATTAAATATAGTATGCCATGATGGCATGGTACATGTGCAAAAAATCTTCTTCTTCTTCTTAATAATAATAATAATAATAATAATAATAATAATAGAAGGTATATTTTAATAGTAAAATATTACTATTATTGATAATAACAATAATAATTATTAGTATTCTTAATAATAATGAAAATAGAAGTAGAAGGTTTATTTCTAATAGTAATAATAAAAATTATGATGATTATTAATTCATTAATAATAATAATAATTATTATTATTAATACAAAATAATAATAATAATAATAATAATAATAATAATTATTATTATTATAATTATTGTTAACAACAATAACAATAATAATAATCATTATAATAATAATAATAATTAGTATTAGTAGTAGTAATAGTAGTAGTATATTCTATTTTTAGTGTTCTATACATTATGTATACACATATAATTTATCATAATATTTAGCAAAAATGCTCATTCATTTTCCTAAAACTTTAATATTTATTTAATTTTTAGTTTCATGTTTCTATACATATATTATACATAATTATTTTAGTATAATTATTATTCAAATAATGTAATAAAATCATTTCTAATATATATTAGTAGCAATAATATCCATATTAATAACATTAATTTAGCAAAAATGCAAATCTTTTCATTAAAAAAAATCAATACAGTACATACAGTACAGTACAGCTTTCTCTGGATAATCATTTCAATCATCCAAAAGCATTTCAAAGTGCATTTTTATCAAACTCTCGACTCAAAATGCACAACCATACACTTAAAAGACCTGAAAACTGATCATCTTTTCAAATGGACAATTTTATGAATTGCACAAGACACTCAAGTAGCTCCTCCATCTGCAAAACCCATTCCAATCCCCCTAGACATCAATAAAAGCCTGTCCTTATTTACACAGCCAAGAAGTGAACCTCATCCGCATCCCCTGGGAAACCTTACCAGACATAATTCCTGTGATAATAATATCCACAACCATTATAAACGACTGGAGTAGAAGCCCTTTCAAACATCACCGGGCCGCAGTCACTTAACTGTCCACGGGTTCAGTGGGTCAGTGGTGAAACGGCCCCGCTGGGCGGCACTCAGCTTGCTAATGCACACGTTAAGGGCTGCGGATGGAGTGAGAGTTGTTGCGTAAGACCCATAACGGTGCTCTCGAGTGTTCTTGGAAACACACGGATCCATTATCTCCCGTACTTTTATTACGCCTAATTAAAACGTAAGGACAATAGGGTCATTTCGTCTTTTTGAGGCCTTCGGCGTTGGACGAAATCTGCTGCTCAAACACCAGATGACTCACTTCATATTCAACGCGTGTCGTGGGATGAAATACGACGCTATGACGTCAAAAGGTCCGATAACGAATTGCAACCCGATTTGCATCGTTTAAAAGCTCTAAAAGGGTCTTAATGGGATAGTTCACCCAAAAATGAAAATTAACCCATGATTTACTCACCCTCAGGCCAACCTAGGTATATATGACTTTCTTCTTTCAGACAAATCCAATCGGAGTTATATTAAAAATGTCCTGGCTCTTAAAAGCTTTATAATGCAATGGGCGTGCATTATAATGCATTGAGAGGTGATGAACGCAGAAGCACGGCGGAGACAGCAAACTGAAAAAAATACAAAACAAGGATTTGTAAAGAAAAATGTCAGAGGATTTTGATATAAGCCATGAGGAGACTGGTTTTCCTTTGCTAAAGTAAGGAAACTTTCCTTCCTTTGCTCCTGTAAACAAACATAGATATGTATACGTAGATTCCTCATTAGCGACTGTTTCTATGGGCCGCTATATGCAAGCCGTCCGCCATATTGTAATGGTCAACTTCGAAACTGAATATTCCAAAGATGCCACAATCCTGCACAGAACGGCTCTATGTGCGAACCTACAGTATGGTGAATGATGTCAAGTTGACTGTTCCAAGATGGCGGCCGCATCTACGTGCCTGGAATGGTCCAATGGGGCATCTATACATATCTATGTAAACAAACGTTAGTTCTCGCAAGACTTGCAAATTCTCAATGGAGCTTACACTACATTGACGTCCTACATCATCTGCCGGAACAATGTTCTATTGTGAACACAGTTAGCAGAAGTTACAGAAAAGTGTTTGTCATGTTTTAAATATGGATATTTTTTTCTTACAAAAACGCATTGATTCGCTACAGGAGGATTTTAGTCACCCCCCGGAGCCATGTGAGGCACGTTTTATTGTGGATGGATTCACTTTATTTGACGTCTTTTGGACTTTTGAACGCTTTTAAGAGCCAGGACTTTTTTTTAATATAACTCTGTATTCGTCTGAAAGAAGAAAGTCATATATACCTATGTTGGCCTGAGGGTGAGTAAATAATGGGCTAATTTTCATTTTTGGGTGAACTATCCCTTTAAAGTGTCCCTATTATGGGTTATGAAAGGTTCATATTTTGGTTTTGGGAGTCCCCAACAACAGGTTGACATGCATGCAAGGTCGAAAACACTTTCATTGTCTTATAATATGCATTTATTTTTACCTTATTTGCTCAACGACTCCCAAACGATTCGTTTAACGATTCGTTTTTCCAAACCCCTCCTTTGCGTGACGCTAAGCTGCGTGATTGGTCCGATTGGTCGATTTCATTTCCATTTCATCATGCCTGTATGCCTGATAAAGCAGCGTTTGTGAACGCAGTGCTCCTTTGTGTACAGCATTAGCAGGGAAACAGCTATTTTTACCGCTCCAAAAGTGGCACCTAGTGGCAAAGAATGAATTTGCATTTTCATTCAGACCAACTCGAAAAGACCAACAAGTGGGCGGGCAATATGCTAATATTTCATGTTGACGTCATTGGGATTCGTTTTACAAACGACTCATTTCAATGAATCAGAGTCGACTCTTTCTTTTGAGAGACAATAACTTTATACACGGTGCATTTTCAGATTTAAAACTTTGCAGGATGTTTTCATTCACTTAGAGCTGTGTTACACACTGCATGAAAGGTAATTTTCAAAAATCCATAATAGGGGCACTTTAATGACACAGGAACTAGAGTTTATGTCTATCTATTAGCTCAAGAGTCAGCCTATCGTACACGGACCTGCAAACGGGTTGCATAAGTAGCCCAACGGCGCACTCGTACGTCCCTCATCGGTTCAGGTGCACTTAGGGCTCTTAAGTGAACTTACTTTTGCTGCATTGCGCATTTCAGAAGCCAGTTTTTGTCTCGAGAAGCATTCCAGACACTTGTGTGCTAGTTCCAGTCGTCTGTAAATACGCAGGTTGCGAACTCTAGTTAAAGAGGACGAGAGTGGTGGAGAAGCAGGGGTGAAATTGGTTTGTGAGAGTTGGATCGTCCTTCACACGGACCACTAACTTTGAACCCCCTCTGCGCAACAGTAACCCACAGTAACATGCAGGTGTTTCATCAGAGAAAACAATCGGAGAGAATCGTGTACGTGACCCCGGACCACAAAGAAATATGGTCCAATACTTGTGCATTGTGGGGGTTTAGTGTTCTTTAAAGGAATATGTTCTGGGTTCAGAATAAGTACTTTGATATTACTGAATTCATATCACAGATATCACATTTGAGATTAACATATTCATATGCCATGTATGTAGGCTACATGAAACTCCAAGTTGTTTTTTTTTTTCAATCATTCTTTATTTTTAATTACAATTTTTTAGTTTCAGACAGATAGATAGATGCTTTACAGTGCTGTCAAATGATTAATTGCGATTAATAACATCCAAAATAAAAGTTTATTTGTGTGTGTAATAAATAATAATAAATGATATTGCATTATAATTAAATGCAAAATGGCTAGCAATAATAATAATAATAATAACAATAACAGTAATAATGTTATTATATATTATTATATAGTATTTGTTTATATTATTATTATTATTATTATACTATTTGAGTGTATTATGATATATTCTTGTATAACGCTATTTGCATATAGTATTATATGTGTGTGTATATACAGGTGCATCTCAATAAATTAGAATGTTGTGGAAAAGTTCATTTATTTCAGTAATTCAACTCAAATTGTGAAACTCGTGTAATAAATAAATTCAATGCACACAGACTGAAGTAGTTTAAGTCTTTGGTTCTTTTAATTGTGATGATTTTGGCTCACATTTAACAAAACCCACCAATTCACTATCTCAACAAATTAGAATATGGTGACATGCCAATCAGCTAATCAACTCAAAACACCTGCAAAGGTTTCCTGAACCTTCAAAATGGTTACACAATAGCCTATACAATCATGAGGAAGACTGCTGATCTGACAGTTGTCCAGAAGACAATCATTGACACCCTCCACAAAGAGGGTAAGTCACAGAAGGTCATTACTGAATGGTTGGCTGTTCACAGAGTGCTGTATCAAAGCATATTAAGTGAAAAGTTGACTGGAAGGAAGAAATGGGGTAGGAAAAGGTGCACGAGCAACAGGGATGACCACAAGCTTGAGAATACTGTCAAACAAAGCTGATTCAAACACTTGGGAGAGCTTCACCAGGAGTGGACTGAAGCTGGAGTCAGTGATCAAGAGTCACCACGCTCAGACGTCTTCAGGAAAAGGGCTACCAAGCCACTTCTGAAACAGAAACAATGTCAGAAGCATCTTACCTGGGCTAAGGAGAAAAAAAACTGGACTGTTGCTCAGTGGTCCAAAGTCCTCTTTCAGATAAAAGTAAATTTTGCATTTCATTTGGAAATCAAGGTCCCAGAGTCTGGAGGAAGACTGGAGAGGCACAGAATCCAAGCTGCTTGAAACCCAGTGTGAAGTTTCCACAGTCAATGATGAATTGGGCTGCCATTTCATCTGCTGGTGTTGGTCCATTGTGTTTTCTGAAGTCCACAGTCAACGCAGCCATCTACCGGGACATTTTAGAGCACTTCATGCTTCCTTCTGCTGACAAGCTTTATGGAGATGCTGATTTCATTTTCCAGCAGGACTTGGCACCTGCCCACACTGCCAAAAACACCAAAAGTTGGTTAAATGACCATGGTGTTGGTGTGCTTGACTGGCCAGCAAACTCACCAGACCTGAACCTCATAGAGAATCTACGGGGTATTGTCAAGAGGAAGATGAGAGACACCAGACCCAACAATGCAGATATGCTGAAGGCCACTGTCAAAGAAACCTGGGCTTCCATACCACCTCAGCAGTGCCACAGACTGATCACCTCCATGCCACGCCGAATTGAGGCAGTAATTAAAGCAAAAGGAGCCCCTATCAAGTATTGAGTACATATACAGTAAATGAACATACTTTCCAGAAGGCCAACAATTCACTAAAAATGTTTTTTTTTATTGGTCTTATGAAGTATTCTAATTTGTTGATATAGTGAATTGGTGGGTTTTTGTTAAATGTGAGCCAAAATCATCACAATTAAAAGAACCAAAGACTTAAACTACTTCAGTCTGTGAGCATTGAATTTATTTAATACATGAGTTTCACAATTTGAGTTGAATTACTGAAATAAATGAACTTTTCCACGACATTCTAATTTATTGAGATGCACCTGTAGTATTATATACGTGTGAATATTATATCTATTAAAATATATAAAAAATTATGTAAACTTTGTTTTACATGCCATAATCATTCAGTAAAACCATGTATATATTAAAGTACTTTAACTTAACTTGTACTAAACCCAGAATATTCCTTTAAAGAAGAAATTTTGAAAATCTTGAATTTCCCTTGTGGATTAAAAAAGCATTAGTGATAATATTCAAAGACTTTATTAATGTAAATATTTCAGAACACACACATATATAATACTATGCAAATAGTATTATATAAGAATATATCGTATTATACGCAAACAGTATAATAATAATAATAATAATAATATACACATATACTATATAATAATATATAATAACTATTATTATTATTATTATTATTATTATTATTGCTAACCATTGTGCATTTAATTATAATGCAATATTATTCATTTATTTATTTGTTTATCTAAGTTTCCAATTTTACTAAAATCACTGTAAAAATAATGCTTTAAAAAGCTTTACAGCTCAAGCAATACAGAAGAATTATCCTAAGTGCTTTTATAAAATTATAAGCTTCACATTTCTGCATTTAAATCTGTCCCCATTCACTTACATTGTAAGAGCCTCACCCAACACAATTAAGAAAGAGTCCGGTCAGGCACTTACAACCAAAGTCAGTTGGACCTACTTTGATAGATTTAAATGCAGAAGCGTACGCATACAATGAAAGTGAATGGGGCCAATTATTGCAGGATTTGAATGCAGAATTAAGCCATCAATGTACCATTTTAAGTCTTTCGAACGCTACCAGCACAAATTCTACCCTGACAGGAGTTTAAAGTGACCCACTTGTGGGGAAATTTGAAATGGGACGAGATGACAAGATCATTTGTTCCCATTTAATTTAACTGGGATGCAAATGATGTGTGAGATAAACAGCCTGAGGCAATGTCAATACTATCACCATCAGCTAGCAGAAAAACCAGAGCTCCATGCAAACCCAGAAGATAAACAACCAGCAACGAATGTGTCTTGTAAACACACGGGTGACGTGGATATCAGAGACATTATAGTTGGAAAGGCTCTTTCAGCACCATGGACAGCGTCTGATTTTGCTGACGGATCCAGAAATATAGCCATCCGTTCTTGAGGGACGCTCCAAATAAAATGAACTGATAAATAAATAAACAGGAGGCTTTCAGCAGTAACTCTGGTTTTGAAGCATAACACACATATAACTCTGACACATGACTCCAGTTTAGTTTGCTGACGGCAGTCAGCTTGGAAACTCTCTCGGTCGTTCGTCTTCATTAACGCTTACAGTGAGCAACACAAATATGCAAACATTCATGCCAAACTTCATGTGTTCGGTTAATCATCCTAACTAGACATCGGAAAAGAACTGGAAAGTACTCGCCAGGAATTGCAAGGAAACAGTGCTCCAGAGATGTTTATCCACATGCAACAAAAGTATTCTATATTATTATATAGTAAATATTGTAATAGTATAATGAATTAATATTTAAAACCTTGATTAAATGTTAAAATATTATTTTGAAATATTATTAAACAAATGTAATCATAATGTAGTACTATATTACAGTAACAGAAAAACTAAAATACTTATAATTAAATATGAATAATTAATTAATAGTAATTAAATTTAAAAAATAACAAAAACGGTAATTATCAACACATTTTAATATATATATATATATATATATATATATATATATATATATATATATATATATATATATATATATATATATATTATAGTAAAATTTATAATTAAAATATATTTTTTTATAAATAATTTAAATTAAATGGTTAAATATAATTTAATATTATATGCAGTATTGTATGATATTGTACAAAATAAAATAAATATGGAACAGTGCAATCAAAATGTTATATTACATACAATATAGCATTTACAATTTTACTATTTTTATTTAACTTACAAATATTGTTATCATATACATACATATACACATATATATACACACATATATATATATATATATATACACACATACACAACAAATGTAGTATTAAAATAGTTTTGTAATTATGATCATATAATCATTAATAATAATATAATTCATGTGATTATTAGTAATTCATAATCATTCATATAATTATTAATAATAAATTATATTATTCTGTAATACTATTGTATAATATTATTGTATAATTATATAAAAATAATAATTTTTGGACTGTGAAAGCATCCAAAATGTAGCAAATGTGGCATAAAGCAATGTTTTATGACACGGTTTGTTTACTTAAATTATACAGTTAACAAGAAATTACATTGAAAATATGCCAAATAATGTGCTAATCATGAGCACTGTATATAATGTACTAAATAAGTACAACTTTATGCAAATTAGTGGTGTGGAGACAACCAATGGGAGTGCAGAGTGAAACTGATACATTTGAATATTTCAGTCCAGTAGAAACATTGTCAGTGTAAGGAACTTTAAATGTTGCTATAGCGACCATTTCTTTTGAGACAGACAGACAGACAGACACAGAGACAGAGGGACAGCCAGGCAAACAGACGGAGTATAAATATCTGTCAACAGCAGACAGCAAACTTGATTAAACTGCACATAGATATTAATACAGTCATTACTATTCAAGGAGAACAAGCCCATATGGTAATCTGAGCTTCAATATGCAAACTCAAAACTCAAACTCACTTCCTAAACCTAGAGAATCTGCTGCCTTCAACATGACATAAAAAAGAAACTCGGAGCACTGAGACAGTTTCTTTATGAGAACAAGTGAAGGTCAAAGAGCAGGCAGAAAAAAAAAGAGCCACAAAGTTGCTATAACTGAAAATACTGTATCCTAATATAACACAAAATTAGGATACAATATTTAAAAACTGTAAATATTGTATCTTAGAGTCAAGATTCAATAGCTTTATTGTCATATGTACCAGAGTACAATGAAATTCTTACTTTAAATAAAATAAAATAAAATAAAATCGTAAACTATTCTAAAAAATAAAATAAAATAAAATTGTGTAATTTACCAAGTAAATAATTTTAATATATAATTAAATAATTTTAATATACATTTTAAATATTTTTTTAATTAAATATGTATATTTTTAAATGAACTAAAAATGGAATAATGTATTTCACAAATTAAATATTCTACATTGAATTTTAGATATTTTAAAGCTTCACATTTAATACATCAAATTTCAAATCTTACATACGATAGTGTTGCATGAAAAACGGATCAAAATTTAAGTTATTGAGGAAAGTAGAAAAGTGTGAATCATGAACAAATCAGAATCAGGAAAACTGTAGGGTTGTTTCTTTCATTTTGCATGCTTTCAGATCCCAAAAAAAGATTTTATGTATTAAATTCATGCGTTATAAATACGTTATAAATGTGTTAATTATAGTATATATATATATATATATATATATATATATATATATATAATTGTAAATAATATAGTATATATTATAGTATTATATTTATATAGTATATAAATTTGTATAAATATTTATATTTTAATTACAAATTTTACAAAGACATTGTATGATTTCAGGTGAGTGTATACTGCTTTCACAGTGTTTTTATTCTATTCTTTTTCTCTATTCTTTATATTTTATGCTTTTACAGTGTTTTTCCATTCATTACAACAGAGCAACCGGCACATTCTTCAAAATATCTCCTTTTGTGTTCAACAAAAGAAAGTCATACTTTTGTGCTAACTGTCCTTTAAAAATTAAAGACCGGCCTCATTATTCCAGTAGGAATGAGAAATCATTTGATCTTGGAGTCATTCTAATGTGATTTTAACAAAAATAATCCAACACGCTCACTTAGCAGTGAAAGGTTTGGCTTAAAGCAAGCTTGGAGGTGAAAAATTAATTGGGGTCGCGCTGATAGGTATACTTACAGGTTACGCGTTCGTAATGTAGCAGTTATTCTAAAGACAGTTTTTACAACACCATTAAGAAAGCCACAAAAGGTGTCTATCAATAAACCAGCGCACTGACCCGTCATTTATAAATTTACATCGAGCAATAAAACAGAAGCATTAGCCTTAATTCAAACCAAACAAGCATAATTAAAAATACTTCAAGCTCCAAATCCAATTATCACTCAGGCATTGTGGGAAAAACCGGCTAGGAGTTGTTTGTTCCTCCAATAATTCAGTCAATACTCATCTGATTATAATGTATCATCTTAGAAACGCGCTCTGCATTTTTATCACTGATGATAAATAGCTAAAACAGCTTCCGGTTCTGGCCTCTGAGAGACTCGACAAACGTGGCGGGAAAACGACGCGTTGTCTTGTCAGTTCACAAGGACATTAACGTTAGAGAGAAAACTCTAGCATCGATTCTGCTCTCCTGCCAGCGTAAACAGTTGATCGATGGCGTGTTATGAATGTGCCATTTATCAGATTAAGCCTAAAGGGAGTTTCAGGATGATAATATCTATAACTTTTATCTCAAAACCCTTCGAGATGGATTACGGCTCTTAAGTTAGCATGTACAGCTGAACAATACGACAATACAAGCAGACTGAATGGTACTTGTGGTTCAAGTGGTGGAAAGGAACAAGCTGAGCTTCTCAACTGGTGGTTTAAGCTGGAAACGCAAAGGTCAGAGACTAGAAATAGTGTTTACTGAGAGAAGATTCTCACTGCTGTAGCTTTTGAGGCGGACACTTCACCTCAGGGCCTTTTCCTGCTTGTGTTTCTGTGCATTTTGGGGTATGTGGTGTTCAAGTCAGGTAAACAACAGTATTTTTAGTCATTTTTTATGTTTAGTTGAATTTATTAGCAACAACCCACTGCAATAGGACTCATTAATGCACATTTGTTATGAAAAGTCTATGCTTGGCGGAAATAAAATATCTTAATAAATGTAATAAATATCTTAATAAAATAAAATATCAATCAATCAGTATGTAAGAGCAAGACACAATAAATGAAATGAAACAATAAAATAAAATACATGTCCATGGCATTAAGTTGCTCAAATTGGATGAATAAATGAATTGATTTCTTAAAAATATAATTAAATAAGTAAATGTAAACAGTATGTAAGAGCAAGATGAATTTAAAATAAAATACAAAATAGGATAAAACAAAATAATTAAAATAAAATAAAATATTATTCAGGTGCATGACATTACATAGCTAAATAAATAAATAAACAAACAAACAAACATCATGTGATTACATTAAATTAAAGTAAAATGAGAAGTAAAATACAAGTTCATGATAATTAATTGAAATTAAATGAATAGTTAAACAAACAACATTGTGTGAGTGTGTGTAACACGTTAAAAATAATATAATAAATTAAAATATAATAAATAGTATACAGGTTCATGACAATAAATAATAAATAAACATTGTGAGATATATTGAATTATAATAAAATAAAATGAGATAAACAGTATACAACTTCATGATAATAAATTGCTATAAATGAACAGTTAAACAACATTGTGAGTGCATATGACACATTAAAATATAATAAATTCAAATAAAATACAATAAATTATGGAAGCCCGTTTCCGCCACCTTGAGAAAAAAATATAATTCTGTGAGTCATAATAATGAGATACTTTCTCATAATGATGACTTAGTTTCTCATTATATTGAGAAACTTTCTCATAATAATGACTTCGTTTCTCATAATAATGAGAAAATTTCTTGTAATAATGACTTAGTTTCTCATAATTATGACTTAGTTTCTCATTATATTGAGAAACTTTCTCATAATTATGCCTTAGTATCTCTTAATAATGAGAAACTTTCTTATAATTATGAGTTACTATATAATAATATTCAAGGGGAAAAAAATTCATACGTAACGAGAAACTTTCTCGAAATAATGATAAACTTTCTCATAATAATGACTTAACATCTTGTAATAATGAGAAACTTTCTCGACATCATGGCTTATTTTCTCAAATTAATGACTTTTCTCATAATAATGAGAAACTCTCTCGAAATGAGAAACTTTCTTGAAATAATGGCTTATTTTCTCAAAATAATGACTTATTTTCTCATAATAATGAGAAACTTTCTCAAAATAATGAGAAACTTTCTCGTAATAATGAGAAACTTTCTCAAAATAATGAGGAACTTGTTCAAAATAATGATAAACTTTCTCGTAATAATGACTTAACATCTCATAATAACGAGAAACTTTCTCGAAATGAGAAACTTTCTCGTAATAATGATAAACTTTCTCGTAATAACGAGAAACTTTCTCGAAATAAGGAGAAACTTTCTCGAAATAATGGCTTATTTTCTCAAAATAATCACTTATTTTCTCATTATAATGAGAAACTTTCTCAAAATAATGGCTTATTTTCTCATAATAATGACTTATTTTCTCATAATAATGAGAAACTCTCAAAATAATGAGAAACTTTCTCGTAATAATGAGAAACTTTCTCATAGTAATGACTTAACATCTCGTAATAACGAGAAACTTTCTCGAAATAATGAGAAACTCTCTCGTAATAATGAGAAACTTTCTCGTAATAATGAGAAACTTTCTCGAAATAATGAGAAACTTTCTCGTATTAATGACTTAACATCTCGTAATAGCGAAAAACTTTCTCGAAATAATGAGAAACTTTCTCGTAATAACAAGAAACTTTCTTGTAATAACGAGAAACTTTCTCGTAATAATGAGAAACTTTCTCGTAATAATGAGAAACTTTCTCGTAATAATGACTTAACATCTCGTAATAACGAGAAACTTTCTTAAAATAATGAGAAACTTTCCTGTAATAATGAGAAACTTTTTCGTAATAATGAGAAACTTTCTCGTATTAATGACTTAACATCTCGTAATAACGAAAACTTTCTCGAAATAATGAGAAACTTTCTCGAAATAATGAGAAACTTTCTCGTAATAATGAGAAACTTTCTCGAAATAATGAGAAACTTTCTCGAAATAATGAGAAACTTTCTCGTAATAATGACTTAACATCTTGTAATAACGAGAAGCTTTCTCAAAATAATGAGAAACTTTCTCGTAATAATGAGAAATTTTTTCGTAATAATGAGAAACTTTCTCGTATTAATGACTTAACATCTCGTAATAATGAAAAACTTTCTCGAAATAATGAGAAACTTTCTCGTAATAACGAGAAACTTTCTCGTAATAATGAGAAACTTGTTCAAAATAATGAGAAACTTTCTCGTAATAATGACTTAACATCTCATAATAACGAGAAACTTTCTCGAAATGAGAAACTTTCTCGTAATAATGATAAACTTTCTCGTAATAACGAGAAACTTTCTCGAAATGATGAGAAACTTTCTCGAAATAATGAGAAGCTTTCTCGTAATAATGAGAATCTTTCTCGTAATAATGAGAAACTTTCTCATAATAATGATTTATCTCGTAATAACGAGAAACTTTCTCGAAATAATGACTTATTTTCTCATAATAATGAGAAACTTTGTCAAAAGAATGACTTATTTTCTCATAATAATGAGAAACTTTCTCAAAATAATGACTTAATCCACGCATGCGCAATGCAAGAGTGACGGCATGCTAGCGACATCTGCTGCTCAAAGCCATGCAGGAACACCGCAAACATTGCTTTTTCTGTAATCTAAAGTGTAATCTATCATTAAATAACAATTTTAGATCAATTATCTGCATGTAGTCTTTTGTTAATTTGTAGCACTTACCAGCAAGGTTACTCTTCCAGACAATGAAGTTCATGGCTTCAAACAGATATAGAGGAATATATTCCAACAAAAATCACATGCATTTTATGAAGAAATGAAAGCCATTACACATAAACTTAATGAATAGATGTTCATTTTGATGATTTGTTAGTTTTATTAGCTGTCACTTTCATGCATCACATGCATAGGCCCACAATGTTTATACAGTAGCCCAATCTCATCTCGCTTGCACAAAGCATAGTTGTTCGTTACCACGGCAACCGCTTGGTCTTCAGAGTCCCACACCGCTTCTTGCAGGACATGTGAACGTGAAAAATGGTTAATGTGGCTTAAAGTACAATGACTAATTCAGGATATAATATTATTGATCATGCATACAGGCAAGCATAAGAACCCAGAATTTGAACACAACACCCAAAGTTGCATGATAAGCGTTTTCCTTTAGAAAACCATTATAGAAAATGCTGCATAAGCGTTGTTGTTTTGCGTTGCATTCATATTTTGGGTCCACCTGAATGCCTGTATATACAGTATGCATGATCATTAAGTTGTGTACTGAATTTGGTTCAATCTGTCTTTGTACTTCAAGCCATGTTAAGCATTTTTTAGTTAAGCGTTTGTGCTGCAAAAAGCGGGACACTGAAGACCAAGCGGTTGCCGTGGTAACGAACAACGACGCTTTGTGCTTTTGAAATGAGAAGGCTTACTGTATGAAGCATGTGATGCATGAAAGGGACAGCTAATAAAACTAATAAATCATCGAAATAAACAACTATAAATTAAGTTTATATGCGTAATGGCTTTCATTTCTTCATAAAATGCCTGTATTTCTTAACTGAAATATTAGTCTGGAATGTTTGAAGCCATAACTATCTGGCAGGGTAACTTGGTATAAGTGCTACAAATTAACAAGACTACATGCAGATAATTTATCTGAAGTCGTTATTTAATGACACATGGCTTTGACCAGCAGATGTCACTAGCATGCCGTCACTCTTGTGTTGCGCATGCGTGGATTAAGTCATTATGTCGAGAAAGTTTCTCATTATTATGAGAAAGTTTCTCATTATTACATGAAACAAAGTCTTACCAGCAAGGTTACTCTTCCAGACAATGAAGTTCTCTTGTTCATTTTGATGATGTATAAACATTGTGGGCCTATGCATGTGATGCATGAAAGTGACAGCTAATAAAACTAACAAATCATCAAAATGAACATCTATTCATTAAGTTTATGTGTAATGGCTTTCATTTCTTCATAAAATGCATGTGATTTTTGTTGGAATATATTCCTCTATATCTGTTTGAAGCCATGAACTTCATTGTCTGGAAGAGTAACCTTGCTGGTAAGTGCTACAAATTAACAAAAGACTACATGCAGATAATTGATCTAAAATTGTTATTTAATGATAGATTATGAGAATTATTATGAGAAAGTTTCTCATTATTACATGAAACAAAGTCATTATTACGAGAAATTTTCTCATTATTATTAGAAACTAAGTCATTATTACGAGAAACTAAGTCATATTATGAGAAACTAAGTCATTATTATGAGAAAGAGTCATTATTATGAGAAACTAAGTCATTATTATGAGAAATTTTCTCATTATTATTAGAAACTAAGTCATTGTTACGAGAAACTAAGTCATCATTACGAGAAACTAAGTCATTATTATGAGAAAGAGTCATTATTATGAGAAACAGTCATTATTATGAGAAACTAAGTCATTATTACGAGAAACTAAGTCATCATTACGAGAAACTAAGTCATTATTATGAGAAACTAAATCATTATTACGAGAATTTTCTCATTATTAGAAACTAAGTAATTATTACGAGAAACTAAGTCATTATTATGGGAAACTAAGCCATTATTACGAGAAACTAAATCATTATTATGAGAACTTTTCTTATTATTACAAGAAACGAAGTCATTATTATGAGAAACAGTCATTATTATGAGAAACTAAGTCATTATTCTGAGAAACTAAGTCATTATTACGAGAAATTTTCCTATTATTATTAGAAACTAAGTCATTATTATGAGAAATAGTGATTATTATGAGAAACTCAGTCATTATTACGAGAAATTTTCTCATTAGAAACTAAGTCATTATTACGAGAAACTAAGTCATTATTATGAGAAACTAAGTCATTATTATGAGAAAGAGTCATTATTATGAGAAACTAAGTCATTATTATGAGAAATTTTCTCATTATTATTAGAAACTAAGTCATTGTTACGAGAAACTAAGTCATCATTACGAGAAACTAAGTCATTATTATGAGAAAGAGTCATTATTATGAGAAACAGTCATTATTATGAGAAACTAAGTCATTATTACGAGAAACTAAGTCATCATTACGAGAAACTAAGTCATTATTATGAGAAACTAAATCATTATTACGAGAAATTTTCTCATTATTAGAAACTAAGTAATTATTACGAGAAACTAAGTCATTATTATGGGAAACTAAGCCATTATTACGAGAAACTAAATCATTATTATGAGAACTTTTCTTATTATTACAAGAAACGAAGTCATTATTATGAGAAACAGTCATTATTATGAGAAACTAAGTCATTATTCTGAGAAACTAAGTCATTATTACGAGAAATTTTCCTATTATTATTAGAAACTAAGTCATTATTATGAGAAATAGTGATTATTATGAGAAACTCAGTCATTATTACGAGAAATTTTCTCATTAGAAACTAAGTCATTATTACGAGAAACTAAGTCATTATTACGAGAAACTAAGTCATTATTATGGGAAACTAAGCCATTATTATGAGAAATTTTCTCATTATTATGAGAAACTAAGTCATTATTACGAGAAACTAAGTCATTATTATGAGAAACTAAGTCATTATTACGAAAGATAAATCATTATTACGAGAACTTTTCTTATTATTACGAGAATCTAAATCATTATTATGAGAATTTTTCTTATTATTACGAGAAACTAAGTCATTATTACGAGAAATTTTCTCATTATTATGAGAAACTAAGTGATTATTACGAGAAACTAAGTCATTATTATGAGAAATTTTTTCATTACAAGAAAGTTTCTCAAAGAGATACTAAGTCATAATTATGAGAAAGTTTCTCATTATTACGAGAAAGTTTCTCAATATAACAAGATGCTAAGTTATAATTATGAGAAAGTATCTCATTATTATGAGAAAGTTTCTCAATATAACGAGATACTAAGTCATAATTATAAGAAAGTTTCTCATTATTACGAGAAAGTTTCTCAATATAATGAGATACTAAGCCATAATTATGAGAAAGTATCTCATTATTATGACTTACAGAATTATATTTTTTCTCAAGGTGGCAGAAACGGGCTTCCATAATAAATAGTATACAATTTCACAACAATAAATAAATAAATAAACATTATGTGATTATATTAAATTATAATAAAAGAAAATGAGATAAAGTATGCAAGTTCATGATAATAAATTGCTATAAATTAATAGTTAAACAAACTACATTGTGAGTGCATATGACACATTGAAATATATTCAAATAAAATACAATAAATAGTATACAATTTCACGACTAAAATAAACAAACAAACATTATATGACTATATATATATATAGTATATATATATATAA
>CM077231.1:7748667-7756167 GCA_039654775.1 Spinibarbus caldwelli
CCCTTTAAAATAAAGGAAACACTTTCCAAAAATGCTATTTGAACAATCTAAAATCTTAATTTCAGTCTAAAAATGAATATTGTGTACGATAAAAAAAATGGCAATAAAAGACACCTTCATTCTCAATTCTATACATTTGAATTGGCGTCTAGAATTCACCCACAAACCAATTGAGAACCACTGACATTTTGTCATCAGTGGGAGTTTATATGCACAATAATATGCAAACTATCAAAAATGTTAAAATAATTACATATTTCCTTCAGTTTTAATGTCTCCACAGACACATTCAAAAACCCACAGATATGCACACAAGAAACAAAGACACTTAAAAATGTCACTGTCAGTAAAGATATGAAAGCAATTGCAAAAAAAGCAGATATTGTCTAGTAGATTTGTTAACTTTACTATAAAAATGAATGATCTGTACGATAAAAAGCAGTCATTACAACATTTGTACCATATTTCAAGCATGCAAGTCTCAAATTTCATTCTTAATTCTACACATTTGTACTGGACTGTAGTGTTTGCTCACAAACCAATTGAAAACCAATGGACACATTTATATGCACAATGAAATACTATCAAAATTACTAATTACGATAAAAAATAAGATAAAACCCATACATACAATATGTACGCTATATTTCGAGCCTCGGTCACAAATCCATCGCCATCTCACGACCAATTCGTACGTATTTTATGAGGTGGCTAATTCATACAACCTCACTCGTACAATTTTGTACGATTTGTCTAGACCCCAGTGAAGGGTAGGTTTAGGGGCAGGGTTAGGGGTAGGTCATTTGTACAAATTCATACGAATTGGGGAACTAGTAAAATATGTACGATTTAGCAAAAATCATTCAAATTCATACGACCTCACTCATATAAATTCGTATGATTTTTGTTAGCCACCTCGTAAAATATGTACGAACTGCCACGAGATCGAGTTGTCAAATCTCATACTTAATTCTAGACATATTAACTACCATTTAGTGCTCAGTCACAAACCAACCAAGAAACAATGGTGTCTTGGCATCAATGGCCATGTTTACAAAAACAATAATACACAAACTATCAAAAATACTAAAAACCCCACATGCAAGAAAAACTTGCACATCACTTATAAATTACATTTACATTTAGTCATTTAGCAGACGCTTTTATCCAAAGCGACTTACAAATGAGGACAGTGGAAGCAATCAAAATCAACAAAAGAGCAATGATATGCAAGTGCTATAACAAGTCTCAATTAGCTTAATGCAGTATACATAGAAAGTTTTTTTAATTATATAATAAATAAAAAGAAAAACAGATAGAATAGAAAAAGAATAGAGCAAGCTAGTGTTAGAGGCCTTTTTTGTTTTTGTTAATTGTATAATAAATAAAAAGAAAACAAATAGATAAAATACAAAAAGATTAGAAAAGCTAGTGTTAGTTTTTTTTTTTTAAGAATAGAATTAGAAAAGAGAGTGCTAGAGTTAGAGGGTCAAATAAAAATGGAAGAGATGTGTTTTTTTTACATCAGAACTATTGAGTTTTTCTTTCAGTTTTGATGTCAACGCTTTCACAGATATTAACACAAGACCTGCAGACACGGGAAAAGACATTAGATCATCAGTAAAGTTGTGTGAGCAATAGCAAAAAACTGTCTAGCAGTTTTTCAGTTTAAAAAATAATGTGTATGATTAAAAAAATTATGATAAAAGCAGACTGTACACTATATTTCGAGCTGCTGGTCTCAAATCTCATTCTTGACTACAACTTTGAACTTGTAACATTGTAGCATTCGCTCACAAACCAGCTAAACTAACATACAAAAATACAAGAAACAACAAAACAAGAAAACGTGTTTGCATCATTTATAAATTACTTTCAGTTTTGATGTGAAAACAGAGACTTTATGTGCACAAGAATCACGAACATTGAAAAATTGCATGAACAATAGTGGAAAAAACATTCCGAAAAAACTAACCCCCAAAAAATTGTTGATCAGTTTTGTGTAAACTGCTAATGAGATTCACTCGACAGAGCGATATATTGTTGCGTTAAGCATAATTGGTTCAAGAATGTGCACTTTAGCTCAATCAGTGCAATCAAACCTGGTGAACACATTTTGATCTGAATGTGAACACAAACATTACATTTCAAGGAAGATTGAAAAACAATCATAACTTTCAATTGTTTCCTTACACAAAGCTATCAGATGCCTTCTACTGTATATACTGTGCAAAACTCATACAGACCACAAAAGAGCAGCGTGAACATTGTTCAAACATTCTCATTTTTTGTTCTACAGGTTTGGAATGATATGAGATTAAATAAATAATAACAGTAACTGAAATTTTGCCTGAAAAAATCCTTTGATGTTAATGATGACATTTGAACAAAACAAAACCAAGCGCGCAACAAAACTGGTGAGTGTCTGCGCACATTAACGGCTGCTTATGATTGTGTTTGTGCATATTTGTGTCTGTGCAGAAGTAATGACAGTTCTGATCTGAATTTAAAAGACCCCCTGTTGTTCTTCTCCGAGTTAAAAGCGTCACATCACAACACTTTTGCCTTTGAGAAACATCCAGCCTATAGGTGCTTCATACGGTTAAGGACCACGCTGTCTCTCCAAACATCTGCTTTCATTTCATCACTCGATATTTATGGTATACTTGACAGCCAAAAGTATCAGACCGGAGAAAGTAAGGAATGTTATCAAGAGTAAGCGAACACGTCGGAGTTGTGCGCGAGTGTGGGAGTATGCAGGTATGGAAGTAGGACTGTGTGTCCTTTGCTTTTTGCAGCTCTTGTAGTCTCTGGCCTGCTTTGCTTTCTACACATTTTATCCTACAGAACCATTACGTCCAAAGGGCACAAACAAAGGCAGAAATGCTTTCATGGGAATGCGACAACAACAAATGCACTCTGATAAACACCGGTCTGCATCCCTGTCATGAACAACAAGCTCAAATTGCCTCACTGAAAACAACAAATTCAAGTACAATATGTCAACAGTGCAAATACACTTTGTGACTCCAAAGTCACCTGGCGCCCAATGTAGGGCTCAAATCTTCAGAGTAATAATTGATTTAGCAGACAAAAGACAATTTCAGCACATAAGATACCAGAAAATTACTTTGTCAGAGCTTTTCCTATGGCTAAAAGACACAAAAGTACACTATGTGTTCTTTTATATCTTGATATTTTTGTATTATGTCACTAATTGTATTATTTTTGCATCCTACTGTCATTACTATTAAAATACACATGTAATTCTCATTGCAGCAATAAAAAAAAATTAAGTTACTAAAACTAATTCAATATTTCTAATTTTCTTTAAGTTTTTCTACCTGATCTCACGACGAAAATGTACCTGTGGGAACTTTTTCGCAAGACACGAAATACGTACCAATAAGTACATATTACTGCAGTTTCCAACAGAAATGAACACTAGAGTCTGTAAAACTTCGAGCACTTGTAATCGTTTTCGTACACAATTATGATTACAGCTCCACATGTTTCACTTTCCGAATGTAACAAGCTTGCTTGGTTGCTCTGCCGGCACGGAATTGGACTTGGGATGTGGAATCCTTGGGTACGAATCCTTTGAAAAACATGACTCACGATGAAAGAGCTGAAAAATGAGTGATTGAAAAACAAGCTAAAATGGCATGCTTGCGTTTGCGTTTTTACATAAAGATGGCTAAAGTAATTCCACTATATAAGAAGGGAAATAGACTGGATCCTGGTAATTATAGACCAGTTTCTATTTTGAGCGTTGTTTCAAAAATAATAGAAAAAGTTGCGCATAAACAGATTTATGAATATGTCAGCAAGAGTAGATTAATTTATAATTTCCAGTCTGGTTTTAGAAGGTCTTATTCAACAGACACTTTTTTATTGTTTTTGACAGATTGTATTAGAAAAGAGCTAGATAGAGGAAATTTTTGTGGTATGGTCCTGCTAGATCTACAAAAAGCTTTTGATACGGGGAACCATTCAATATTATTGGACAAAGTAGGAGCTATGGGTTTTCCGGATATAGTTAAATCATGGTTGGCTTCGTATTTATCAGGGAGAGAGCAAAGTGTAGAAGTTGGAGGGATGCTTTCTGTGAGTAAAACAGTATACAATGGAGTCCCACAGGGAAGTGTATTAGGTCCTCTTTTGTTTTTATTAAATATCAGTGATATCCAGGCTATTTGTGAGAGTAATATGTTCTTATATGCCGATGATGCTGCTTTATTGACTTCTGGGAAGGAGACTAATAAAATTCAAGAAAAGTTAGGAGAAGAGTTAGTTAAGGTGAAGGATTGGCTGTTGGAAAATAAGCTTTTATTACATTTAGGAAAAACTGAATCTATTCTTTTTGGGTCTAAGTATAAATTGAGTAAGGAGGATGATTTGGTAATCAAAGTTGATGGGTATGAACTAACTAATAAAACATCAATCAATTATCTAGGATGTGTTCTGGATAATAATTTAAGTGGGGCTAGTATGGCTAGGAAAGTATTTGGAAAAGTGAATGCTAGAATTAAGTTTATAGCAAGATATGCTGGTTTTTTCAATAGAGATAGTTTAAAGGTACTTGCTACAGGCTTAGTTCAGTGCCATTTTGATTATGCTTCTTGTTCGTGGATGACCGATTTATCCAGAACTTGGATGATAAAGTTACAAAAAAAAAAAAAAAAAAAAAATCACAGAATAAATTGATAAGATTAGTTTTAGGATTACATTGTTTTAGTCATGTGGATAATACACACTTTCAACAACTTGGTTGGTTACCAATTGAAAGAAGATTAGTATTACAGAAATTAAAAATAGTACATAAAATCATTAATGATAGGGCTCCAGTATATTTTAATTCTTATTTTTCTCGGGTTAATGTAAGACATGGTCATTTTACCAGACAGAGCATTATGGATATTAATTTATGTAGATACAGGACACTGTATGGTCAAAGGTCGTTTAAATATTCAGGTGCAAAGGAATGGAATTTGCTGCCGTTAGATATTAAGGTATTAACAAATTGTGAGGGTTTCAGAACAAGGGTGAGGAGACTGTTTTTAGATAGGATGTCTTAAAACGTATAAGGAATTGTTGATCTGTTTGTTATTTTATGGGAGCGAGCGGATTTTTTGACTAGGATTTTCTTCTCTCTTTTTAAAGCAAGGACCACAGTGGAAATAAGTTACTGTAACTTTATTGTGTTATCCTTGACAAGAAGGTTGTAACAGTGAATTACTACTTTTTTGTGTCAGATAAACTCAACTCAACTCAATACATCACATTCGCTTTTATTCATACTATCGGGTAGGTTTAGGTGTAGTGCAGATGGTACGTTATTTTAAAACGGCACGGAGCATTAGACTTATAGCACCACTCAACGGATATTTCAAGTCAGAACTGTGGTGACACGTACAAAACCAACATCACATAAAACGTACCATATGTACGTTCATCTGTTCCAGGGGGAAAAAAATGAACACTTTTTTAGCACCACCTAGTGGACATTTCACATCGAATATGTCATGAAACATACATGGCGGTACGTATTTCGCGTCTTGCAAAAAAAAAGTTCCCACAGGTACGTTTTCACCATAAGGTCAGGTTGAAGTTTTTCATCTCATCTTTATATTTTATTTTTTGATTTGATGACACTACAAGGAAGAAGTAATTAACACCTTAAATTTCAGTTGTTTCATCACAAATACATCATAGGACTTTAGAAGATTTGGAATATTGCACAAAACTTGTACAAATCACTTTTTTAGTACATTTTATGGAGCTTGATTTTCATGGTCACTATAAAGTCATTATTTTCATTATTATCGCATCTTATTGTCATTATCAAAATGCAAATCTTATTCTCATTACCGTTTATATATATTGGTGTAATATTGTATCTAAGCGCAATCAATGCAGCAAACTTGAGTTCAAAAAAATAAATTGGCACCTACATCAAAATAAATTTACAAAACCGATTTTATATACACAGAAAGCATATTAAATGCAAGTGTCTACTTTAATATTTAAATAACTTTTGTGAAAATAAAATGTCAAAATATGGGTGAAATAATGTTCCATCATCATTCAGAGTAACATGTTTATGTAAAAATGAAACAACATACTTATTCTGACCTGTTTACAAAAAATTGAAGAAAAGGTGATCATACTAAATTTTATTATATTTTAAATGATTACAAATTTTTGCTGACAAATGGGTAAAACCTAGTGGTTTGAAGGATAGTGCCACAGATTGGTAAAGAATCAAAATTACAACTAATTAGTATTTTGAGGCTGCTCTTTAATCGTTAAATAGAGTCTTTTAATGATCTAATGATTCTTGGCCTTTTTATATGCTTGACAGGTTTTTTGGTATGTGAACTATTGTTACACCGAATGATGTTTTAGTGTGTGTCTTCTGTAAATCATGGTAGAAATGTATGATATATAGTACTTGGTACTATTTGTTGTTGGATAGCCATTATTTTATTTTATTTTTTTCTTTAAAGAAATATCACATATATGGATCCAAATATAGACTCTGGACTTCAAGATTTAAAATAATTAGCCGTGACTTTCTTGGACAGCTGTATGACGTGCCATTGAATTTCTAAATACGGCAGCTTTAAAGGATCCAGAAATATGACGGACGTAAATTAGGCGCCAGAAATACGACCATAAATATCAATTAGGCAATAGCTGTGAAAACTTACTGAAGTACATAATCCTCTGATGCATGAAGACGCCCATGAGCAGCAGCGAGTTAAAACTCCTCCTTACAAAAGTCTGTCTCCATAAATCTCAAGGATCAAAGACACTCTCTCTCTGATAGAGGGAGAAATTTTTACTCTTGCTAATGGGTTAGAAACACTACTGCAACCATCTCCAAGACTACAATCATCCATTAGCATTGAAACATACGGTTTTCATATGCCAGTCACGTGCCAAGTAATGATTTCCTTCGCAAACAGAAATATCTGACCGTTTGCAATAATGAATTGGCACTTTCCACAAGAATGGGACATATAAAAAAAAAATAAAATAAATAAAAACTGTAAAAAATAAATAAATAAATAAAATATGTTTTTCTGTCAACAAACAATCTTTGAAAAGAGGTGCTTAGGCTTAAATTTAGAGGTCAAGCTAAAAATGATTTAGTACTAGTTAATATTATTAATAATATTGAGTTGTTGTATTCATTTTATATGGAGATTTGCATTTTTTAAACCCTGTTACCAAAGTTTCAAACATATCTGTGATCTTGCAATTTTCTTACATTATACCTAAAATAAATATATTTAGATGTTTTTAAATTAGTTCATGAATTTATTCCACTGCATTATTGAAATAAAACAAATCTAAAGTTTCAGACATGTATAAATACAGTTTAAACCATTTTTTTGTATTTTTCTAGCAATAAACATTAAATAAATATTTTTTAAAAGATTTTTCAACCCTATAACCTAAGTTTCAGACAAATACTGTTTAAAACATATTTGT